>OU343225.1:193607911-193704126 GCA_910596185.1 Chrysanthemum makinoi
GATGGTGACCGGTCAAATGGCTCATGGACAATCCAGTTCAGGACCCGCACTTCAAAACAGTCCCATTGGTTCATCCCTTGTACCAAACTCCTGGACAATCCAGTTCACGTTATGATTTGAAGAAATTGTTTGATCCGATGTTTGATGAACACTATGAGCCAAGTGCTAATGAGGTCAATTCCTACAACGAGGTTGCTCATATCCCTGTGAATGAAGTCAACCCTTCTTTCAATGCCATTAAGTCAAGCACCTCACTGCTGTGATCACTTGTCTCATCGACAAAACATCAATCTTCAAATGTACATCATGGAACTATTTCTGGCATCAATGATGAAGTTAATCCCTTTGCTACTCATGAAGATGCTCCATTTGAAAACATATTTTCTCCTGAATCTTCATCGGAACCATCTTTTTCAGAGACATCGACTCGCTACTTGGTCCCTCAACAACGACCACATGAACATCTCAGAAAATGGACTCATGATCATCCATTGGACAACATCATTGGAAATCCCTCTCGACCAGTATCCACACGACTAAACTTGCAACCGATGCCTTATGGTGCTTTTTCAACTCCATACTCTCTAAGATCGAACCAAAAGATGCTAAAACCGCCATGAATGAAGACAGGTGGTTCAATGCCATGCAAGAAGAAATTCATGAGTTTGATCGACTTGATGTATGAAATTAGTACCGCACACTTGAGGTGCTATGATCATTGCTCTCAAATGGATCTTCAAAGTGAAACTTGATGAGCATGGTGATGTATTAAAGAACAAGGCTCGATTGGTTTGCTAAAGGATACTCGAGGAGGGTATTGACTTTGAAGAATCATTTGCTCCTTTGATCGAGGCAATCAAATCTTCTTGGCTAATCTGCTAGTAAGAACATGGTACTCTATCGGATGGATGTAAAGATGGCATTTTGAGCGGAGATCTTAAAGAAGTCGATTACGTCGGCCAACACGAAGGCTTTGTGAATCAGAGCATCCTACTCACGTCTATCGTTTGAAGAAGGCTCTTTACGATTTAAAGCAAGCTCCAGGGGCATGGTATGATACGCTATCAAAGTTTCTTCTATCTACCGGATTCAACAAAGGAACAGTTGATCCAACATTGTTCACCGGAAGTCGAGCAAACATTTAATTCACGTTCAAATTTATGTTGATGATATCATCTTTGCCTCGATGACCCCAATGAATGTGAACATTTTTCAAATGAAATGGGTTCTAAATTTCAAATGTCAATGATGGGACAAATGTCATTTTTCTTGGGATTACAAATTTCACAAAGTCAGGAGGCATTTTTATAAATCAATCTAAATATGCATATGAGATTTTAAAGAAATTTGGATTTGATTCTAGTGACCCTATTGACACTCCCATGATTGAGCGTGCTAAACTAGATGAGGTTTCACCACTCGGGATCATGGTAGACCAAACCAAATATCGTAGTATGATTGGATCACGATGTACCTCACGCTAGTAGACCGGATATCTTGTTCGCTATTTGTTTGCATGTGTGCTAGATACGAGGCTAAGCCTACTAAAAAGCACCTTGAAGCGGTTAAACGGATCTTTCGGTATCTCCAAGGAACCATCAATATGGGACTTTGGTACCCGAAGGACACCGATATGTCACTAACGACCTATGCGAGATGCGATCATGCAGGATGTCAAGATACTCGTCGACGTCTGGAGGTGCTCGAGTTTTGGGTGATAAGCTTGTGGTCGGTCTTCAAAGAAGCAAATGAGCACTTCTATTTCCTCTACAGAGGTTGAATACATAGCCATGTCATCTTGTTGTGCTCAAATCCTATGGATGAGATCCCATTATCTGACTATGGCTTTGAATTTAACAAAATCCTCTGTCTTGTGATAATAAAAGTTCTATTTCTCTCTCATGCAACAACGTACAACACTCAAGAGCAAAGCACATCGATATTTGACATCATTTCATCGTGGGAGCAAGTTGAAAACGGTGTGGTGGAACTTTACTTTGTGAGGGAAATACCGGTTAGTAGACATCTTCACCAAAGCTCTTCCTAGAGAACGTTTTGAGTTTATTCTTCCACGACTTGGTCTTAAGAGCCTACAACCAGAAACACTCAAACGTCTTCAAAAGGAAGAAGAGGAGTAAAAGGTTTCCTTCATCTATCTCTTGTAAATATCTATTAAAAAAAATCGAAAAATCTTAAAAAAAAAGAAAAAGAAAAAAAAAATTATTGTTTTTTTGTCATGTTTTTCTCGATTCGATAATATCACTAGTCTTGATCTGTCATTCAAAGAATGACACGGGACTTTAGATGTTGTTGAATTTTCATATTAAAAAATCAAAAATATTTTTTAGAGAAAGAAATTAAATGGTTTATTGTCATTTTCAGGCAGTAACCCGCTTTTCAAAGAAAGAAACGAGCCATGCCTTATCTTGGTTTTCAAATCTCATGCTCTGATTCTTTAAACAAATTCTTACTATCTAATGAAAACTAGTTGATTTGAAAAATAACTCGGACTCTATTTTTGATAATCATCTGAACTTAAAAGTTTGTCAAGATATCTATCTCAATCAAAACCTATGTCATTGATTGAAAGGGAGAATGATTTCAATTAAATTAAAGGTTATTTGTCATTCAATTGTTTTCAAAAGATAATCATGCATGTTTATTCAATGGAGTTTAAAGTCTCAAAATCCGATCCTTATCGGTTAAAACGCTTTCATAATCAAGTCACAATTCTCCTTAAAAGCTTTCAAAATCAATTTAAATCTACTGAGATCACAAATCTCAAATGATTTGATAATTGTGATCGGGGGAGAATTTGTGATTTAAATTAATTTATCGATAATTCGGATAAATGGTTTTATAAGGATGTACAAGCTCTCCATCCTACATGTGCCAAACGATTTCAAATTTTCCATGCACATGTTGAGGGGAGCATCTATCTTAAACCACAAAGATTTGAAACGTGATCAATGTGCTTCCCTCTTGTATGTGCAAAACTCTTTCAAACCTCAAGGCACATATTGAGGGGAGCAAGCTTATGAAAACCTCATCCTTCCCTAATATGCTTTATCTACTTGTTTTGATCAGGGAAGTGATGTTGATATCTTTTAGAAAATGGTAATCAAAGAAGTTAATTCTTTCCTTGCCTCCGTGGCAAAGCGATTTCATACACTTGATGCACATGTTGAGGGGGAGTTCTTGTTCTAAAAATATCAAAACAATTCAGGTACAAAATGCTTTGATAATATATCTTAAGTATCTAGATTGATTTTCAATTGGTTTTCAATTGGTTCCAATGGCAGATGAACAATACCAAATAGACCGACCAACTTTACTTTATGAATGGTGATATAAGGATGATAAGGTTAGGTATTTGTTCCCATGATCCGGCGGGAGGGATCTACCCAAGGATAATCCACTAGATAGTGTAGAGTCCTTAGGTATATTGAAAAAAGGAGAAAATGAGATATGGGAAGAGTCGGACTAAGCTGAGCTATGTCTGGAATAAACCCAATAATGTTCTAGTTATGAAGTCTCGGTAAGCACTGAAGGGGTTGAAGAATGAAAAAGAATTGAATGAGAAAAGGGTGAAAACAAATAGCCCTCCAATTATTCAACCTTAGAGGCGTGAACGGGTTCAATTCATAAACTACTGGTGGTTACCAAGGTAACATCGGTATTGAAGACAAGACGTCATGGACCCAAAGGCGTCTTGCACTTCAACTTCCCAAACCACTCAAGTTCCTCTTAAAAGGACTTGTTTCATTCTCACGAGGAACCGACATTATCTATCGACTTTCTCTTAGAGATTGTTGATATTGAAGAAGGAGACCTCTCCCTAGTCTCTGATATAGGATCCAAATATGCACAAATTGAGTCTAGAGCCACGAGATCATCAATAAATCTCATTAGGACACTTTCAATGAAGACTCTCTTTCACACAATGTGGAAAGAGATTATATCTTGAGTCCTACACGATTATCCTTGTGGTATTGCGAACATCCTGAGTGATATGCTAACATATTTACTATGAAGATGGAAAGCCTTATAGAGCCAACATCAAACAAGCTCTTGGTGGGTGGCATGTGAGATCTATCCATAGATCAACCATGTGACAACCGGACATAAACAATGGGCGATTCAATCTTTTGAATCAATCACGGTTCAGGTTATGGATTGACGGATACCTTTGAAAAACCGGTCGTTGTGCTTAAAACTCTTTTTCTTTAGCACATGCTCAGTAGTATGTATTTCAAAAATAAAATGTGTTTATGATTGATAATTGATTTTCATTAAAACCTTCATTGTATTGCAAAAACAATTTCTATTGAGCAATACACGATTTTTTTTCAAATCTCTTTTCATCAATCGGTGAATCTCATTTATTTGGTTCACTCACTCCGTGTTGTCTTCTTTGAGGCGTTCGGTTTGAAACGGCTAGAGCAGTACGCGAAACCTGTCAAGGAAATTCTTGAATTATACGATCACAGGCGGTACTTGTACTGATCAACGAGGAACCGTGGGCCGTGTACCTCAATTCAACGAAAGTGATCAACACTTTTCGTGCGATTTATACTAACGTTGTATGCGAGTACACCTACGTTTGGTGATCGAGAATGGCGGTCAATCCATAGCCGCATGCTCACTCAACACATTCATCTCAAAAGAAATCATGATTAATGCATCAATGACTCTGATATTTTCACTCCATGCTTACGCTACGCTGCGCCAATATCATGAATCAATAAAAGCTTCCGCTACTCATGAGAATGTATCATGATCCGAATGTGAGCATGTCCGTATGTCACAACATCACATAATACCAACACCACAATGGATGATTAGAGATGAATTTTAGCTGATGATCTCAAAAGCTGGCTCAAAATTATTATCACGTGGATCAGTAAAGACCTCCACTTGGATTATCCAAACATGCAATGTGAAGAATCAATGACTACGACGAGGGCAAAGTACTACATCAAGAATGCAAGAACAATGTTTAATGTAATATCTGTTTGTATTCAATGTAATCATAGTATATGTTTGAGGTGACCTCCCTTAGGGGGAGATTGTTAGGATTTAGTAAATCAAGTTATTAAAGAGTCGGTCACCTCAAGTATATGTAATCATTAGTAAGCTCGTAGTCGTAGTTTATTATAAGTTAAGTAGTATTTAGTTTATGTAACACCGTGGACGAACGGTCTTTACCCTTTGTATGCACGATCCGCTAGATGGGTGGCGATTTATGTAAGACTATAAATACTCTCTACCTCCCAAGGTAGAGAGTTGGAGCTCATAATAAGATTTTTCTTTCTCACTAAAGTTCCCAAACCTCTAACTTTCTCTCTCTAGAATCATCTTGTACGCCTTCTTGTGCTTATGGTTTAGTGTGTTTGTGAAATCCAATATACAAATTACTTCTCGTTTTTTCTGCCAAAATGGTTAGAAAACACAAAACCCTCTGAAATAAAATAAAATAAAGAAAGGGATAATGGGTTGTCTCAGAAAGAGTACTTTCTTTATTTAGCGAGAATCTTTAAGTTAGACTGGAGCTGCGGGGCTCTATGGGGGCCTATGGACTTGCGGGCGCTACTTCCGTGTCATTTTTATTTGAAGAATTTGGTCCCAAGCATGTGGAGAAATAAGCGGAGTCATGGTGTATCTTTTATAGCGGTAGCTTGTGCCCATTAGCGAAATTTAGCCTCTTCGCCCATTTTATTTTAGCATATCCAAACTTTACTGGTAACCAATTTTCAAATGAAGTCCCCTGTATCCTACTTTGCTTCTCTTTATCTTCATCAAAACATGCCCATTCCTGGTTTGAGCCATTTAGGTTCAGGGAATTCTCCTCCATCTTGATCTTTCGATTGGGGTTGCATGTAGGCCATGCCATGATGTAGTCATCAGTCATGATAAAATGGTTCACAAAATGAATGGTCCATCAATCTCGGTGAACCATCGCTAAAAAACATTATGCCCTTGTAACCACTTTCATTAAGCTTCCGTCTTCCCAGCTGCAAACTTCGCGGCCTCTTTAATCATTGAATGGAATCTTTGTCCTCGTCCATTGCATCGTTTTGAAAAGGAGAACACGTGACAATGTTACCTTGGTCCCATCAACTAAACAAGTATCGAGAACCTGGCATTGAGATTTTCGTAACAACATAGCGGAATGCAGGTGGGATCTCTTCTCATTGCTTTCATCGTCACTTGATTCGGTCCCGATAAATGGCCAAAATATGGAGGTGGGAACCTATCGGAATCATCTAATTCAATCATGGTGAATCTTGATTTGTATGATTCTATCGGTTCAGGCATAAAGTTTTGTAATTTAAACTCCACAATATAGCCATAATATCCCCCGTAGCGATACTAATGAGTCAGAGCGGCTTACAGAATCAAATGTTCTTTTGTTTTCCTCCATGTCGATGACTACAAATTCGGTATTTGAAACAAATTTATAAACATTGACACAAGTACCACCTGTAATACCTAAGGGGTAACCTTGGTTTGATTCTTTGAATTAATCGAGATATCCGATTCCCAGATGTATAATCTTAAGTTTAAGAATATGGAAAGTGGCATGATGTTTCACAAGATCCAAAATCTACTACCCCCAAGATATCAATACTCCCGACAGAACACGGAATGACTAACCCGTTTGCGCTAATATCCTTAACTGAAAATAAACCCGTGTCAATCGTGGATACGTCTCCTGAATCATGGTTATGCCGTAACTCAGGGATATGGTTACAGCGTAACCTTACCTTCTTGTCGACAATCGTTTCCTCAAAATCATCGGTTGTGGATTTGCATTCCTCAATCACCTCCTGTGAATCATTGGCGAAAACAACATTGCATTCCACCATAGGCTTGGGTTCATTAAGTTCAATGTCATCTATCTCAACACTGAGTTTTTCTATCATTGCTTCAAGATTTTTTAGGGTTTCGTTGTGCCTGGAAAGATTTTTATTTATGTTCTCCTGGAAATCTCTTAACCATTTATCTTGTTCTTTTTGTTTCTGGGCTGAAGTTTCCAGGAATTTGTTTATTGTCTCTTCCAGATTGGACTTTCTTTCTTCATAAGGCCCACGGTTATAATTTCCACGATACCCGTGATTATCTCTGTAAAATGGTCGATTTTCTCCATATTTTGCTTCTTCAATTATATTTTCTTCGTCAACATGAGGACAATTTTTCGTGAGATGTCCTCCCCCATGGCTTTCACAACCCACTTGGATGGCATGAACGGTTTCTCTGACTTTCAGCATGTCTCGACTAAGATTTTCAATTTTACTAGCGATTGCTGCATTCATCAAACCTTCCGCCTTTGTCTTCTTTTACTTCCCCTCCGTCGTGGCATTTTTGAGAGTGTCAGCCAGTTTTGAATGGCTTCAATAGCAAGAGTATGAGTCATGTTTGGAATAGGTCCTTGATAGTCCAACATTTGTCTCGTGGTTACGTTGATTCCTTTATAGAAGATGTTGACCTTTTGCTGGTTGTTCAGATCATGTGTAGGACATTTGTAAAGGAGATCGTTTTATCTATCCCAAGCTTGATACAATGTTTCATCACCTTCTTGTTTAAAATTATGGATCTCCAAAAGCTGGTTAAAAATCTTTGATGGCAGACAATATCTCTGAATAAAGTGCTTCTTAAGTAGAGCCCAAGTATTAATTGCCCCGGCGGGCAATCTTTCAATCCATCTTCTGGCAGCTCCAGTAAGAGTCATTGGGAATACCCTTAGCATAACAGCATCATGAGACATGCCCGGAATGTTGAAAAGGCTTGTGATGTATAGGACGTTTTCAACGTGCTCATATGCATCTTCGTCCCTGTTTCCTAAAAAAGGTTTAGAACGAAGCTCCCTCATAAATTGGTCTTTGATTTCGAAACATACATCCGCTCCAATTGCCGGTCTTACGAGACCCGGCCCTTGTCCTGCTCTTGTCAACGCCAAATATTCTTCAAGAGTAAGGTCATCGATGTTAACAACTTCCATGGTACCAGAAAACTCGAATAATGATCGTGAGAATTATAGAAAAGTTTAAAACGAAAATGAAAGAATTAATATTAATCCTAAAATAACTCCCCGACAGCGGTGCCAAAAACTTGATGCATGTTTTACTGACCAGGTTTTAATATTTATAAAGTCTCGTTATACCTATGGTCTACCCTAATGCATTAACGGGCAGTGTACCCGGTCGTGTGTAGTGTAGTATTCGGTAAAACCGAGGTCATCCCAAGAGCTATGTGTGTTGGATTATTACTAAGTCTAGGTGTCACAATATTTAATAAAGGTTTCCATAAGGAATTAATTATTAAACTGCTAAAGCATATAAAAGCAATTAAAGGTAAAGGGTAAATCAATAGAGGATAGTGGTGCTAACCTAGTTATTCCTCCTAACTAGTAATGTCTACATCTACTTACTTCCAATTACTTCAGGTGGGGTCAAAGTCGAGAGGACAACATTTGGTCAATTCGCCCTAACCTATCAGCAAAGATGCCACCACAGGAGAAGTCAGATGTCCCCTCATAAGTCCTGTTGTTCCTGGTCCCCTAAGCTAAGTCATTAAGTACCGCTACATGCTAGATTTATAATAGTGAGTGCCCAGGTGTTAGCAACTTAAACACTCACCCCCTATTTCTTAAGTTCATCCAAACGGTAGGTGATCAGTTGGTCAAATCGCACAAGTAGAAAGGGTCGTCAGTTGGTCTATCTTACCATTCCTTCTCATCCTCTCCACCTAGGGTCAGTTGGTCATATCTCCTAGGCAATTGGCCTCTACTGTCATTCAAAACTACCGAAACAAGGGTAGCTACCAATAAACTATGCATGCATACACTTAGAAATAATTTAACCGAAAGTAATGTAAATGCAAACAAAACAATTAAGGAATCATAACCAGGCCAGCACCTAGAGGTGCTTAGCCGCTCATATTAACCATACAAATCAATTCAATATTCAAAGGTACGAAATACATGAATCGAAAGTAAAGAAAAGATAAAATGCTAATGCTTATCGTAGGGGAGTGATTTCTCCCTTGGAGACAGCTCCGTATGCTCCTCTAGACCTGCCTTTAGATTTTTCCCACATTCTCTAGTTGTTGTATGTGGAATGGGATGATTAGAAATTCTAGAATTCGTGGGGTATTTATAGACCAGATCTTGGTTACGGCGTAACTAATATAAAAGTTACGCCATAACCATCAATTCCTTCGTATTTTGCACTAGATCTGCTAGTTATGGCGTAACCTTATTAGTGGTTACGCCGTAGTCTTCAATATACTTGGTTACGCCGTAGTTGATGAAATAGTTACGGCGTAGTTATCAGCGGCGTGGAACCTCATTTGACCTAATATAGTTACGTCGTAACCTTTGGGGAGATTTACGTTGTAACCTTCTGATGAGTTGGTTTTCTGAGTCACACTTTAGTTACGGCGTAATGTGAGAGATGAGTTACGCCGTAACTTCTTCAAAGTCAGCATACTATGATAAATCTTTTGATATTTCTCCAGTTGCGCATCTCTTTAGCTCCAATGCTCGTAATTTACCTGAAAGTGGAAAATAATAGAAAACAAGCGTAAATCCATATAAATGATATAAATTACAAGCATTATCGGGGGAAATTGACACTTAATATTCAGGACTATTTGATGTTATCAAGAAGTTTCATCATAATCAATCCCCTCTTGTTGATTATAACCTTGTGCGACAAGCCTAGCTTTGTTTCTAGACACTACACCATTTGTATCCATTTTATTTCGAAAAACCCATTTCGTCCCAATTATAGTTTGATCTTTAGGTTTTGGAACTAACTTCCAAACATCATTTCTAACGAATTGGTTTAACTCTTCTTGCATAGCAATTACCCAAGATTCATCTTTTATTGCTTCATTTATGTTTTTCGGTTCAATGGTAGATACAAAACAAAAATGATTACTTTGATTTTGGGCTTGTGATCTTAAGGTTCTTTGATTAAGTTATCCTATGACCTTTTCTAAAGGATGACTTTTGGATTTTGATAACATCAAATAGTCCTGAATATTAAGTGTCAATTTCCCCCGATAATGCTTGTAATTTATATCATTTATATGGATTTACGCTTGTTTTCCATTGTTTTCCACTTTCAGGTAAATTACGAGCATTGGAGCTAAAGAGACGCGGAACTGGAGAAATATCTAAAGATTTATCACAGTATGCTACTTTGAAGAAGTTACGGCGTAACTCGTCTCTCACATTACGCCGTAACTATTGCGTGACTCAGAAAACCAACTTATCAGAAGGTTACGGCGTAACTCTTCCCAAAGGTAACGACGTAACTGTATTAGGTCAAATGAGGTTCCACGCCGCTGATACTTACGCCGTAACTACTGATCTATTACGACATAAACGATTTATTGAAGACTACGGCGTAACCACTCTTAGTTACGCGCAACCAGCGATCTAGTGCAAAATACAAGAAATAGAAGGTTACGCGTAACCTTTTCTTATATAGTTACCGTAACCCAGATCTAGCCTATAAATACCCCACGAATTCCAGCATTTCTAATCATCCTTCCACACACACACTCAAGAACGTGGGAAAAAGCTCAAGGAAGGTCTAGAGGAGCATACGAGCAGCCTCCAAGGGAGAAATCACTCCCCTACGATAAGCATTAGCGTTTATATTTCTTTTACTTTCAATTCATGTATTTCGTACCTTTGAATATTGAATTGGTTGCATGATTATATGATCGCGCTAAGCACCTTGGTGCTGGCCTAGTTATGATTCCTTAATTGTTTTGTTTGCATTTAATTTACTTCCGTACAATTATTTCTAAGTGTATACATGCATAGTTTTTTGGTAGCCACCCTTGGTTCGGTAGTTTTGAATGGTGGTAGAGGCCAATTGCCTAGGAGATATGACCAACTGACCCTAGGTGAGCGGACTGAGATGGAAGTAAAATATGACCAACTGACGACCCTTTCTAGTTGTGCGATTTGACCAACTGATCACCTATCGTTTGGATGAACTCAAGAATTAGGGGGTGCGTGTCTAAGTTCCTAACGGCCGGGCATTCACTATTATAAATCTAGAATGTAGCGGTACTTAATGAATTGGATTAGGGGACCAGGAACAATAGGATTTATGAGGGGAACCTGACTTCTCCTGTGGTGGCATCTTTGCTGATAGGTTAGGGCGAATTGACCAAATGCTGTCCCCTCGACTTTGACCCCACCTGAAGTAATTGGAAGTAAGTAGACGTAGACATAACTAGCTAGGAGGATTAACTAGGTTAGCACCACTCTCCTCTATTGATTTCCCTTTATCATTTATTTGCTTTTATTCTGTTTTATTATGCATTAGTAGTTTAATTAATTAAATCCCTATCGAAACTATTATTAATCTGTGACACCTAGACTTAGTAATAATCCATTACACATAGCTCTTTGGACGACCCCGGGTTTACCGATTACTACACTACACACGACCGGGTACACTGCCCGTTAGTGCACTAGGGTAGACCATAGGTATAACGAGACATTATAAATATTAAGACCTGATCAGTAAAACCTGCATGAAGTTTTTGGCGCCGCTGCCGGGGAGTTATATTAGGATTAATATTAAGTCTTTCATTTCGTTTTAAACTTTTCTCACGATCATATTTCAAGTTTTTAGGTACCATGGAAGTTGTTAACATCGATGACCTCACTCTTGAGGAATATTTGGCGTTGACAAGAGCGGGAACAAGGGCGGGTCTCGTAAGACCGGCAATTGGTGCAGATGTCCATTTCGAAATCAAAAACCAATTTATGAGGGAGCTTCGTGCTAACCCTTTTTCAGGAAACAGGGACGAAGATGCATATGAGCACGTTGAAAATGTCCTATACATTGCTAGCCTTTTCAACATTCCGGGCGTGTCTCATGATGCTGTGATGCTTAGGGTATTCCCTATGACTCTTACTGGAGCTGCCAGAAGATGGATCGAAAGATTGCCTGCCGGGGCAATTAATACTTGGGCTCTACTTAAGAAACACTTTATTCAAAGATATTGTCCACCGTCGAAGATTTCTAACCACCTTTTGGAGATCCATAATTTCAAACAAGAAGACGACGAAACATTGTATCAAGCCTGGGATAGATACAACGATCTCCTTTACAAGTGTCCTACATGATCGAACAACCACAGAAGGTCAACATTTTCTACAAAGGAATTAACGTAACTACAAGGCAAATGTTGGACTATCAAGGACCTATCCAGAACATGACCCCTACTCTTGCAATTGAAGCCATTCAGAAACTTGCCGATCACTCTCAAAAATGGCATGATGGGGGGAGGGGGGAAACCATAGCCTTAAGACAGGTTCAATAAGCATTGCTTCCATTTCAAGCAAATTGGAAAACCTCGGAAGAGATATGAAGACGCTCAGGGAAAATGTTCATGCTATTCGGATTGGATGCAATAGATGTGAAGAGGAAGGACCGGAGAATTTCCCTATAAAAACACAGTCGAGAAGGTTATGTATGGAGAAGGGAAATCCTTTTATCAAGACTCATTCAAGGCTAGAAATTTTTCGCTCGAAGAATCAATTAAAAAATATATTGAGGAAGATGATAAGCGGCAAGCCGACAGGAATGCATTGTTCCAAAAATTCCATGATACTAGAATCGCTCTCCTGGAACAAAATAAGAATATGGAGAACGGCAAAGGATTGATTGTGAAAAATGATGTTGATCAAGACAATTCATTCGATGATAGCTCCTGTAATGCCATTTACTCCAGCAATGGAAAACCCCTCTATACCCCTTTCAGATACGATCAAGAGGAGCTCTCCAGATTGCAAAAACAAGATGAAGCCATATGCAATAAGACTAGTCTGCCAAAGGTTGAATTACAAACTGATGTCGAAGCGGCTATAGGAAACAAAGTAAAATTAAACGCCAGATGCTCTACAGTCATCCTAAATCAAATCCCTCTCAAGGAAAAGGACCCAGGAAGTTTCATTCTCCCTTGCTCTATTAATAATTTACATAATATAAATGCTTTAGCTGATTTAGGGGCTAGTATTAGTATTATGCCATTTTCAATGTGTAAAAGATTGAATCTCGGCCCCATCAAACCCCTTTGCATGACCATTGAAATGGCTGATAGAACGGTTAGCATACCTAGAGGAATTGTTGAGAATGTGCTTATCAAAATTAATAATTTCACTCTTCCTGTAGACTTTGTCATTTTAGACATGGAAGAAGACCTCGTCATTCCTTTAATTTTGGGAAGACCCCTTCTGGCTACTGCTCGTGCTAAGATTAATGTTTTCGAAAAAAATCATCACTTTAAAAATAAACAATAGAAAGCTTACACTAAATATGGATGACATTGGAAAATGTCACCCAGTCGAAACTGTTTGTGTTATTAAGAAAGGAAAAAGCAAAACTATTCCTCCCACCATCACACACAAGCCTTTGCACTTCTAATAATCGTAACATGCAGGGTAGGAAATCCAAGGAATTCAACAATGGAGGAATACAACGCGATGACACCTCAAAAAACACGAAGAACGAGTCTGAGGAAATATGGCACGAAGTTTAGAAAGTAGATTACAAGCACTTCCTCAAATTAAAATATCATTGGTGCAAAGCTATCCATATTGACCATGATAAAGGATTTGATCTATGGGCTTCATGCAATCCCTACTCAGACATCTGTGACGGGGGACAAGACGAGGAAAGAACAAAAAACAACAAATACTTATGGTCCTCAACCAATGATAAGGAGACACCATTCGAAGTTTGGATATGAATTAAGTATGGAGAAGTCAGCGATGATGATAAAAGGAAAATATGGACTGACCCTTGTCTCAGCAAACACAATAAGAATAATCACGAGACAACAACCACTGGCCAGGGGGTCATTGGTCAAAAGCATTGGTGCGAAATGATTAAAACCGCTGATGGGGATTCTTGGGCCTCGTGTAATCCTTACAATGACAACTGTAATGGAGGGGGAAATACCAAAAGAGTTGGAGCCGACGAATTTCTTTGGAATTCAACAACTGACCATAAACCTACCGAGGTACAATGGTTAGGCAGGTTAAGATTTAACGATTGGGTGAAAATCAAGTATGGAAAAGTGGATACATCTACTAAAAACAAAATTTGGAAGGACTGCATGAATGAAGATAATCATGAGACTCTTCATGATACTGGTAACTCAGCAGTTGATAACCAAACAGACACAAAAGAAGATTGCAATTACTGGATTGTGGATAACTCAATTGAAATTAAAGACTACTGCATTAAAGGAACCACTGACAAAGAGCCATGGTACAAGGTTAGTATGACTGACTTTGAAGATGAGGAGTATGCGCAAAATAGATGCGAGCTACTTGGGATCCAATATAGAAAACCGCCACCTATTGTCACCGAAAGATTCGTATTCACTAGATATCACTTAGGGCCAAATGAAAAGTTTTGCAAGGTTCGGAAAGTGGGAATCAAAGAATACAAACGCACAGCTCCCAATGTCACCTGGATCCGGAATAACTTGATGAAGGACATTGAAAAGGTCGGGGAAGTCCAAAGGCCCCCATAGAAGCCCCGCGGCTCTGTGTCTAACTTAAAGACTCGTAAATAAAGAAAAGAGCTCTTTCGGGAGACAACCCGAATTATCCCCTTCTTTTATTTTATTTCAATTTCTGTAGGGTTTTGTGTTTTCTAACCATTGTGGCAGGAAACGAGGAAGTAATTGCTGCTCAGGGTTGCTGATCGACCAGGATTACGGCGTAACTCATCTTGGTGATTCGCCATAACCAACCTTTAGCTTAGCGAGTTCTTGATGCATTACCATTACGGCGTAATACCATCTCAGTTGGTTACGTCGTAACCACTCGCCAACTTGGCGCTTATGTCAGGTTTTGCCATTCACGGTAACTCCCTCAAAAGAGTTCTGACGTAACCTTCCTCTTCTTTAATTCTTTCATTTTAAAACACAATAACCTTGTATTAGTATTTTTAAATGAACTTTGTGGGTGTGTTCCCTGTAAACCCTCACGAGACTTCACTCGTCCATTTGGGACACCAAGTGGTTTAAAAAGCTTGTTGCATATGCTAAATGCAACCGTGATTCCTACGAAAGTGAGTTAGGTTTGTTTTTCATTCTTCATTTTGTCTTTTTAGAATTATGCTTGTCGGTAGTGTGATTTCAGGGACTGAAGTTTGTTCATGATGCTTATACGAAGGCACGTCTCTTTTTTGTGGGGCTTCCGTCTTTATCGAAGGCACGTCTCTTGTTCATGATGCTTGTATCATTGATTTTGTCCACTTCGCCGTGACATGTTAGTAATGACGAGTCACCCCTTAACCTTTGTCGTGTCTACCCATATTGCCTTCGAGAATTGCTAAGCCCTTAACTCTAGTGGTGGAGATTTGCGTAACCATCAAGCTTATGATAGAATACATGCTATGACTGTGCGATTGAGTGATCAACCCCGAAATTGACACTTAGAATAGTTGAGAGATTTGATTGTTTTGTTCCCCTTTCGTGAGGTGTTCGGCTTTGTTTTATTCTAGCATAAGGGATTTATAAACTTATATTTTCAAGGTTATGGGAGATATCTTTTTAGGAATCTTTCTAATAAGGTCTACTTGAGGGCAAGTAGAGTTCAAGTGGGGGATATTTGATAACATCAAATAGTCCTGAATATTAAGTGTCAATTTCCCCCGATAATGCTTGTAATTTATATCATTTATATGGATTTACGTTTGTTTTCCATTGTTTTCCACTTTCAGGTAAATTACGAGCATTGGAGCTAAAGAGACGCGGAAATGGAGAAATATCTAAAGATTTATCACAGTATGCTACTTTGAAGAATTTACGGCGTAACTCGTCTCTCACTTACGCCGTAACTATTGCGTGACTCAGAAAACAAACTTATCAGAAGGTTACGGCGTAACTCTTCCCAAAGGTTACGACGTAACTATATTAGGTCAAATGAGGTTCCATGCCGCTGATACTTACGCCGTAACTACTGCATCTATTACGACGTAACCGTGTTTATTGAAGACTACTGGCGTAACCACTTTCGATAGCGATTACGCCGTAACAGCAGATCTAGTGCAAAATCGAAGAAATAGAAGGTTACGGCGTAACTCTTACATTAGTTATGCCGTAACCCAGATCTGGCCTATAGATGCCCCACGAATTCCAGCATTTCTAATCATCCCATTCCACACACAACACTTAGAGAACGTGGGAAAAAGCTCAAGGAAGGTCTAGAGGAGCATACGGAGATGTTTCCAAAGGAGAAATCGCTCCCCTACGATAAGCATTAGCGTTTTATATTTCTTTTACTTTCAATTCATGTATTTCGTACCTTTGAATATTGAATTGGTTTGCATGATTAATATGATCGGCTAAGCACCTCTTGGTGCTGGCCTAGTTATGATTCCTTAATTGTTTTGTTTACATTTACTTTACTTCCGTACAATTATTTCTAAGTGTATGCATGCATAGTTTATTGGTAGCCACCCTTGGTTCGGTAGTTTTGAATGGCGGTATAGGCCAATTGCCAGGAGATATGACCAACTGACCCTAGGTGAGCGGACTGAGACGGGAAGGGTAAGATATGACCAACTGATGACCCTTTCTAGTTGTGCGATTTGACCAACTGATCACCTATCGTTTGGATGAACTTAAGAATTAAGGGGCGCGTGTCTAAGTTCCTAACGGCTGGGCATTCACTATTATAAATCTAGCATGTAGCGATACTTAATGACTTGGCTTAGGGGACCGGGAACAACATGACTTATGAGGGGACACCTGACTTCTCCTGTGGTGGCATCTTTGCTGATAGGTTAGGGCGAATTGACCAAATGATGTCCTCTCGACTTTGACCCCACCTGAAGTAATTGGAAGTAAGTAGACGTAGACATAACTAGCTAGGAGGATTAACTATGTCAGCACCACTATCCTCTATTGATTTCCCTTTATCATTTATTTGCTTTTATTCTCTTTTATTCTACATTAGTAGTTTAATTAATTAAATTCCTACCGAAACTATTATTAATCTGTGACACCTAGACTTAGTAATAATCCATCACACATAGCTCTTGGGACGACCTCGGCTTTACCGAGTACTACACTACACACGACTGGGTACACTGCCCGTTAGTGCACTAGGGTAGACCATAGGTATAACGAGACCTTATAAATATTAAGACCTGGTCAGTAAAACTTGCATCAGATTCTTTGATAGTGGTTCATCTTCCTTGTTATTTTCAATTATTTTATTGACTTTCAACAAGTTGACTTTCAACTAAGTCATCATCTACCAATGGTGATGTCTTAGAGGGAGGTGGACTTTCATCGAATGTTATGTTCAACGATTCCTCGACTCTCATTGTTTCTTTGTTTAAGACAATGTAAGCTTTACTAGTTTGTGAGTAACCAAGAAATACATCTTCATAAGACTTTAGGTCAAACTTGGTGAGATAATCTTTAGTATTAAGAATGAAACATTTACATCCAAATACTTTAAAATATCCTAAAGTTGGCTTTTTACCTTTATATAGCTCATATGGTGTTTTGTTTAAGAAAGAACGTACTAAGACTCTATTTAAAATATATGTAGAAGTGTCAACGGCGTTATACCAAAACTTTTGAGGAATGTTTTGTTCATTAAGCATTGTTCTACTCATTTATTGAATGGTTCTATTTTTACGTTCTACAACTCCATTTGATTGAGGTGTTCGAGGAGCCGAGAAGTTGTGTGTTATACCATTTGCATCACAAAAGTTTCAAAATTATGTTTCATTGTCAAATTCACGACCATGATCCGTTCGGATCGACACAATGTTAACACCTAGTTGATTTTGAATTTTCTTGCTAAGAATTTCAAATTTATCAAAAGCTTCATTTTTGGTTTTCAAAAACAACGTGCAAGTAAACCTTGAGTAATCATCTACTATGACCAAAGTGTATAAGTTGCCTCCATAGCTTCTTATAGCAGATGGACCAAATAAGTCCATATGTAAAAGTTCTAGTCACTTAGATGTGGACACCATGTTTTTAGCCTTATGACTACTATGGGTTTGTTTACCAATTTTGAAGATAGGTTTTGTATAAGTCTCATATTAGCGTGACCTAAGCGTCTATGCCAAAGAGTTGAGCTATCATCTAAGGTTGTTAGACAAAGTTTGTCATTAGATGTTTTATCTATTTTCATGACGTATATATTATTTTTCCTAACTCCTTTAGCTATGGTGATACCATCTTTTAGTATTTTACTACCATTTTCTTCAAATAGTACTTTATACTTTTTATCACATAATTGGCTAATACTAAGTAGATTAAATCCTAACTTATCGACATGAGCAACATTTTTAATAGTTAGGGAGTTATGAGCGATCGTACCTTTGCCAATGATTTTGCTTTGAGATTACTACCAAAAGTGACATTACCTCCGTCATACTCTTGGTATGTTGAGAAGAGGCTTTTGTTGGCCGTCATGTGTCGTGAGCATCCACTATCTTTTATCCAATCATCAGGTTCCAATCCAACTTTCAAGCAAACCTAATACACAAATAACTCAAGAGTTTGGTCCCCAATATCTCATGTATGGAAATGATGGGTAAAAGTTCCATGGTATGTAATCAGGAGTTTGATATGGTCTAGGGAAGTTTTGATTCCAACCGTTATGTTGATAGTTGGGTTGTATGTTATGGTTGCTCTTAGGATAGGGGCGTTTGGCAAAAGGTGTTTTATGTCATTGTTGAGTAGTTTTAGATCTAAATTCATTTCTAGCAATTCCTACTCCTGATGTAACAACAAGTTTTAGTTTAACACTATCCTTGGTTTTCTTTGTTACTTTGACAAATTCACTACGGTCCATATCACAAACATTCTGTCCTACTGCAGTCCCCATGACACCAAATTTTACAAAGGACAGAGCCCTCTTTGTGGGTCCGTCGGTCCGTCTTTACCTGCTTGCAGTTTTGACATTTTTTTTGTCTTTTTCGGCCGTTTTGGTTTGACTCTTTGGAATTAACACCTCATTAAATCCTAACCCATTCATGTTTCCTGGAGTTTTTTGAATTCTAACTATTTCATCGGCACAGGCAATGTTTTTGTTAAACCTTTTAAATTTAGAATTATGTTCTATTAGAACATCTTGTTTGAGCTTTAGTTTTTCTATTTCAAGATTAAGCTCTTGACATGATTGAAACCATCGTCATTTGCTTTTCCCTTTTCTAATCGTTTTGCCTTTTCTTTTAACTCATAGACTTCATGTTCTAAAAATTCCTTTTTAGTCTTTAAAAACTTATTTTTTGTTATGATTTTTAGAGTAAGCTCACACAATTGATTATATTGTTTTTGCAAAGTGTCATCATCAATAGAGGAATAAGATGAGTCGGACTGTACCTCGTTTGACTCATGTGCCATTAGAGCGATTTCATCCTTGCTCGACTCTTCATCATCCTCACTATCACTCCAAGCGCCACTTACAGAAGCTCGTTGAGTTTTGCTTTTAGGTGGCTCGGGACAATATCCTATTAGATGACTTGCATCACCGCATCTAAAACACTTTCTTTCACCTTTTCCCTTTTTGTCATCCCGATCTTTTTGGAATGGCTTCTTTTCTTCTCGAGGTTGTCTTACAAACTTTCCTCTTCTTCTAAAGAACTTTTTGAAATCTCTAACGGCCATGGCATATTCCTCATCTTCACTACCGGAGCAAGATTCGTCATCATCACTTAATTCTGTTCTTGCTTTTAGAGCAACGGATTTGATTTTCTCTCTCTTTCCTTTGATGATTTACGAATATTTCTCCATCACCATTTCATGTACTTTGAGGTTTCCGATTAGCTCTTCTAGTGTCACTTTTGAGAGATCTTTTGATTACTCAATAGCCGTCACTTTAGCTCTCCACTTCGGATGGAGTGCTCTAAGAAATTTTCTGACAAAGTTCTTACTACGAAAAGATTCATCAAGTGCTTTAAGAGATGTAATAATAGTATTAAAGTGAGCAAAGCCACAATCAATGGTTTCATCTTCAGGGATAACAAATTGTTCATATTGTTGAACAAGAAGATCAATTTTGTTATCCTTGACTTGTGAATTTCCTTGATGTGTAATAATCAAGGATTCCCAAATATCTTTAGCGGTTTCACACATAAAAATTCTTTCATATTCTTTTCTAGGCAAAGCATTATAAAGCATCATTTTAGCTTCATTATTTTTAGCTATTAATTTCTTTTGATCATCAACAGAAATATATTTTGTTGTAGAACTAAAATCCCCTTTAACAATAACAAACCAAAGATCTATATCTTATGATTTTACATATGTTTCAAAATGGTTTTTGCAATAGATAAATCCATTGGTTTCAAAGAGTGGTGGTCTTTGCATAGATTGCCCTTCTTTAAAGTTTTCAGAATCCATGGATCGTTTCAAGTTTATAAAATACAATATATTTTAGAAATTCTTGAGCAACGAGGCTTTGGTACCAATTGTGGAAAACTAGAAGGGGGGTTGAATAGTTTACCGATTAAAAACTTTGTTTTGAAAATGATTGAAAGATCAATTGATATTGATCTTAGATATGTTAGTGAATAGTAATCAACAATATATAAAGAGTAGATAAGGAAAGAAACAATCAAACCACAACAAGTTGTTTATAGTGGTTCGGTCTACAAGGACTCTTTTTCCTTGCCCTACTCCACTCCCCGAGTCTCACACTAGAGAGTTTAACTTCACAAGTCAACAAGCTCCTTTCACAGGTGGAGAAACCTTTACACTTCACTTACACACTATTTCCAACACTAAGCTAGATGTCGAGTTCTTTTCAAGGGTACTACCACTCCCACACACAAAGTATTTTAAGGACTAAAATACTAACCACTCACACTCACAAGATTATGATGGTTTAGTACAACAATGATGTATGAATCAACACAAGATCATACAACAACAAACAAACAAGACTTCCAACTTATTGTTGAAGCTTGAATGTATCTTGATCTTCTTTGTTACAAAAGAGATCACTAATATGATATGAAACTGAGTTAGAAATGTTAGAGAGAAGGAATGTTTGAGAATATGATAGAAAGGGATGAAAAACAACTTGGTTTGGCTTTGCTACTTATAGCCAAAATGATCAGCAGGCACCACGGACCACGGAACCCTTAAAAGGGTTCTGCCCGTGTATTATTTTGGTGCCGCCGAGGTCTGACAGCAAGATCACAAAATCTTACCAAAGTCAACCATATCTATCCAAGATTGTGTAAGATATGTAGAGTCTAAATCTACATAAAGTATCTAGTGAAATCTTCTAAGGATTTCAATGATGCACTACATGATGTCATGTGCTTGTTTTTTTATTTTTAGAAATATGTTAAAATGTAAATACATATGTAATGTTATGTTTTAAGAAACAAAAATATTCTTGAACTAAAAATACTAATATACATTATGGTTTAGATTCATATCAAAATATGATTAATCACAATGTAGATGCTTGAGTGACGAAGATATTATTTGAAAAGCTTGATTTAATATCTATTAAACTTGACAAGCTTTAAGCTTTATAAAAATTAAATTTACTTTTGTCGTTAACAAAACTTAGGTAAACATCAAAAATATAAATAACGTTTAGTGACGATATTTGTATTAACAGTGTCATTCACGGAGATGTTATATGTGCAACTGTGGTCCAACTTGATTTCTTTAAACTTAAACCTATGAACTCACCAACTTTTGTGTTGACATTTTAGCATGTTTTTCTCAGGTTTACTTATTGGTGTGGGCAATGGCAAAGGCATTTGTTGAATCTTTGGCATCCGAAGTGTTTCAAATCATATTTAATACAACTTTTAATGGGACAACATATATTTTTATGGGCTTTACTTCCGCACTTTGAAACAATGATGTAAAACTATTTCTTAAATTAAATCTATATTTTGAAAATGGAATAGAAATTCATTCTTTATTACCTTGTGTTGTGTATATTGATTTAGTAGCACCCCATGACCCGAACGCTTCCGCTGTGCAAATTTTGGGGTGTTATTCAGATTGGTATCGAGCCAAGGTTATAGAGAATTAGGTATTTTCAAAACCTAAACTATAACCAAATTTTCCTAAAAACACTTCAACGCCACCACAGCTGCCGATGTCTGCCATGCCTTGCCTACTGCTACACGATGTAGTCGTGCTATGTGTTACTACTGTATTTTAGGTTCGTATAAGCTCTCATTTGAATTAAATTAATTATTTCTCAAAGTCATTAAGTTTCTTAATTAACTCACATTTAAACTTTAAGACTGTTCTTGTTTGATTGGGTTGCGAAGTTTAAATGTGTATAAGCTCATTCTCATTTAAACATTAAGGCTGTTCTTGTTTGATTGGGTCGTGAAGTTTAAGTGAGAATAATGTTGATGTAACAAACTTAATGAGATTAAGGTATAATTAACTTAAAGAGAGTGTAGAGTAGACTAGGAATGCTTATGCTTGTTACCTCTCTATGTTAAACTGCGTAACATGCCCACTATTACAATATCGCACTATGCTATGCTTCCATAACTTCCTCTACGTTATTTCTTTATGTAACGCACAATTCATCAATGCTTCTACGTTATTTCTGTATGTAACGTACAACTCGTCACTGTATCGACCTCTACGTTATTTCTGTATGTAACGTACAACTCGTCACTGTATCGACCTCTAAGTTATTTCTGTATGTAACGTACAACTCGTCACTGTATCGACCTCTACGTTATTTCTGTATGTAACGTACAACTCGTCACTATATCGACCTCTAAGTTATTTCTGTATGTAACGTACAACTCATCACTGTATCGACCTCTACGTTATTTCTGTTGTTGGAATCACTCCTAAACTATATTTCAAGTGTTTGTAATTAACGTGTAATAGGTTGCTTAATTAGGCTTTTATGTTTGTATTAAAGGCAAGGCTTATGTAAAAAGCCCATAAGCCTTGGCCCAAGCCCATAAGGAAGGAACGGAACTTGTAGTGTTGCCCTAGTCCCTTCCCCTATAAATAATGTTGTAAACCTTCATTTGAAGGTTGGTTGTTCACATTTCACTAATACCTACGCATAACTTTCTTTCATTCTTATTCGTGTATATTGTGTTTGTGTTTATCCAATCACTTATTTACCTATTTCTAACATATTGATGCTTGTGTTACAATATGGTGACCTAACAGTGGTTTCAGAGCCATCTAGTTGGGTGAAACACTTTTGTTTTTGAAGTTTTTATCTATACGCGTGGGTTTTTTGTGTATTAAACTTTCATACGCATAAAAGCTCAAATTTTACACTTAAAAACTCAAGATTTTTGTGGTTCAAGGTTCATTTAGTGTTAAATTTTAAGTTTTTAACATCAAGTTTGAAAATTTACGTGAGTAGAATAGTTTTTGAGCTTGATTTTGTTCGTGTGGTTCTGTCTACGCGTAAGGGTGGAAGTTATTTTGATTCATCAAGTTTCATACTTTCTTGTTATTTTGGTGATATTGAAGCTCTTTCATCATTAAAATCAGGTTTCTAAACACTTTTAAGCATAAAAATCAGTTTTGGTGAATGTTTGTACATTCTACTCGTAACAAAACCCTAGATTTACTCGTATGCACAAAGTCTACGCCTATGCAGCACTTTACGCGTAAGGATTTCTTCACTTGATCTTCACAGCTGTTGGTTTACTCAGTGTTTTCTTGCTTGGATAAGCCTGAAAACACTTCGACTTTGGATATCTTTTACACTGGTATAAGTGTAAAGGATTTTTGGGTAAAACCCTAGTTTTACGCCTAAGCTAAACTCTTACGCGTAGAATTCTCTTTGCCTAAGCATTTCTTACGCCTAAGCTTGTCTTACGCATAAGCAAATATTACGCATAAGGATTCTACTACTAAGCCTTTGGTTTACGCCTAAGCTAAGTTTTCCTCAAGTCTACGCGTAAGCTATTCCTACGCGTAAGCTATCTTCTACGCATAAGTTGGTTTTTACGCATAAGGTACTTTCTACGCTTAAGTGGTTCTACGCATAAGGTCACTTCATCAACATTGTTTCATTCGACTACAAAGATCCATCATCAACACAAGTTTCAAGATGTCTCAACCACCATAATCTAGCTACTTTCCTCATGAGTATCCTCAACAACAACAACAACAATTCTATCAACAATATCCTCCACCATCTCCACAACAAGTGCAACAATTTCAACACTTTCCTCAAGGAGCAATTCCTCTTCCACCACAAATGGTTCCACCAAACCCTCGTCAACAAGTACAACATTACACATACTTTCAAAATCAGTATCCCGCCAAGTATGCTATGAATGTTACAACACCAAAGGAACCGTCTTGGTTTGAAAAGATGTGTGAAGCTTTAAGTAGCCAACTGTCACACCCCCAAATTACTTGTTTTACAGTGGAATGGAATACCTGGGGGATGACTGTCATAGCATCAAAGTTACAGTTATATCGAACGACCTAAAGTGTCGTTTTGAAAATATATCGTTTGATTAAGTAAAATAATCAGAGTTTACAAACATAGGTCCCAAAGGATTTCCAATGTACTAAAAATGAGTTTGTTACAATCAAACGATAGTTAAGTGCATAAAATATATATGAGATGCGTCGTCACCGCGACTCTATGATAAGTCCACATGCATGCCATGAAGTGAATGCCTTAGATACGTGAGATAAAACATGCTAAAAGTGTCAACAAGATGGTTGAGTTAGTTCATAGAGTTTGTCTAACATGTAAAGCTTTTAAAGAACGCTCATGCATCAAAGGAAAAGTTTTTGGTCATTTAGAATAGTCCACAAAGCAAAGGCATTGTAAATCCACTCAGTTCCAAGTTTCGCCCATACAAAGCTTGCAACTTGTGTTTTCACAACCCACTGCCAAAAGTAATATGTCTAGTAGTCACGTACACGTTATCATAATAGTTCACAATGTAGCACCACGTATATAACAATGTATGCCAGGCAAAGCCCCTAGAATAAATAATATGCGTCCCGTAACGTAGTGAACGAGAGGTTGGCCGACCTCTAATAGCGCTATCCATACTACCTACTAATAGGAGACTAACAATGCGAATGTACGAACGGCACATCATACAACTATTATATACAATTAAGAACACTCCGAACATGGGAGAATTTGCACGCTCCACCAATAAGGCAAGACTTGGTGTTGCTTCGTTCACATAGGGAGACTTGGTATTGCTCCGTTCACATAGGGAGACTTTTAGGTCATAGCACATATGGTCCAATAAGTTCAAACAAGTCATAATTTCGTAATTAAGTTCAAGTATTCCAGTCAAAAGTTCATAATTAAGTTCAAGAGTTTAAGTCGAGTTCAAAAGTTCAAAACAGTCAAAGAGCTCAAAACATATCAAAAGGTTCAAAATAGTCAAAGAGTTCAATATTATGTCAAACAAGTTCAAAATAGTCAAAGGGTTCAATATAAAGTCAAACAAGTTCAAAATAGTCAAAGGGTTCAATAGAAAGTCAAACATGTTCAAAATAGTCAAAGTGTTCAATATAAAGTCAAACAAGCTCAAAATAGTCAAAAGGTTCAATATTAAGTTAAAAGAGATTAATTATATGTCAAAATGTTTTAAATCAAGTTAAAAGAGATTAATTATATGTCAAAATGTTTTAAATCAAGTTAAAGTGTTCAAATCTATGCCAAAAGGTTCCTATTAAGTTAAAAGAATTCAAATATATATGCCGAAGGGCTCAAAATCAAAGAAAGTGGTTCAAATAATAGTGTTCAAAACATAGTATCAATTTAGTTCGGGCATAATCTACTTACTAGCATAAGTAGTGAAACAACAGTTTTTTAAGCTCATATAAGTGTAAAGTAAAAGCAAGTAGTTGAGCATGTATCTCCCCTGAAGAGTTTATAAAACAATTAAACGAGTAAAAGTGGGGCTACGAATCACCTGATGCGATGATTATGATGACAAAAGTGGATACACTGAAATGAGGTGCAATCTCTATCTACAACCTAATATGAATGATATGTTCTAATGTAAGTCATGAAACAATGTCGTGCATGCAAACTCTTATGATATCCATATCACTTGTGCATTTGAAAATAAAGTTTATCGTTGAAAATAAGTTTATGACATCTCATGAAAATGACTAAGTAGCCTCGCAAAGCTAGTCGTAAAAGAGTGAATATCGAGTGTTAGGAAACAAACTCAATGGTTTTAGAAAGCTTGTAACATTATCTAAATGTCATAACACTGAAATTTTATCCATACGAGTTCCGATCATAAAGAAAAATAATGGTGAAGTGAGGGAGTTGAGCTAAAAATGTAGTTTATGGGTAGTTTTCGGGAAAGTTTGAGTGATCGTATATTATTCGTTATAACTTCGTTTGACGAACGGTTGAACATTTTGGAAAATAGGCTAGGTGAAATCACCTTTACTAGAAGACATCGTTTTCTCAAAAGTACTCTATCGATATGAAAAATGGCTCCAAACATGGTCACTTGCGATAACTATTTTGGACTAATAGAAAATATGTAAGTGTTATTCTTTGTGAAAAATAATAGTTACGATAGCCATATATCAAACGCTTGTAACTTCGATGTTATAGCTCCGTTTTCTACGTTCTATATATCCTTAGTTTCGTGTTAAAGTATACTAATATATTTTTGACAAATCGACTCCTTTAGAAAATGTTTAAAACTCATTTTTGCCTCTTAAATAACCCTTGACAGCAAGTATAATTTCAGAAAATTAGTTTTCGTCGCAAAACTTGAAAATACCGTAACTTCTTCGTTATAAACCGTTCAAGCGACCACGGTTTCGTTTTAAAGTCTATTTTCTGAATATCTAGCTCAAACTAACTCACAACTTACTGAAAATTCCAGATTTTACAAAACGTGACAGTAGCTAAATATATATCATCAAAAATGATTTTTCTTGCGTAATACTTGTTTCAATCACTTCAAATCAACACCAAATCTATTCTAAACCTACCATACACCTTCTTTGGGTGTCATGGGTTCCTAAACATCATCAACAATGATATGTTTCAAGGGATTAATTATAGGATGATTAAAACTCATAATAAGTAATAAAAACAATTAAAAGTGGTATGAATCACATAATACTTGCATGTTTTTGTACTAAAATGATAAAAATAACTCAAGTAAGATTATGAAAGATTAGTAAAGATCATGAAAAGCTTACTAGTTGATTGATGAGGTTTAAGGTAACTAGGTTCCTAAATACTTCTTGGTTTTTATTTCAAAACCCTAAATAGAAGTAATCTAGAGTTGTATTAACACTTGATCTTGAAAAACTTTTATGTTTCTTCCCTTGTTCTTGCTTGGCCGGTTTCTAGAGATGAAAAGGAGAGAGTTTTGATTGTTTTTCACCTTTTGAAAGTGTAAGTATGTGTTTAGATTTAGATATCATTTAGTATAATAAGAATATAATGCAAATATTTAATGTAAATATGTGTAGGTGTCCATTTACTTGAAGATTTATATAAAAAAAAATGGTGACCAACATGGGGAGGTCGGCTAGGGGTGTTTAGGGGAGGGTTTAATGAGTTTTGATAATTAAGTGTATTTTAGGTGTAAGTATAATATGTATTTTATAAATATAATTAGGTATTAAGTGTAGCGTTAGCTAGAAATCGATTATTAACGGAACAAAATAAAATGTATCGAAGTCATAAAAATGATAAAAATACCTTTCTCGCAAGTATTGAGTGAATAAATAATTATCGAGTTGAATTTATGAAAATCGTCGTAAATATATATATATATATATATATATATATATATATATATATATATATATATATATATATATATATATATAAATTTATATACCAAAATAAATTCAAAACATCGAGTAAACTAATAATATAATTTTTATAGTCTTAAAATGAGTATAAAAATATATCAGGATAATTTTTGGAAGTGTCGGATCAATTATTCAAAATAAATGATCGTGCAATAGCGTTTATTTAATAGAAAAATATACGTTAATGAAATATGCAAACCCATGCATGAACTAATATGAAATGATGTTACTGATGATGTACAAACTATCTCTAGTCTATATAAAATGTTCTCAATGATGTTCCATGAATACGCGGCTAAACCCTTACGGTTACGTGAATTTGATACTCGTAAACCTAGTTTACAAAAATGATGAATAAAAATCTTGAATATAAATTTTTTTTGGGGAATGAATAGTATTTTGTGAATAGTAAAATTTTGAAATAACCTCTCAAAATATCAAATCGACTTCAAAAATGATGAATAGTAAAATGATGAATAGTAACTGATGAATAGTAAATTCCCGAGATGAATAGTAAAATTTTTAAAGTTTGTAAAATGACCTGAAATTGAGAATTGTGCCACCAACAATCCATTCATGAAGCTGGATCCCTTGACAGACCTCCCATGCTCACTCTCGGAAACTACGATCAATGGGTGATAAGGTTCTTTAGGTTTTCTGATCTAAAGAAGCCACACGGAAATTTTTTGAAGAAGGTCATCCTAGAAGGTCCTTTTCAGATGCCTACCCTCACTGTACCCGGAGATCCGAATGCTGTTCCACCAAGAGATGATGTTACCAACACTGTCGGTCTTGATCAACATACTACTGACCAACTTCTACACTTAAAAGCCGATGAACTTGCAATGCAATATATCCTTTTGGGATTACCCAATCCGATACTTCGTAGTGTTGATGCTCAGAAGACTGCTAAAGCAATGTGGGAGCACATTCATCTTCTAATGGAAGGCACATAACTCAATCAAGAAGACATGGAATCCAAAATCTACTTAGTATATGAACACTTCATGATTGAACCAGGGGAGACATTAGAGTCATATCATCATCGATTCTCAGACATCATCAATAACTTGGATAAACATAATATCATTATGCCAAGAATTGCAGTCAACACAATGTTCCTGGGCAGTCTTGGTCCAGAATGGGAAAAGTATGTTATTTTCATCCGTCAAGCGAAAAACCTTCATCATGCTACATACAGATTGTTGTATGACTATTTGAAGCCCCACCAAAAGGAAGTTGCCAAAGAAAGGACCATCCGTGGAGTCCCTGCTTCGCCTTCACTCCCGGATAATCAAACTATAGCTTTGTGGGCTCAAGCATGTTATCCTCAATTCCCAACCTTGCCAACAACCTTCACAAATCCTCCACAACCAACTGCTCAGATCGCACCATATGATCCCTCACAAGAAAATCAACTAGTTCCATACAACAACAAAAATGATCAAGCACTTTACAGTGAATCTAATGAGGATGCAAAAGCTTTCGATGCATTGCAACAAGGTTTTGTCATGATTGCAAGAGCCTTCGGCCGATATTCAAACAAATCCAACAATCTCATTCGTACCTCATCCAACACAAGGAATCAAGATGTTGTTAACAACGGAAGAGTTGAAGTTCAGAATCATGGTAATGTTCGTCCGATGGGTAGTGGTCAAGGATTTAATCCTAATGGAAGGAATAACATGGGTGCTCCACAACAACAAAGGGTTCAAGTGGTTGATCAAGGAAATGCTCAGACTGGGATTAATGGTCTCCGATGCTATAACTGTAATGAGAAGGGTCATCTGGCTAATGCATGCCCAAAACCGAGGACAAGAGGTAGCGCTTATCACAAAGAGGCTTTACTCTTGGCTCTCAAGGATGAAGCTGGTGGAACTCTTACCAACAAGGAAAAGAGCTTCATGGCTAATGCAGATTCTAATGATGACATGGAGGACTTGCAGGCTAATGCAGCTGTGATGTTAATGGCAAATATGCAAGAACTCCACATTAGTGCACAGGCCCAGTGTATGACACTGACGGCTTGTCTCCGGTACCGGATCAAAATATTCTTATCACTGATTTGATATCTTCGTCAACATCTGCATCCGACAAGGCTCAGAGTGTTCAACATGAATCTTCGACATCTCATTCCGACGATAACCAAATGGATCCCGTAGTTATATTTGACGATCAAGATGACCCTTATGGTTAATATTGATAATCAAGTTGACTCCGTGGTTATATTTGAGGATCTAAATAATGATCATGTTGAGACTCACGTTGAACAAGTTGAACCTTTGTCTAATCCAGATCTTGAGCTCATGACCAACTTAATTAAGACTCATAGATCTCAAATGGAAAAGTGCCAAGACATCAATTAGAAATTACAAGATAAATTTGCACTGTTGACTAAGGATAATGAATGCTATAAGTTCCAACTCAACATTTTTCAAACTAAAAAGAATCGTGAAAAAGGTTTTGAAGCCGCATTTGCTAAATCGTACCAAAATGAAAAATTTTTGGAAAAACAGATATGTGATCTAGTTGCATCCAAGAATTCTTTGTTGTCTCAAATAGAACAACTGAAATATGATCATAAACAACAACTTAACGCTCTCACTTCGGAAACTCAAAAAGCCAAATCTGAGTTGTTAACTTGTCAGAAATAGTTCAGTGAGTACAAAAAGCATTCGAGGAAACAAATAGATGACTATCTTGACGAAATCGTTGGTCTCCAACCCAATACTGCCCAAATTAATGGTCCTTTACCTTCACTCAGTGAAGTAAAAACATTACCCAAACGATGTCAAATTCTTAAATATTTTGATACATTCATATCGGACATCAAACTTTTGGAACGTGAAACTGAAATCAATTCTGAAATACAAGTTGAACATTTTCAGTCGCCTTATGCGCGAAATCAAAGAGATATTTTTCAGAAAAGAATTTTACCTCATGTCCGAAATTTGAAAATGTGTGCAATATATTGGGAAAGGGATTTTCACAAGGAGCTTGGACTTATGAAAACAGTTTTCGAGAAAACAGAAACATCGATTTCAAATACTAAACGTAAAAAGAAAATGTTAAGAAAAGATGTTGATCGACTCTTGGAAGATGTTATCTGTACTGATACCATAAATTTTGTGTTACTACATTCTGTTTCATATGCATTTGATTATATCGCTGTTGATTCTGTTGATTCGGTTGAAAATGTTGAGAATACCGATAATGTGTCACCAATCCAGTCTTTTAAAATTGAAAATGAGCGATTGTTAAACGAGCTTTCAAATGCAAAACGTCGTCTTCAATGGTGTCAAAAAGATTGTCAAAATCGTGAACTTGCTTTGCAAAACAAGATCAACCAGTTGCGTTCAAAATCTCTTGATCCAAAAATAGAACAACTAGATGATGCAAACGTGTCTTTAAAGTGTCAAATTTCAAAATATGAACAAGAAATTGCCAAAGTGAAAACTGAATGTAGTGTCATATTTGATTTACTTAAAAAGACTTGTGCTTAAGCGTCAAAAGATGCTGATGATCATCTTGCTTATACCAAAGAAGTTTTATGAAATAATGGAAACACTCGCTTTGAAAATCAAGATTTGTTACACACTATCCATGACTTAAAAGCGGAGTTGGTGAAACTTAAGCAAGATAAGATGAGTAACATAATGCAATTGCCCCAGGAATGTTTAAAATTGACACTAGAACGCCAAATGACAAACCACAAGATACTAATGTGCTTCCTTCCACTGAAACAGGAATATTTGCCTCTTTTCCCAACGATAGCACTTCACAGCTTAAGAGCAAATCAAGGAAGAATAGGAAGTTGCGACGTAAGAAAAGAACAATAAAGACCTCTGAAGTAGAATAAAACCTTAGGACTTTGAATAAGACTCAAGTTGCACCCACTTTAGACATTGCGTTAGACAAATGTAATAGAAAAAGTAATGTAACGAATGTTGAACCTTTAAGTACTTTGAATGTTATGTTTGAAGCATCTTGTGTTGGTTGTCATAAAAGCATGTTTTCTGGTTGTCATGATAAATGTGTTGCTAATGCTATCTTATCTCGTAAGCGGAACAATAGAAAACGGAATACCTCTAGGCCCACCAATGCTTCTAAGTCTGTGCTAGGTACACCGCCCACTAATGTTTCTGCTACGACCATTGATGTACCCATAGAACCCACTTCACCCCCTAGGAAGATCTTATTACCTAGTGCATTCACTAAGGCCAAAGCAAAGACTAGTTGGAAATGGCAGAAATGGTTACATAATACACTTGGATTTAAATGGATTCCTAAAATCATTAATATATGTGTATCGTCTGTAACTGTAACGGAACCCTCTAACTCTTCGGGTTCCACCTCTACTTATATTCCACCTATGTTGTCTGTGTGTAATGCAGGTGATACAGATCATCCTCTGGATTGTTGATAGCGGATGTTCCCGGCACATGACAAGCATTCTCAAACTGTTATCAAACTTTGTTTCAAAGTTCATTGGCACTGTCAGGTTCAGGAATGATCACTTCGCAGCTATCATGGGCTACGGAGATTACATCAATGGGAACATCGAAATTAGCAGGGTTTATTTTGTGGAAGGTCTCGGTCACAATCTCTTTTCAGTCGGTCAATTTTGTGATGGAGATTTGGAAGTTGCTTTTCGGGAGAAAACTTGTTTCATTCGTGATCTACAAGGAAACGATCTTATGTCTGGAAACCGCACATAAAGTCTTTACACAATCTCAATGCAAGACATGATTGCTTCATCTCCCATCTGTCTACTTTCTAAGGCAACATCTACAAAATCTTGGCTATGGCACCGTCGTCTTTCACACTTAAACTTTCAAACCATAACCAATCTTGCACGTTACAAACTTGTTGAAGGTCTCCCACGATTTCGGTATTCTAAAGATCATCTATGCTCAGCTTGTGAACAAGGGAAAAGCACTCGTGCTCACTTTCCTTCAAAGGTGGAACACAACTCACAGCATGTGCTTCATCTTCTTCACATGGATTTGTGTGGTCCGATGCGTGTGCAGACGATTAATGGCAAACGCTACATTTTGGTAATTGTCGATGACTACTCAAGATGGACTTGGGTTTATTTTCTTCGAAGTAAAGATCAAGCTCCATAGATGATCATCACCTTTCTCACGAAAATTCAAGTTCAGCTCCGGAACACAGTCAGACAAATCAGAACAGACAAAGGAACTGAATTTGTGAATCAAACTCTTCGTGAATATTATGAGAAAGAGGGAATTGAGCATCAAACATCAATTGCACGAACACCAAAACAAAACGGAGTTGTTGAAAGATGAAACCGTACGTTAGTGGAAGCTGCAAGAACAATGTTAATTAAGGCTAAACTTCCAGATTACTTGTGGGCTGAAGCCGTGTCAACTGCATGCTACACTCAGAACCGTTCAATGATTACCAAATGCCACAACAAAACACCTTATGAGCTTATCCACAACCGCAAACCGAATTTAAAACACTTTCACGTACTTGGATCCCTTTGTTACCCAAATAATGATCGTGATAACTTTGGTAAGCTCAAGGCTAAAGCTGACATTGGAGTCTTTGTTGGATACTATGAAAACTCTAAGGGATACCGGATCAAGAATCGTCGTGCAAGAGAGATTATGGAAACGATTCATCCAAATTTCAATGAGCTTACAGAAATGGCTTCTTAGCAAAACAGCTTGCAACCCGGACATAACCGTCTAAACTTCCCCCAAACCCCATCATCAGCTAAACCAAGCTTTCAGCTAACTCGATGTCAAATGGAACAACTATTTTCTCGTTTGTTTAGTGATGATATTGATCAACGTGATCCAGATGTATCAAATGTTTCCGCTGCTCAACCTGATAATACTCCAATACCAGATACACCTGCAACAACAACAACTGTTGAAGAAGCACCTCCAATTGATTAATCAACAAAAGCCGAACAAACCGCATCCAATGACGCTGAACCAGCTGATGATCTTCTGAATGGTGAAGTACCTACACCTGCAGCTTAAGATCCAAATGCATTCTTTAACCCTTTCGCAAATGCAACTGCTTCCTCAGATGTTGCGGAATCATCTACAAGTCATTTGAATCCTCCTAATCTGCACAATGTATATCAACATCAACCCTCCACACATCGTTGGACTAAAGACCATCCTCTTGTGAACATTATTGGAAACCCGAATCAACCAGTCGTAACTAGACAACGCCTTCAGACTGACGGTGAACATTGCATTTATGCACTTACCGTCTGCCAAGCTGAACCCAAAAATATTAAAGAAGCCATGACATATGACAACTGGATCGAATCCATGCAAGAAGAACTTAATCAGTTTAAATGTCTTGAAGTATGGAAATTGGTTGCAAAACCATCAGGGGTCTATGTTATTGGTCTGAAATGGATTTGGAAAAACAAGTTGGATACTGAAGGTACGGTTATCAGAAATAAGTCACGTCTGGTAGCTAAGGGTTATAGACAAGAAGATAGGATTGACTATGAGGAATCATTCGCACCGGTTGCTAGACTTGAGGTTGTTTGGATTTTTCTTGCATTCGCGGCTCACATGAATATCACGGTCTTTCAGATGGACGTCAAAATTGCTTTTCTGAATGGTAAACTGAAGGAAACGGTCTATGTTAGCCAGGCAGAAGGATTTGTTGATCCAGAGTTCCCTAATCATGTCTACAAACTGAAAAAGGTTCTCTACGGTCTCAAACAAGCCCCCCGGTCATGGTATGATATGTTGTCATCCTTTCTCATATCTTATAATTTTGTCAAAGGATCGGTCGACCCAACACTGTTTATACAATATCACGAGGAACACATTTTAATCGTTCAAATTTATGTGGATGACATCATTTTTGGGTTAACACATCTAAAATACTCAAACGCTTTTTCAAAACTTATGAAAAAATATTTTGAAATGTCCATGATGGGTGAACTTACGTTCTTTCTAGGACTGCAAGTTCATCAATCACCCCGTGGTATTTTCCTGAGTCAGTCCAAATATGCTCTTGAAATTTTAAACAAACATGGAATGCAAAACTGTGATACCTATGCCACACCTATGGCACATACCAAGAAACTAGATGCTGATTTGCATGGGAAATTGGTTGACCGTACCAAATACCGAAGTATTATTGGGTCTCTCATGTATCTTCACCAGTAGACCTGACATTTTCTTTGCTGTTTATCTTTGCTCCCGTTATCATCAAGACCAATGAAACTCACCTCTCTGAGGCTAAAAGAATCCTTCGATACATCAAGGGAACCATTAATTTGGGAATCTGGTATCTGAAGGATTCTGGTTTTGAACTAATAACTTTTTCAGATGCTGATCACGCAGGTTGCTTAGATTCTCGGAAAAGTATTTCAGGTTCTCTACAATTTCTTGGTGATAAATTGGTATCATGGCAATCGAAGAAGCAGGATTGTACATCGCTAACATCAACCGAAGCAGAATATATAGCCATGTCGGCGTGTTGTGCTCAAGTCATTTGGATGAGAACAGAACTCAAAGACTATGGTTACGTATTTGACAGAATCCTGATGTACTGCGACAATCGAAGTGCTATTGCAATCTCGTGCAACTCTGTCCAACATTCGAAGTCCAAGCACATCGATCTTCGATATCATTTCATAAAAGAGCATGTGGAAAAGGTTATTGTTGAATTATATTTTTTGGGTACTGAACACCAATTGGCGGACCTTCTCACCAAAGCCTTAGCTCCTGCTAGGTCCACTGAGTTGATCCACCGGATTGGCATGAGGTGTTTGACTCCAGATGAACTGGACGAACTTTTGACACATTCTTAAAACCAGTCAAACACCAAAACCTCTTTTGTGAATATTTTATCAAAAACAAAATAGAAAAATATAAAATTTCATAAAATTCAAAAATATTCTTCTTTCTAAATTTCTCTCAACATTGCAAGTACAAATCTTCCGTCAACACTTTACTCTTTCAAACAATTCAACATTTTATAGTTCAAGTGTTGAGGGGGAGAATGTATATATTTTATGTGTCATAAAACCTTGTACTTGCATGTTACCATGTATTGGTTGTATCTTTGATAATGGTGGACATGTTTCTTGTTTCTTAACACTCCTCGGACTCAAATTTGTAAAATTTCAATATTTTTTAAAGTCGAGGGGGAGTGTCATCATGTTTCTTTCCAAAATTTAACTTCAAACTTAACCAAAATGGAAGTTATGGGTTGTTGATGAAAATGGTTGAGGTGGAGGGGCTATACTTGCATAATGTCAAAACTTAACTTTTTACAAAACCTCCACCTAATTTCATTTAACATTTATTTCAAGCATTTAAGATTTCACCAACCTTCATCCACGCTCAAAATTCAAACTTCAAATCCGTGTTATAAACTTCAAAACTGTAAGTGATATAAGTTTCTCTAAGTGATTTCAAACATAGGTTGTTAATTACATGCAAATCCAACGGTTAGATTTTTCTATAAATGTGATTTTAGTTTCTACGCATATGCGTATGAACTCATAATCATATTTAGGTTGTTTTAGATGAAATGGGTTGTATTTTCAATGTAAATATCAAGTTTTAAAACCATCCTCATCAAGAAATTTAACCCAGAGACTGTTTCGAATCATTTTTCAGAATTAGGGTTTATGCGTAATTTTGGGTGTTTTCTATTGTGAGTATCTTAGGACAATTAGAGGCTTGAAAGATGTTTGTTACATGATAAATTAAAATAAGAAACCTTTGAATCACTCCCAGAAACTACAAAATGGTGGAATTGAACTTTAGGGTTTAAGCATTCGTAAAGTTGGGTATTTTTTATTTAGAAAGTTTTAGATGTTACAACGTGTTTCATTCATCTCATATGGCTTCTTAATCATCCCAGAAATCATTTGGTTATGTTTACATGGTTAGATTGTTTAGGCGTAGGATTTGAATCCTTAGGGTTTAACTTTACGCTTATGCTAACTTTACGCATAACCATTATCAACTTGTGATTACATGTGATTTTGAAAGAAGTTGAATAAAGTGTTAATTGAAATGTTATGAATGATTTATTTCAGGTTTTATGCGTGCAAAATCAGAATCAAGGGTAAAAATGGACTTACGCTTAAGGATCACCTTATGCGTAGCCGTTACGCATAAGATAAATCTTACGGGTAACCTTTACGCATAAGGTTCTACAAAGGGACTACGCGTATCCTGTGAAGGATATGCATAAACTTGGATTCTTACGCATAAGGCTTACTCTTACGAGTAAACCTTACGCATAAGCTCCCAACCTAAGCTTACGCGTAAGCTTTATGCCAAGAGTCTAGTCCTACGCGTAAATTTTCTTACGCGTAAAATGGACTCCTACGCATAAGCTTAAGTCTACGCGTATGGTTACATTCTTACGCTTAAGCCAAAACTTTAACTTTACATATGAATTGTTACGCGTACAAAGTTGTAAATAAGTTACTCATAACGTCACAAGACCAAAATCTCACTATAAGGCTATAATTTTTAAAATGTTGTGTGAATAAGTGAAAATTTGGACTTTAAAATTCAAAATTAATACTCACGTAACTTATCACATCAACTTTGGACTATTGGACAAACAAGTGATTTTGGACTCGTAACATTCATTAACATAACATATCCAATAAATTGGACAATAAAATCAACTTTTGACTAACATAATGTCTTTCGATATGTTGGTACTTTTGTCTCAATATCTTTCAGATCACGATATGGATATCACCATGGAAAACGTTAACGCACCAAATGAGCTCACAATGGAAGACATATTCCCCACTGGTTATAATATGAAGCTTGGAAAGAACAACCTCAATGTTGATTTTGAGAACTTCACCTGCTCTGAATCTTCGTGCCGAATTGCTGTGGATATTCTCAAGACTCATCCCTACAACAACATGCTTACAAACTCTGCAACTGTGCCGGAGATCTACATTCACCAATTTTGGCATACAATGAAAAAGGTGGATGGTCAAGATGCTATCACGGTTACTCTTAATGATAAGCAGGTCACCGTCACTGTTGCTAATTTACGAGCAATTCTTCTGCTCCCTGCTATCCAGCCTGCTCAGTATGTGCCAATTCCAACTGAAGAGGCTACACTACAATTTATGGTAGATATTGGCAATGATGAAGCTGCAGGAATCATTACCAAGCATTCTTCAGTCGACTTAAAGAATATTCCTCAGCCGTGGAGAACTTTATACATCATGATCGCCAAGTCTGTATCCGGAAGAGACATCGGTCAAGAGCATCCCAAATTAATGCACCTACAAATCTTCTAGGGCATGGTCAACAAGATGCACATCGACTATACAAGTCTGATCTGGGAAGACATGATGTCTCACCTCAAGAAGTCTGGCACAAAGGTTCCTTTCATCAGATACACAAAGTTGTTGATCCAGAAGATACTCGGGGATAATCTAGACATTCCCTTGAGACTGGATGACCCCAACCATCATTCTGCGTTGTTTGAGGCTACATTAAATGTTGTCAGATTCAAAGACTCATCAACAAAGAAACAAGGTGTAGTTCTGACAGACTGCCTTCTCACTGATGATATTAAAAGTCTTCAATCGTATTCACGATATCAAGAAGCAGTGGCATTAGGCAAAGTCGGCTTCATGGATGAAAAGTCTTCAGCCATCCCAGTCAAGAAGACCAGGAGATTAGGTAGTGCAGGAAGTATAGCAAGCACTGGGAGTACCCTAAAGTATCCAAAGAGGAATCCTCCCCGAAAAATAAAAGTTCCATCTAAAGGTGCCATTCCTACTCCTAAACCGGCACCTAAATTAGAGGATCAAGACTCCGAGGATACTGAGACTGATGAAGAGGTTCACTATTCAGAGTCTGTTATGGATGATACGATAACAGTTGAAAAACCACTTAGTCCCAAAACAGACAAGGGTAAAACTCCAGTTGCAGAGCAGGAAAAAGAAGAGAGTTCTGATGATGAACCAAAGGATGAGGAGAAAGACTACCACAAGACACTATCGTCAACAAACTCGTGGCCCTGGAGGTTCAAGTGGTGGTGCACTAACCACACCAGTTCTCGATGTGGTTAATCAACCCGATAAGGGAACTGGTACCACCACTCACGAATCAACAGAGCAACAACAACTAGAAGATGAAATCATCTTTGATTTTGAAGAAGAGGAAAAGGAGAAGGATGAAAAGATAACTGATGAAGACATTGAGGAAGCTGCTAGGGAAAGAGCTGAAGAGGAAGCTCGAGCTAAAGCAAATTAAGAGGCTAAGGAAAAGGCTGAAGCAGAAGCCAGGGCTAAAGCTGATGAAGAAGAAAGGATTCGAAAAGAAACTGACAGTTACATTCTAGATAATCCTGATCACAACCCTGAAGGGACTTCTAAGCCACCAAAAGACCTAGAGCCATCTCATGACTCATCCTCATCAGATTCTTCGTTTCACTCATCACCACCACCAGATCCACATCCAAATCTGTCAAGAAACAGACCAACACTTGGGCATCACGTGCAAAGACCAAAATTGTCAAAGTTGTCAGGCAAGTAAGGAAACGAAACATGGTCAACAAGAAATTCAATCAGCTGGCCGACAGACTAAATTTACTTCAAGATGTAATGAACGAGTTTTCGGAGGAAAGAGAACAGATTCAGCAGTTTCTCAATCGAGATATCCAAGGGGAAATGGGCAAGACGATAAGGGACTACACTCACAAGTTCCTTCTCGACACTGTCCTTGGAGTCACAAAAGAGATGTTCATCAAACAACTCTTTCCACATCTCATGTCATTGGTCAAGCATACACTGGCTAATACCCCTGCTGTTATGGAAATCAAACCAGTTCCGTCTCCGGTTGTCTCTGATGTGGAATTGATCTCCAAGCTTGTTATGCAAATGTCTCAACGATCTGCAACATTTACTTCTGACGAAGCTAAACTTTTTGAGGCATTACTGGAATATCAACTCAAAACATCGTGTAAAGAGTCAGCTGAAAAGGCTAAGCGACCAAGAGATGACGATGATGCAGACAAGGATTCTGAGCCAAAACGCAAAAAGAAAACTGGCGAATCCTCTTCTATGCCTCCACCACCCCAAAGGACCACCACCACCAGAAGATCTTCACAACGTCCTCCTGCTAGCAACAAAACTCAGGACTCTGAGTCTCCACCACCAACAGAGAAAACTGGTGATCATTTTGAATACACTGGTGGTGACGATGATGAGATTCCTGAGCCCCAACAACAACCCCTTCTTCTACATCAACTAAGCAACCAACATCATCCTCCAAGCCACAGATGAAAAAGTCAACATCAGTTGTATCATGGCTAGATGAAAATGAAACTAACGAATATGAATGGTTTTCAAAGCTTGTTGATGCCACCCCTCAATTACCGGAAGGCCAAGAACTGGTAGATGGTTGAACCATGGAGCATGTCAAGATTATCCAAGAAAAGTTTAAGGTGAAGAAGATGATGAAATCAGAGTTAAAATGAATCAAGAACAACGCTTTTCAACTGCTTAAGGACAACTCTGACAGTGCCATTGAAGTCTAATATCATCTCGACAACATAGCATGAGCCATGTCCAACAATATTGATTGGCTCAACCCTGAATCCAACATCGACTTCACCAGACCTGACAAAGCTCCTTACTACACTGACTGGACCAAGCCACTACCCACCATTGGTTGACCTGATCAACAACGGATTACCTACCGGTACTTCTTCAACAATGACCTGGAATTTCTTCAACACGGTAGCGATGTTAGCAAGAAATACGCTACCTCACTCACCTTCCCCATCCCGACAGCAGTCTTCTCCAATAATATTGCCATCGAGGAAGAAGCCACACGAAGGTTCGTTGATAATGTGGTTAACTATGACCTCGATGCATTGTATGGAATCCATCACTGACCTGAACGAAGAAGACTTTACTACAGAAGCTGCCAGGTACTCAAATCTAACAAAGAGGTGTACAGTGACTAACGGATCGTTGCTATAATGCATGTTAGCCTGTCTACTAAGTGGGACTACTCATTCCTGAAGAAAATTGTAGTCAAACACCAAGACGAACAGGAATATGACTTTACTGAAGCGGATTTTCCGAGATTGTCACTCAATGAAATTGAAGACATGATTCTTGCTAAGGTACAAGGTCGAATGCGACAGTTCTCCACCAACATCCAACTCCAGTACAACAAGTCATTGCTGATATTCCTCAGAAGCATCGTTATCCAGGAACGGGTTGAAGACCTTCAACTTGCCGTGGAATCATACCAAAAACGTGTTAATCTCACCAAACCACTGCTAAACCTTCCCGACATCAACCAACTCGCTCAGTACACCATCCTCAAGAAACCAAAGTTTGGAGTAGTTTACCACAATGAACTTCACCATAATTTCTTCTTGGCGTGCAATGAGCTTCACAAGTTTGGTGATCACACTTTGAAGAAGGTTCGTGACGGGTTAGCATATCGGTTAAAGGAGATTCATGAAGGCATTGGGTCAAAGAAACGGTGGAATTCTAGGGAAAAGAGGGATGTGAAGAAAATCATCACAAGGATTGATGAAAGGTTGTTTTGTCGCGATCAGATAAGGACTTTGGAGAGCTTCGTGGGTGGACGACCGAGTATCTCTCTTACCGGCTATCAACGTCCAGAGAGAACTCCCGGTATTATTGACGGACTACCTGGTACTCCTTAATTCCTTTCTTGATTGATATTTGGATGTGTTGATCTTTATTATTAACTATGGCTTGTGCACATATAACAGTGTACAACCCGTACTTGTAATGAAAGGACCCTGTGGTACGCATCAGTGCCACAATCCTATAAAAGAAGCGAAAGCATCTTACTTTTGAGTAAAACTTATCAAAACTTTCATTTTTCAAAGTTTGCTCAAAAGAACAAGTACTTCCCCTTATGATTTTCAAAACCTCAAAAGGTAATATCACTTGTTGAGGGGGAGTATTTGCTTAAAACTTTGTTCACAAATTGTTCTTCGTGGAAATCTTCCCACAAATCTCAGAATGGTCATATTCGATATCAAAATTTTGTCAAAAATAACATTTATATGCAATTTTTGAGAGGGAGAAAAATTGTGTGATAAAAATATGTTGTGAATTTTGTGATTGAATCCTTGTGCTAAAGACTTAACCCATGAATTTACGAGTTCTGAACTGTCATACATCGAAAAGATTTGTCCTCCAAGACTTATCTGAGTAGATTATACCTATTCGAGAAGCTCTTGATAGACATGAACTTTGACGGGTTTGACAACCTTTCGAGGTTTGTCCACACCTTCAAGGTAGTCATTAGAGCTAATTGTCACCTAAAAGTTGACAATGTAACTCTTTAACTATGCAACGTAACCGTGTCTAGCGGGAAATTGTCTGTCTTGAGTCGATCAATTCAAAAATGCGCACTCTTCTATCACCGTGCAGATTTCTGTCAAAACACTTAAGCACGTGTGGAGGGGGAGTATTTCTGCAAATGATAAAACACTCACAGTGTTACAAAATGTTTTCACTCATAAACACTTTGAGAGATTTTTCAAGAAAATGGTTTTATAGAAACATAGGTTAGTCATGGTGTTATAAGGTGACTAAGGTTAGGAATAACCGTCCTATGATCCGCCAGAGCTTGAGGGATCTACCCAAGGACACCACCAATAGTTAGAATTTAGAATTCCTTAGGTATGATTATAAAAAGGAGAAAATGAGAATCGGAGAAAGAAGGAGTTAAAGAATTAAAAAGAAACGTAATGAAAAGGGTGAAAAGAAATAGCCTTCCAGATTATTCAACTTAGGGCAGACACCGGGTTCAACTCATATGATACTGGTTGTCACTAGATGACACCGGTATTGAAGATCAAAGTCGTCATGGACCCAGTGACGCATGCACTAAACCTTGTTAGCCACTCAAGTTTCTCTCAACAGAAACTTGTTTCATTCTCACAGGGAACCCTACGTAAACTATCGACTTTCTCTTAGAGATTGCTGGCATTGAAGAAGGAGACCCTCTCCCTAGTATCCGCTTAGGAAAACCAAAGCGCACTATTGAGTCTAGAGCCCCGAGATTCATCAAAAGATCTCTTAGGAACAATCGACATTTCATCACTTGTCGTTCAACAATAAGGACGCAAGTGATACTACTCAAGAGTCCTACACAGATCATAGTAATCTGTCGAGAACATTTATGAGGGGTTCACAACAGTGACCCTCAGTGATTGAATGGAAACTCCTGCCAGAGTCAACTCATTGTGGGTTACGCTTAGTGTTGTCTCAAACGGTCTACAGTCGTGGGGTGATACTTCGGTGTACCTCAGTGACTCACCTGAACTGTAGGTGTACTTCGGTACATCGTGTTATCCTACTTGAGGGACTCCAGTTCAGGAACAGCCTTTGCGAGTATTAGAGATGTGTTTTCACACTATGCTTTGTTACACGCTGCGCTTTCGAAGTTTGAACTTGTAAGTGCTGGAAATCCCGCTAAGGAGATTCCTTTCAAGAATCGATTCCTGAAGATGTGGGTCATTACTTGAACTTGTTCAATGTAATGCCAACTGTCCCTTATGGGATTCAGACGGTTGATTCGCCCTACCAAGGTGAATGGAATCAAGACATTCATCAGAAGAACAATCGTAGTGGTCAATTCTCTAATAAACGACCACAATGATCGATTGGTGTTTATCACTAACCAATTCTTATGTTTTCTTCTTATGGATGCTCCTGGGAGATGATCGTGCTGATTCTCCACATGCTCATACCAACAACAACATAAACTGAAGTTCTCTCGAAAGGCAACACAAAAGTCAAAATGGTTATTCGCCAAAGAATCTACAAAGTTCAAAGACTAAAGAGAACTACATCAACACTGAAATCCAATGTCAAAGAGCGTGTGAGCATGTTGGAGAAGGACGTGGAGACACCTGAGCTGCGAAGTGGACCTGATGCAGATTACCACAACATAACATCACCATATCCACACCAGATCAAAGAACAAAGATAAATAAAGACGTCAAAGCTAAAAACTTCAAAGAAAACAAGATCCTCACACTGGGGAGATTGTTAGAATCAAGGCAATTCTTCTCACTAGAAAGAAGAATGTCAGAAGACGTCAAAGCAACTATTACATCAGCACCAACAACGGTTAAAGATTACTTATGTCATTAACTACCAACACTTAGGGGGAGATTGTTGGAATCACTCCTAAACTATATATCAAGTGTTTGTAATTAACATGTAATAGGTTGCTTAATTAGGCTTTATGTTTGTATTAAAGGCAAGGCTTATGTAGAAAGCCCATAAGCCTTGGCCCAAGCCCATAAGGAAGGAAGGGAACTTGTAGTGTTGCCCTAGTCCCTTCCCCTATAAATAATGTTGTAAACCTTCATTTGAAGGTTGGTTGTTCACATTTCACTAATACCTACGCATAACTTTCTTTCATTCTTATTCGTGTATATTGTGTTTGTGTTCATCCGATCACTTCTTTACCTATTTCTAACATATTGATGCTTGTGTTACAATATGGTGACCTAACATATGTATGTAACGTACAACTCATCACTGCTTCTATGTTATTTCTTTATGTAACATACAACTACTTGATTTATATTATTCTCACACATATAGTTAAACCACCTCTATCACCGGTCGCGATCTCGTATTTCACTCTTATGCTCCATCCTTCGTAACCTCATACTACTCTGTTCTTGCTGTTTTGAACTCAACTATCATACTCTTTTATGAAACCGCGTTGTATTCCGTTTGATGAATCCTTTATCCGTTGTTCACTTATTGTCTCATGTCACCGAATCTTTCTTGAACGACTAGCCTTTTTTCCACGTCACATTTTAAGAGTATATACTCACATCCTGTTACCGTATCGACTTCGACGATTCTCGCATCGTAAACCACGAGGACGTGGTTTCTTTTAAGGGGTAGGTACTTTAACCACTCGTAAATCTCCCTATCAATTTTTCGCGGCTATATTTTTTTTCTTTCGTTTCGAACTTTAAATACGACAAGTCACGAGTATTTTTTTTGAAACTTACCTCAACCTCGATAATAAAATTATATAAAATATATATATATATAATAAACTTTATTTATTTTTATCTCACCGGGCCTCTTAATCCAAACCCGACCCAATCTTATAATCTTTTTTTTGGCTAATTAGACGCAATTCAACCCAACAAATAAACTACCATTGGGCCTGGCCCATTCGTTCCTTTTTCTTCTCAGCCCAAACGCACCCTCAACATATTGGGAACACCATATACTCAATTGTGTTTTCATGCTACTGTGACATTAACAAACTCAAACACAAGGCAAAACCAAATGAGTGAAACACAAACATTGGTCAAACTTTATTTCATATGAGTATGTATAAGCTGATATAAAACTAAGGTTACTATATTTCTGTGACCATCGAGCAAGAAGAACAAAACAAGCCCCACCTTAGCCTATGTATTATTTACGTATGGGACAAAACACCAAAACCCAACAAACTTTATTAATATTTATGCTTGTCATATTTTGGTACCATATGTCCATGTGTTTTTGTGACCCTAACGTTGCCAATCAAAGCAGAACAAAAAAAATCAATCCCAACCTTTGGTCAAAATACTCGTGTGCATGTGATGATATGCCAACGATCCAAATTAAAAACAAACTCACCACCAGCCTTTAGCCTATATTAAATAGTGTGGAGACAAGTCAAACCAAGCTCACCTTATTTTAATCTTGTGACAAAAGATACTCCTATGTTTCTGTGTTTGATATCGACACAACAAAAGCAACAACCTTTGGTCAGACTAACCTTGCTTGCATGTGGGAGACACGCCTAACTCTAGCCACCCTAACTACATAACCTTGAATTACTTTTGACCTAAACACCTAAAGAGACCTAGTATATCCATGCCTACCTTGACAAAGACTTGACCTCAAGCATGCTCCAATCTTTAACCATTTCATTTACTCGACTAAGACAACACAAACATTCATTTCCCCTCACCTTGAGACCATGCAAAAAGATGATTAAACAAATCACTTAAGCCATACATTGACTTCACTATAAAAATGGACATGGTACACTTGCAAAACAAATAAAACCTTTCATCCACACTCACTGTAATCATTTAACACTTGTACTAAACCTAAGACAATCAAAAACCTCCTTTGTTCCATATATACCCCACGACACCCTTCTTTTCCCTTCACAGTTACTTCATCTCTTTTGGATACTACAAGTCCAAGCTTAAGCAAGGTTTAGGAGCATTGGTATCTTGGGTTTTAGAAGCAAGGTCTTAGAGAGGAGTTATCTTGTTCACATTCAAAGGTCCTTTCGGTTTCGTTCATTCGTTTTCTTTCGACCTCGTCGCCATCTCTAGGGTGTTGTAAGTCCGCTTCGACTCTTCTAATATTTCATTCCCTCGTTATGTTTGTTATAACGCACGATGAACCAAGTAATACAAAACCTGTCTTGAACTAATTTTTATGTCTCGTTAAAAATTCATAACACGTATAATGATTTTTGAAACCTCACTCGACACTTGTTTTGAGAGTCGAAACCATAATGACATATTAAACCAAGTATATAAGCGAATAATAAGCTAGTCATAAGCTTTCGTAAAAGTTGAATAAGCTAACCATGTCAAAATATATTTTCGGGACTAAACTTGCAAAATATTTGGTTTTCGTGAACATTATGGATAGTTGGTGAACACTCTGAAACCTTTATGTATGCGTGTGAAAGTTTAAGGTCTATTTCGTAAATTTGGGGAACTAGTATAAAAAGGGAAATACTATATTTTTTGTCAAAAATGTAAATTTTGAACAAAAAGGGACAAAAGGTAAAAATATAAGTTTTTGAATAAACTTAGTAAAAATAGATTTTTGAGGACCAAACCTGTAAATTCTGGATGAGAAATATACTTGGGTATAATTTGTCATTTTTCCAAGCTATAAAGGCCAAACTAATATATTTTCAAACTTGAAGGTGAAAAGTGTAAATTTAAGAAAATATTTAGAAAACTTGTAAATTTATAACAACTTTATAAAAACAAGTGTTTTGACAACCTAGTGTTCATATATGTAAATTATTAAGTCGATAACTAATTAAACTTATATATATTTATAAGTATATAAATATATGAAAACACTACTCGATACCGACACAACTTAAAGTAAATAAACAAAACTATCGGTAACATCGTCATATTTATAAACCAATGCTAATAACGCTCTATTGAATTTTATATTCAATGCTCTATCTTTTCGGTCGTAAACCAAACGTATATCATTATTCTGAGACTTGCCATCTCGTTCTTAGGTTCCGGGTAGGAGCCACTGCTTCATCACACTCGATCCCTTTGTGCTTATTCACCGAACTGCTAAGGTGAGTTTATAGCCCCACTTTTACTCTTATTTACTTTCTTTATAAAACTATGGGGTGAGAAACATGCAAAACTCTTTTCGGACCTGAAACTGAAAACACTATTACGTGAAGCAACCTTGAATCCCAACTATGCTACCGTTAGTCCCTTTGGGGAGGCGCGATTGTTATGAATAGATCTATTGGGGATGACACCCCGTTGCTCGAGTTTGACACGATAGGCAAACGTAGAGCGTATATCATATCGTATTGATTGAGTGTAGTGGAAATACACTTGCTGGGCTTTTATTTATCATGCTTGAGATGCATGCACACACTGTAGTAGTTTCGGTCGCATGAACTTGGTACTAGCGTAATAGCCTTTTTGCATATAGTGTCATTCACGAAGATGCTATATGTGCAATCGTGGTCCAACTTGATGTCTTTAAACTTAAACCTATGAACTCACCAACCTTTGTGTTAACATGTTAGCATGTTTTTCTCAGGTTTACTTATTGGCGTGGGCAATGGCAAAGGCATTTGTTGAAGACTGGCATCCAAAGTGTTTCCAATCATATTTAATACAACTTTTAATGGGACAACATATATTTTTGTGGGCTTTACTTCCGCACTTTGAAACAATGATGTAAAACTATTTCTTAAATTTAATCTATATTTTGAAAATGGAATAGAATTTCATTCTTTATTACCTTGTGTTGTGTATATTGATTTAGTAGCACCCCATGACCCGAACGCTTCTGCTGTGCAAATTTTGGGGGTGTTACACCGTAGGGGGGTGAATACGTTTTTTTCGACTTATTTTAAGTTTAAGTAAGTTAAGTCCCAAGTTCGCATATAAGGGTGTGAACAATATAACAATATAAATCGTATATAAAGAGTTAAGGGAGGAGAGACAAACACAACGATTTATACTGGTTCTGGATGACGGGGTTTAGATCATATGTAGATCCAGTTGAGAATCCATGACACCTATACTATTCACTAGTACCAAATACTTGTGGTTGATAAACCGTACAACCTTAGCTCTCACCAATCTACACATAGACCGAGCTAACACCTAATGGAGTTTTACATCAGAAACCACCCACAAAAATCTCGCGATTCTATACCTACCACAAAGGCTTCTACCAAAGAAGCACCAAACCCCAAAGTTGACCACACCCGGTTCAAGGCTTGACCACACCTAGTCAAATACTTTTACACCCTTGCTTGTTCGCACCCGAACAAGACTTTACCCTTGCTTATCCGCACCCGGATAAGTCTTTCCACTTGTTTATCAGCACTCGAATAAGAATTTACAAATGAATGATAATTTGTTTAATTATTTTGTTACACTTAGACACTTGACTCAATCTAAAGAATAAAGTAAAAGAAGACTCTAGACAGTACATACAAGAATGGATTAAGTTCTTGTGCGTCTTCTTTTGCAAAGAAGTTTGCTTTCAATGTGATGATAGAAAAATGTTAAGACACAAGAAGGTTGAAAGACTTATTGAGATTGGAGAGAAGAAAATAAAGAAAAGAAATGTTTGGCAAGAGGTAAAGTGTGCACGATGGTTGTGGCGCACTGGTGCGCGAGCCCAACGTGCCAGGACTGTTTTGCCCTCTTGTCGATATATAGTCGTTGGCTCTTGTTAAACCCACATGTGGACTTCACTTTTGACCTTTCGAAGTCCATTTCAAACCCCTACGTGAGGGTTAAGTAGGCTTAGGAAGTGCATAATTTTTTTCTACAATATTTTAAAAGTTTCACATTTTGAAAAAACACTTGACATTCATAGCTTTCCAACAATATTTAACACATTATATTTCGAATTGCAGATTTGTGCAGTTAATTTGTCAAAGTTGGTGTATAATCACATGTGATTTAGATCACATGTGGTTAAAATACCATGTGATTTTAACCACACTTGATCTGAATCACATGTGATTATAGAAGTTTCACAAATGAACTACTATAATTTATAATTCGAATTCAATGTGTGATATATGTTTGGAGAGCGATATGTGTTTTTCATTGCAAAAAACATGAAAAGTCTTTGATTTGTAGAAAACTACTTATGCCAATTTTAGTACAAATGTTTAGTGTTCGAACTTCGATATTAGTGTTAAATCACATGTCATATGTCATGTGAATTTCTGTCAGGACCGAAAAACTATAGATTTATGTGGTTTGGAGGTCGGGGTTGGTGGAAGAAGATGAAGATCTTCATCCTTCTAGAGAGAGAAACTAGAGAGAGGGAGGAGAAGATAAGGATAACTTTATAAATAAAACACACACTACACTTAACCAAATGCTTCACCTCACCCCTCATGGAGAGTCATGAGGGGTATATATAGGCCCTATCTTTGCCACTTAAACGATACTAGTCCCTAAGGGCAAAGTATACTCGCTGTCTAGTCCAATTCATGTGTGACGTTATCTTTAGAAAAAGCGAGGCTAACAATCTCCTCCAAGATAGCCACACGAATGGTTACAATGATACCTATAAATACAAAACAAAGTAAATTACAATAGTAATGAACAATGTTGACCTTCTTGAAGCGCAGAGTCTCTGTGGTCTAGATATCGAGGCAAACTTGAAGTTCTCCTTCCACGACCTCAAGAAATGATCTTCTTGTAGCTCAACTTCAACGTAACGGTCTAGTTAGGTTATTACTCCCTCCTAACTAGTGAGCCTTTTCACTTATCACTCTGCTCCCTCTGAATCGACAACTCTCTTCCAACACGCAGCTGGAGAAAGTAAACTCTTGATCGTGACAATGGTTGTCGGGGAACATCAACATAACTCACTTAGTATTGCATCCAAGTTGGTAAAAAGACCCGATGTACACCACACTACTTCTCTTCTTGAGTCTTAAGCAAAATCCCGTAATCCAATCACGAAGATGAAATACCAACTTCTCCTCCCGATGGTTGCGAGGCCATCTGAATCATCATAATGTTACGTACATGCCGTATTACCTTCTTGATGCAATATTTAACATCATAGCTTGATCAAATTTCCGTGAGAATATGTCGCGAAAAATACTCTCAATCGCCGATTCTCTCAAACCAACCTTTAAACGAACCTCCTTTGAATTCACCGGCTAATTGTAATAACCACATATGGAGATAGCCCGATACGACTAACTTGAAATGGAAGTAAGCATCCCAACTTGTGACTTGTCAGCTTGTTCTAAATTTTAACAATCCACAACTCGCGGTGACACCGAAAGCACAACAACGTAACTCCTTAAAGTGATGGTTACACCTGTGAGCACTACAACGTAACTCCTACCGGTGATAACCGATTGTCCATTCAATAACTTAAAGTGACAAGAATACCCCAACAAGTTATCTTGAGACATGCATCCAACGAACCATCGTCTCAAAGATAAAGAAGTCCACCCGTGAAATGTCACTTCAATTCCGCATCAATAATACCGCATAAAAACTCCGTAGTCATTTTTCACATCTTCGTCAAGCCGCGAATATTGTATCCCTCCGTGAAAATTATACCATACCAAAAATACTTCTTTAAGTATAAAAATGTGTACCCTAAATTTTTGTGAAAAAAAATTCAGATAACCCATTTTTATTTCATAATATCGTTCCATCATATATGTCCAACTAGTCCAGGTCCATCTAGTAATCCAACCCACAAACTAAAATTACACTCAAAGCCCAATATTCAAAGAAAATAATCAAGCAAGCCCATCCGATCCACATGATAGTCACGATCCGTAACTGCTTGTTCAAACCCGATCCAAGCAATTATTCAATATAAGAGATATGTCCTAGTCCCACTCTTAACCCTAAAACACATCACAAATATATCCTCTTTTATCCCGCCACTCCCAACTATATACTCGAGAAGAAAAAAAAAATAACGATCTCTTCTTCCTAACCTTATCCTCTCACCGAACTATGCATATCTCAGATTCATCTCATCTCATCAAATTCATCACACAAACTTATCAATTAATAACATACCTCATGCAGTGATGTTCTTTTATTTGTTCATACAATCAAGATGGTCTTCAAGATCCATTGTAAGTGGTCTCGGTAAGGTGTTTTTTCTATTGATTGTTTGATTTGGTCTTTTGAATTAATTAAAGAAACGATATAACATTCTTGTTATAATCTTTCTTTGTTTTTCTGATAGATACTTGGGTCTATGATGATGAGTGATTCATTTGAAATTATCTAGAAAAGATTACAAAACAAATAGAATCCAATCAGATTGCTTGAACTTTTCTTTTGAGTCTTGAAATGAATGAGATGGGGAGAGATGTGAGGGTCCCCAAGTGAGTCTAGATATAGGTTGAAAGATTGGTTTTGATATGAATTTGTCGGACAAGTTGGTACCGAAGTCGCGGGCTTTTGGTATAATGGTATGATTTGTGGTCGTCTTTTTGCAAAGTTTACGCGATAACTCTTTTTCTCTTTAGCTTACGCGTAACATTTTGAACCCTTATGCGAGGCATATATTCTTATGCGCGAAGCATGTTACGCGTGAAGCCCGCTTATGCGTAGTTTTTTTAGGCGTAAGCCTACTTATGCGCGAACGCATACGCTGTGAAACCATTCCCTACGCTAACGCCTCAGAGATAATCCTTATGCGTAGAAAACTAGGGTTTTGACCCATGACTTTTTCCTACGAAGTTTTTCCGACCATGTTTTTCCGGCCCATCTTCAAGCACAAACCCGTAAAGCATAAAAATGCTTCTTTTTGACCATGTTGACCATATGAAGATGACAACATTGACCACAAATGTTTCACCGAGCATTTGGTACAAAAGGTATAAAAGCAATTACCGTTGGACAATATAGACCCAAGACAGACGTTATAAGAAAGTTTAAGACTTTTAGACCAAAACTAAGGATACTCAAAACATGTATATACTTTAAACTGTTTTACTCCACAAATCGAAAAAAATTTCCTACAACAAAATAAGCTCAAAAACAAGAATCTAAACATGTATAAACCAACATAAATCAATAAAACAACAACCTGGCTTTGATACCAATTGTCAGGACCGAAAAACTATAGATTTATGTGGTTTGGAGGTCTAGGTTGGTGGAAGAAGATGAAGATCTTCATCCTTCTAGAGAGAGAAACTAGAGAGAGGGAGGAGAAGATAAGGATAACTTTATAAATAAAACACACACTACACTTAACCAAATGTTGACTCACCCTCATGGAGAGTCATGAGGGGTATATATAGGCTCCCATCTTTGCTACTTAAACGATACTAGTCCCTAAGGGCAAAGTATACTACGCTGCCTAGTCCAATCTATGTAAAGTGACGTTATCTTTAGAAAAAGCGAGGCTAACAATTTCAATACTAAAAAGAAAACTTGAAAAATAACGACAAAAAAAAGTTTTTTGAAAGTATATCAAAGTATCCGTCTAATTTTCGTATTTTTAAAGTTTATAAAAAAATTTGTGATATAAAAAAAAAGGAAAAAAAAAGTTTGTGTAAACTTTCATAAAAAAAGAATGGTCAATGAAATATGAAACCACCAGAGGCAATATATGCAATATGGGACAAACCTGAAAGACGATCTATGTAATTTACTCAAATATTAAATATGCCATGTAGGGTTTTTTTTTCTTTCCCGGTTTTGTAACTTATTACCCCGTTGCACGTAAACTTATGGGTAGATTGGTACAAAACATGAAAGTTCGTTACATTAAATAGAACGAAAAATAATGCGCGTATTAGATTGGTACATTTAAAAAAATTCATTGCTATTTAAAAAAAAAAAAAAAAAAAAAAAAAAAAAAAAAAAAAAAAAAAACGATACCTACTTTAGTCAATTAAAGTGCATGTTACGTTCAAAAAAATATATAAAAATTAATTAAAGTTACAAGTTTACCTTTTTTATGTGTCATCGTATAAACAGTTTATACAAAGAGAGTTTTTACTAACAAAATACTTTTTAAATGTAAAAGGTCCTACTAAAAATACCCTATTTTGACTAATTAAACCTTAAATTTTCACTTCATTCACAAACTACTACATTTAACCTATTTATTCACTAACATCAACTACTTTCTCTCACTTTCATGCATTTTTTTACTCAACTACTCTTTTTAACGTGAGTTTAGGGTTTAGGGTTAAGGCTTTGTTTTTTCTATTACATTTAACTATTTAACATGAAGATTTCATGATGAATATAATTTAGTAGCCTTTAATATTAATATCACATATAATGACAGTAATGCAAACTTATACAATCAATAATCATAAATATTATCCCTTTTACTACTTGATTGTTTGTATGCAAGTGAAATATTATTATACTATATAAATTTATTGAAGTGGAGTTTAGGAGTTGGTACTCTTGCGAAACCGTTGGGTAGGAGGGTGGCTGTAAGGAGAAGGATGACTCGGGTGTATTATGGAGCAGTGGCTTGAGCCGGCACTATTCACACGACGAGCCGAGCAGTTGGCCAAAAGGATTAAACAAATACTTTCCAATTGTCTTTCTTAGTGCGTGTTCCACTAAGTTGATGCTTAATTTTTGGGCTACTCATATGTTTTACTCTTGTTTACCATTATTAAAAATTTCAAAATTTTCAAGGTGCATTGGATGTTTTTCACTCTTTTTCTATTATCAATTCCAAAATCATATACATAGGGAATCGCCGTTTCATTTCATTTTTTTGGTTTTTTATATTAAAAAAACAAAAAAAAAAAGAAAAAGGTGTAAGTAAGAAAATAAGACATGGAATTTATTTTATGCAAAAAAATATAGTTATTCCAGGTTTCTTGATTTAAGTGGTTAAAGATTAAATTGTTTTAGGGTTTTCGATGGGAATAATGAGTAGAACGACTGATTGTAATTGTTATATGATTACAGTTTGAATCACAGTTATTAAGTTCATTTTTTCTCAATTGTCTTTATAGTCTTGAGTTGAATTTGTTGTGACCGTAATATAGTAGTTGTTTAATATAATCAATAATGTTTTATAATTAACACAACAAAGCTGATATTGATTTAAAAAAAAATAAAGAAAAAAAAATCAACCCATATTGACCTTAACATTAGAAAGTCTCGACCAATAAATGTTTTATCATAAAACTTAATGGTCAACCAAAATTTACACCTATATATAAAGGATCTTAATCCCTTTTTATTTCTTACACAAAGAAGTTGTCATATACTATCTCGATAGACTAAGCATATCATAAATAAAGCTATTTATGGTCCGTTTGGTTGGTGAGTTTATATGAAAGGTTTGGGGTTGAGTACAAAAAGTTATTGTTTGGTTGAGGGTTTTATCTTTTCAAAACCCACAAAGAAAGGTTTTCTAAATCTATACAATATTGCAAGGTTTACACAAAACATGCGAGACCTTCCGTATACTCTTTCACATTCTTTCCTCTTTTACTTTTTAAATAATATTTTTTATTTAAAATTTATTATAAAATATGTTTAAATAAATATATTTTCTTTCTTTTAAACCTAACCCAAATTCAAATCATATAATAAATCCAAATCTTAATCCAAACTCGCTTATAAGCCAAACAGACCCTTACTTGTTTAAATTACATTAGAAAGACTATAAAAACCACACCACCCTCGCGAATCCTGATTGAGAATAAAGTAAATTACAACAAACTAAAGTACATCATGCTAAGCACAGTGATAATTGAAGGAAAATTTGCATTTCCATGAGTCAGATGTCATTTGTTTTTTAATTTGACTCAACTTTATGACATATTGCTAAAACTAGGATACCGAATCACATTTTGCCAAATTTATTATTATCCACCTACTTCACACCTATTTCTCACATATTTATCATTTTATTTAATAGGCTAATACACCATAAATGTAACATAATCGGCTAAATCTCTTTGCACGTACCTCCATTCTTCCCGAGATTTACATCGTCGTCATCGCCGTCTCATTCCGATCATGATGACACACGTCTTGTCCGTTTTTTAGCACACCGATTTCGACCAGAACGATCTCGAAGATACTGCGATCCAATTGTGAAGTAAGGGTCACGTAATAAAGAAATGGGAAAAGGTCACACCAATGGTTGCTTGACTTCAACATCCTGCGAACCGATTACTTATGTTTCAACAGAACGCAGTGGGCCCCACGATATAACAGGGTTGAGCTTACATTTCCCACAAAAATATCTTATATAAATTTTAAATAAAATACTCATGCTTTTTGTTCGTGTAAATACGTTTTTATTTGCTCCAAAAACAAAGAATCGTCTTCATTTATACACCAGTTTATTTCACTTCAAAATTTTCGACATTACTTCATCATTTTTTCCAAAGGCATTCGTAAAAGATACTCAGTAATATCTAGAAACACAAATCCAATTCAAAGGTAAACGTCAGAGTTCAAAATAACCACAAAGCTCAACAACAGAGTTCATCTCCGCTCTTGAATTTCTTGATGGTTACCCCGGACGGTAATTCTAAGTCACTAAGTTCATATGGTCATCTGAATGTTTAGCATGTTTTTTCATTTCATAATGATTGTCTTGAATGAGATCACGTTATTCTAGTTTTGAATGTGGTTGATATAAATGTAGAAGGATCCCTACTGAACTAGAATCATTTAGAATGATCATTATCTATTTTGTTGGAGGCATTCCTCATGTTTTGACTTTCAAGTTGATCATGTTCAACACCATAGGGAATCTTTCTTTATTTGTTTCCAGATCTCGATAAAGACAAATGACCGGCTAACTAACAATTGTGTGATTAGATACCGTCTTTCTTCGTTTCAATCACCCTCCACAGTCATCCTTAAAAAGAATCTTATCCTCACTAAGGCATGTGGATAGGATGATGGGTTGTGAGGTTTTCTTTGTGCTGAGATGGATTTACTTTGAAATGCGTATTATTGGGATTGGTAAATTGAATGTGTGACGAATGTATTACGAATGTGTTTTGAATGTATTACAAATGTGCTGCGAATGTATTACGAATTTAGTTCTACTTTGTTTATTTTTTTTTCACGGTTTTCCTATCTATTTCATTTGAAATGACATGTATGAATATCTGCGTCAGTTGTCATTCTTTCATCCCAATCTTTGACTTTTTGTATAAATACTTCTTATTATTCTCTATATCAAATATCGTCGTTCCAATATCAAGCATCATTGTTATGTTTTGATATTAAAGCTACTATGTGTTGGTTTGTGGGAGTTGTAAACGCACATAAACGACTAGAAGTGTGTGAGCCGATGGGGGCACACACGATAAACACGAGTGTACGTGTCGAACGTAATATAACTTGAATGTATACACGATATACTTGCATGTAACTTGACCCGATATGCTATACGACCCATGGACTATGTCATGGACTTGGGTTGGTTTAGTTTGGAGTTGCCATGGGCCAAGGTTCCACTGATTGGGCAAGAGAAGACAAAGGGGAAGCTTGGGTTTGGTTGCTTGTTGACTAAGTCAAGGCTAAAATCAAAAGGGTCGGTTGTTTTGACTATATAAACACACCCATTCTCTTGCACATGCACGATAGATATTATACCCTAAAACCACAAAATGATCCTATGTTTCTACTACAAAAGTCCATTCGATTTTATCTCAAATTCAATTAGAGTTTTGTAGTTTAGTTGTTCAATTCCAAACTTGTGTTGAATCAAGGGTTTTAGTTTTGATGATTCGGTGGTATACATGTTCCATGTTCCTAGTTGAATTTATATGGCGTAAGGTTGTGAAGTCTTCTGTCGGGGTTTCTATCTAGGACAGAAGTTGCAAGATATCGGACATTGTTTGTCCGATATCGGGTATAAGTTAAAAACAGTTTCTCAACTATTTCGTGATCTCGAATAAGAAGCAAGCTTGTCTTGAATGGTTTTCTTGTTCATGAATTATTCAAGTGTTTGTCAAGCGTTGATTGGTTTTAATTACGTTCTCGACTAGCTTCATATATATAACGTATACGGTTATCGGGTTTGTGTGTGATACTCTTCGAGGTATCTATTTTAGATACTTAAGGTTTCGTTTTGGTTTCATGTTCCGTTACTAGAGATCAATTGCCAAGCAAGGTTAGGGTTTCTTTTTTCCTTTTTATTAATTAATTCTTGTATTAATTATTTGTTTATTAATTACGTGTTTAACCTAACTGTAATTACTAGATCCTTATCCGATGCGTACTCGTAGAGGTTAATGGTTAACTGGTTCTAAAATCCCAACAGTGGCATCACGAGTCAACTCGTTTTTACCATTATGGGTTACACGTTTCTGAATTAATAAACATGTTTTAAAAGGCTGCATGAAAGCTAGTTTAGTTATTTTGTTTTATTTTAATTTTGACTATTACATGCAATACTTGTCAATTTTTAATAAATAATAACTAGTCACACACAAATTAAAATTATATTGATAATTAGATTTAATTTGTTAATTGGAATTACTTGTTAATTAGAATTTAATTTACATGTTAATTATAATTACCTTGTTAATTAAAATTAAATTGTTAATTAAGAATTACATGTTAAATTAAAATTACTTGCTAATTAGAATTAAATGTTAATTTGTATTTATTAATTGTTAATTAGAATTATTATGATAATTAGAATTACATATTGGTTTATAAATACATAATATTGCGTAATTACTTGTTAATTGAGATTTCCATGTTTTATATGTTTTTCCGGCCACAAGACCCACTCAATTGCTTTTCTAAGTGATGTATGGAGCGATCTAGGTATTGTATCCTAGTGACGGTCTTATGGTTCTCCGTTTGGGGAAGACTCGCAAGAGAACTCGAAACAATATGTGGTTATATATATTGATTTTTATGTTTATATGTTTGTGATTCCATCAAGTGCATTATTGTTACTTGCTTTGACACCTAATTGTATGCAATATGGAATAATACATATCGTAACCATAACATTAATATAGGTCTTTATTTACACGCCTAAATATCATGCTCATTATGACCTGCTATTTGATTCGTGGAAAATCGTTTTTGTAAAATAAAGTGACCTAATATCTAAAAAACGTTTTCAAGAATTTAAAAACTAGACGCTATGGACACTTGGGATGTACGGCTCACCCACTAGAACAAACTCAAACGGGGGGTTCAAAGAGGTGCGCAAATGCGCACCGAAAGGATGTCTAAGGTTATGCTTCTTACAGTCCTCTGCCTCCCATGCGTTCGATTGGAGCTACCGTGAAACATGATGATCACTACAGTGTCATTACCAAAGTTTTTAAAATTAGTGTTACAAAGTTGTTTTGCATGCTTCTTTGTACACGACTTTTACCACATTTATATGTGCATACCTATTTTTAATTTTAAGTCTATGCCATCCAACTATGAACACGTGCACTTGGATTGACTTCTCTGGTCAGACCTAAGGGCCTTTCCAACCCATGTCAATTATTTCTCACTGGTCAGACCTCTGGTTATTTTTACACATTCATACTTGGTCGACTTATCTCGAGTTAACTTGGTCAGACCTCGAACCCGAGGCATAAGATGAGAACTAAACATGCTTTTGACATTATTACTTGATACTAATGCCTTAAACAGCCTCATAAATCTAAGAGTTGCATTATGCAACTAACGCCGCCGCTACCTCTTGTCCTATTTTTTATACACGGTTAACTATGGTAATTAAGTGGGGTTACAAGATGGATCTTAGTCTTAATTAGTAATTAATTGGGTTGTTAATTCTTTTAAGAATGTAATTATCGAAAATACTAGAATTGAACTTTTATGTTCTGATTAATTGTGTTATTGCAACATAACTGGTAAACAAAGTTGTTTTTCTTCGAAAGACAAACTTAGTCTCTTTTCCTAGTAAGAAGAGTGAGACTTATTCCTATCTTTTCTCTTTACTTGACTAACTAAGATAGGATTCCAAAATTGATAAACTCGTTTATGATCTTTCATTACCCTTTTGTGGTCTAGAGTTAATTGAAAGATAGAATATTTTGTGTAACTGGAAACATTGTGTTTAGAGCTACCAAAATAAATAACATCTTGTACTTGTCACGATGTATGAGTTTAAACCGCAAAGAGTAAAGGAATTACTAGCATATTTTCTAGGTAATCTTCTTGGACTCTTATTATTCCTAAAGTGCTAATTACCCTTGGGGATTTGTAGACGATAAAGAAGGAATTGCATGCTAAAGATTCAAGTTAATTGAATAAAAGAATGGCTAGTCCATTGTCTACATAAGTATAACTTCATATACTTTGTTCAATACCTAAGTACATGCTACTCGTAGGCAATTGAAGAGAATAGGAATGTATATAAAACTGCTATATGCTTTCTACTGGAAATGTAACACTTGTAATGTTGACAAATCCAGTGGGAGCAGCTGCATTTTATTACTGAAATATCATTCATGTAATGTTGTCAATTTCAGGGAGCTACGTGGATTTATTTCTGTTAGTCACCCATATCATTTCAAACTAGCTTTGAAATAATCCATTACTTTCCTAATATGAACAACCATTGCTTAAAGGAAAATTGCATTTTATTTTATAAGATAACACGTTGCCTTCCTGTTGTCGCTTCCTGAAGTGTTATCTATAGAATAATAATCCACAATTCCTTATTAAAGGTTATGGTTCTAAAACTACTTATGATATATATGACATTATCATATTATTTGAACAATCAATCACGTGTTGTTTGTTTTCATAATATGATGTTGTACCTTTCACAAGTGGGAGAAATCTCAAAGTGTGTGCAAGGAACAACAATATTATTGGTATCTCTTGACCGCAAGGTAAAGGAAACTAATAATTCTACTAGGACTTAAACACGTTAGATGTTTAATGCCCTACTACATGTAAATAAGAATTCTACTAGGACTTAAACACATGAGATGTTTATTGCCCTACTACATTCTAATAACGATTCTACTAGGACGTGAACACGCTAGATGTTTGTTGCCCTACTACATTCAAATGTCATAATATAGTGTAAAGATACTTCGACATTTGACTACATGTTTTAGTCAACATAATTAGGGTTATATGATAATGATCATAATTCTGAAGTATAAAATTAACTTGAAATTACTATAGAACTCAAGAGTTTGCGTTCATGATTACTTTTGTTCGTATAATTATGCTTACATGTTAAGACATAATTATAAAGTCCTTGAATTTTTCAATGACTTATAACATAAAGTATATATAGTAAAAGTGTTATGTCTTCTAGTTAACACATAAACATAAGGCTTTTGAATTATTCAAAGACTTATAATGTATTATTGAAATGTTCTGTTTTCTTGTTAACACATGAACATATAATCCTTGAACAGTTCTGTCTTCTTGTGAACACGTGAACATAAGGCTCTTGTATTGTTCAATGAATATACATTATTGCATGCACTTGGTTCGTAAATACTTTATATGCAATTTGGCTCAACCCAATTGACAAGTATTTGGTCCTAAGAGAATTAAGTTATCTATAGAATTCAGATATAGTTTCACAATTCTAATAACTCATAGGATACCACTTCATTATGGTATGTATAATGTGTTGGATCAAACCTTATTCATATTGTTTGGTTCATGATAGCTTTAATTTCTCTACCTCCAAAACATATCAAGGTTAGAAATTGCGTGTGTCATGGATACACTCAATAGAGTTCAAACCTAGAAGGTATTCAAGACAACCTATAACTGAAAACCCTAATTCATTAGGGATTTGAGGTTATACCACTCAAACCAATTGAATCATAAACCCTTTTGGATTTTGATTTTTCTACACTTCCTAGCTTGAAGATTATAGTTTTGGTGTTCTTTCTAGCTTGACGAAACACAAAACTATTGCTAGAACTTTTGGTTAAAGAGTGATACTAAATTAGAGTTTTTCTATAAACCCTAATTTGAGTTGCTGGAAGGAATTCCATAATGTCTTGATTTAAGTTCTGAATTTGTTAAAATCTTATGAAGCATTTTGTTAACAAATCTTGAGATGAGAACTTAAAATGTATTTTGTAGTTCTCTGAAAGGAACAATTTATTGTTGCTTAAATACTTAGTATTTAGAGAATTGTCTCTACTTACAAAACTAAGTGAGAGTATATACATATCTCAAAGTTTTTGAGAACAAAATATTTAACCTTCTAAAATGCACTTATTAATGTCATACTAAGGTTAAACATGAAAATGTCGACCGAAGTATAATGATTAGTGTCATTCATAAATCCGAGAGGATGCCTCATCACTTGAGTGATATTTTATATCAATGCTGAGGGATATAAGTTAGAAGATTATTGTAAATCAGCTAACTAATGAAATATATTATCACATCTTGAATCTGATAAATGCTTTAGAACTATGAATGATAAGATGCAGTTCTTAAAAGGCAAATCGATTTTTGAGCTTGATTGTATTTCGCCTAACAGTGAACCCATGAGGTTGGAATGAGTTTCTTTTGAAGAAAGACTCACAAGGACAAAATTGTATACACGTTAATCCATGACATTTTATAATAAATTTTTAATCATACTTAAGCAATTGACTGTGATTAGATTTTCTTATATAATACATGCATTAATTATATAAAGATATTTAATTATCATACATGTGATTTATATGAAGAATATGACAATTAAGATTTTATAACTCTTTCTTTATGACTACCTTTTGCGAGGACGGTGTGTAATCAAAAGGGTTATGAATCTATATTATCTTTATGTAGTGTACAAAATTTGAGCAATCCATATTTTGGATTGGATCGTGCATCTAAGAGCTGAGATCTTGAATTTAATTACAATATGATTCTGATTGAATTAAGATATCTCTTGAGTACATCTCATATTGAGTGGGAGCATTGTGTTTTTCTTTAAAAATTACATGTTGAAGATATCATTCTATTTAAGCTAGATATTGACCCTTAAGCTTGGAATGAAAACTTCAATTGGAATTTAGGGAGTAAAACAAACAACCTTGGAATAAATATTTATCTGGAATAAACAAATGCGGAAAATAAGTGTGACACAAATGCAATATATCATTTGAGCAAGTCTTAAAATGATATATTTCACTTGGAATAATTTACATGGATGGAGACCTTGTGTTTTTAAACTAAGGGTTTATCATGTATATATTATATTGTGTATAAGACTAGTTGTTGCTTTTGTACAAGTACAAAATGAGCTGACAACAACAATATCTAATTGAGAGAGTTTAGATTATTATTTTATAAATGTTTACGAATTTTAAAGCATAATGTTGTATAAGTACAAATGATGCTAGAGGATTATTAATACTAGTTGTAGTAGGATTTCATCTTTTATGATAAATCTACTAACTAGTTATGCTCAACATAGAGCATTGTTGCATTACACATTAATGAATGAGAATACTTTACACTTTTAGAAACTCAGAAAGATGACTCACCAGTATGTTGTTGACTTTTACTACCTCATGCAAGGTAAGACAACATATCCATACTATAATTCTTGCAATAGTATGAGCCTATGAGATAAGACACTCATCTTATATTTCAAATCACTCACTATATGTGATATTTGAAATAAGTATTTGGAAAGTTTACTCAGATAACTATTTAGTTTTTTCTTTTAAAGAAAGGTTGAGAATGTTGGAAACATTAGGGTTCAACTTACTAAATTAGTTTCATGCATATCTATTTTAGTATTTGGATAATTGGGATTGATAGACAATTTTTACTTTATGATGAATAAAGATACTTGGTATTTGTTATTCGTTCATATAATAATTGTTATCCTATATTTGCATGTTTAATCCTTGAGTAATTTTATTATTCTAAATATGTCCATTGTCGGTTAATAATATGGGAATATTGTTATGTAAGGCAAATGTGAGTGTTGGTTATATTCTAACGAGAATTTGGATTGTTCCTGCCAAACTCATATGTATTCACTAGAGATGCATATTGGATTCCCCAACTTTCAAACATTTACTTTTGGATCCTTGTCATAAATAAAATATTGAAAATGGTTTGTTATCTTCATCCTTAGACTTGAGATACAAGCAAGTTCTCATATGTGGATATCATTTTTTGTAAGTATACGCAAAACGCTATCTGAACAAGGTAGTTATAAAAGCTATATTTCGAAGTGATGTGAAGCAGCATCCACAACACTTGTAGTCAATAAAGGATTTGTTACTCCACTTGATATGTGCAGAAAGATACCATGGCGCCTCTCCAGCATTTAATAAGATAATTGTTCAGCCGAACCCAAAGGGTAATGCAAGATGATACTTGATTACATTTGGTATATCTAATTAAATTCTATAACGAGATTCTAAATGGTTAAACTATATGGAATGATTTGAGATCTATAATCCATGGTTTAACGGTATCTATAACAATGGATGATTAAAGCAAGACATTGAATGACCATGCTACTGAGAAACTTTTACGAAACTATTCTCTCAGACACTTTTAGTGAAAAAGCGAGTGAGAGCGTTTACTAGGCGTTCCGTCGTTAGTTTGTGTGCCATTCGACACTCCAACTCCCAAGTGGGAGCCGCTGGTTTGGGAGTTGTAACCGATCCGCGCCAAACCGCTGTTTTCTCACGCAAGCCGCCACTTGTGAATGGCCGCGTGAAGAAACTTAAACGGTTGCAGTAAGCTAAATCACTCCGGCCACTTGTGAATGGCCGTAATCGTAATAAGCTTAAAACCGCCTAAGCACGAACTCAATGAAGATCCGAGGAGTATAGGGTTTCCCGGTCGCTTATGTCCCAAATGAAGCTATGCAATGGATTATCAAACGAAAGTGATCGAGAAATTTGAACAGAAAGGGATTTGATTATGATTATAACTACGTAAAAACCAACAAATTACAACGGCTTAAATGCAAATTAAAGAAAGTTAAAAAGATAAAAATATTAAATAAACGCTATCACTATTTTTAAAATTGATGAACGCTTAAAACTTAAAACTTAAAACTTACGTTTAAATAAAATTACGTAAACGTACAAAATAAAAAGTGAGATCTAAGAAATAAAAGTCCTAAAAATATGAAAAATACATTTTTACAAACCTAATGATAAAAGAAAATTTATAGAAAAATAAAATTATTTTTACAACTATTTAATTAATTATTATTAATTAAAAACTATTTTTAACTATTAAATAATAACCTAAAATACAAGAAAATAGGAAATAAAGCTAGAAAAATAAAATTAAGACTTAGAAAAATCTAAATTAACAAAATAGAATTTTCAAAACTATTTTTGTATTTTTATGATTATTTTTCTATTTTCTAGGAATTTTAAACTATTAAAAACTAATTAAATTATTTAAAAATACAAATTTAACTAAGAAAAATCTAGAAAAATACTTTTTTGGCTTTTTATATTTATCTTAACTTAAGAAAAATGAAAAATTATTTTTTTTGAACCTTTTCTTAATCAATTGTATTTAAAGCTAATTAAAAATGCTTAAAAACCAATTAAAATCAAGAAAAATAGTAAACTGATTTGGAAAAATCTGAAAATTTCAGGAAAACTCTAAAATTATATTAGGAATCTAGGAAAAATAGAAAAACAGGTACTTGTGTGGAGGAATATGGAACTGCTAAGCCAAGGGCTTATAAATAAGCACTTGAATAAGCCAAATGATCAAAACAAGCCACCAACAGTTTACAGAGGCTCTAATATGCTATAAGTACTGAAATGCAACTAATCTCAACAAGCTATAACCTCAGAATTGCAAGCTAGCACAGATTTGATGTTTGAGCTATTGGCTAAAAACAGTTTTCAGTGTACTACTTTGAGCCCAAGAATAAGCAATCAAATAAGTTAGCAACTAAAAACCAAAACTTAGAACTTACACTAGACCTAGGTGAGACCTTATAAACCAAAATACAGACCAAGGTGAGCTAAGATTAGCTCTGTGCAAGGTCTGCAAGAACTGCACAAGTCCTGTGCAGTTCAAGCACCTGTGCACAGGGCATTTACCCCCTTCTTGACAAGCATTTTTGACCCTTATAAAAATTCCACAAAAATATACAAAAATGCTAATAAGAAAGTAGACCAGTTGGAGATTTTCAAACAACAAGTTTCACTAAGTTTGGTCCAAAAATGAGTGAATGAAAATTCCTCTCAGTTTGCTCAAAACAGACTTTTCACAATTTTGACTTTTGAAGCAGTTGAGAAAATTTGACTTAAGTGAACTTTGATTCCAATTCTATGACTGATATTGATGCAATATGGTGTGATGAGCTTACTGCAAGCAATGTTTAATAATTCTAAACACAAATCAAGAGATTGGTAAATCCAAAATGACAACAGATTAGCAGTGAGACAGATTTAGTATAATCTTGACTTTCAGTGTTTGCAGGCTCAATTTATAGACTGATATTAGCTCAAATATGCTTAACAAACATAAAACCACAGGAAACATTCACTGAATACACCTTTAGTACAGATTAAGCTATAAACCAAACACCCTTGTATTAACTGTTTTGAAATCAAAATCAAGGCTAACTACTGATCCAACAAACATTAATAATCAAACTAAGTCTAATTAACCTAAATACACCTTAATGGAAAGATTTTAACTACTTTTAACCACATAAACAGATTATGCTATGAATTGTTGAAAAACACTTACAAGTGTCCATAGCCACAATGGCTTGAAAACAGTGAGACCGGAACTACTAACCTATCAAATTCAACCCAACTGACTATAAATCAACCCCAAGAATATGTCTGAATCAACCCATTCCATTCCCGCCTCGGATGTGCTCCATGTTGACTTTTGTTGACCGTGTTTCAATATTGTTTAAAACTTAAATACAAGCTTATAAAAAGCTATTATAAGCTAATATAAACTTGTTTTAACTTGAAAAGAAGCTGATTGAAGCTTGAGATTTAGAGTTTGAAGTTGAAAATTTCAACAGTTAACATGGAATTTGAAACATGAACATAAACTGGAATTAAGACTTAAAAGAGTTGCAATACATTTTAAACAAGTTACTTTTGATACATAGAGCTTTAAAATACATCAAAAACTATTTTAGACATTACAAGCTAAAACGCACATACATGGTGAAAAATTAAAATCTAGTACTCTTCTTGTTGCTTCCCTTGCTTTTTATACACTCAAACTCCTTCTCTCACTACTCAACAAATCACGACTCATTTTGACCATTGGATTGGTTGAGATGATCTTGGCCATTTATTTGGTTTTGGCGCCAAAACTGTTTTAACAGTTTGTGGGATTGAGTGTTAGGTTTAGAGGGCATTTAATGAATCCTTGGAGTGTTGTGTTTGGAGGAGGGTAGAGGGTAGGGTTGGTGATGATGGTGGAGTGTTAGCAGGGGGGTTGCAGGGTGTGATGATGAAGAAGTGGTGTACCCGTGAGGTGGGAGGGAAAGCAGAAGTCAAATGGTTTGACTGGGGTTATTAATAATAGAGGGGGTTCAATTGGCAGGGGTCACTTGGGTAGGCAGGGGTCCAAAATGGTTTGTGACAAGGGTCTAAGGTGCAAAAGGGTTTAATATATCAAGGGCCTTGTTTGCCAATTCTGAAAATAGGAGGACCATAACTGCCAAATCTGCAAAGATGTTTCAGGGGCTGAAATTGAAAAATGTTAATAGTACAAGGACCAAAGTTGCCATTTTCAAATATTCCAGGGGCCATTTTTGCCAATTTTCAAAGTTGGAGGACCAAACTTGTAATTTTCTCAAACTTTTAACATTTTTCACCAAAGGACTAAATTTGACAACTTATGATTTTAAAAGGACCTTTGGTGATCTTTCTTTTGAAATTATGTGCTCAGGGACTATTTCTGACAATTTTTAAAACTTGGGGGACTGAAACTGCCAATTATGCAAACTTTGCTCATTTTTCATCTGATTTTGAACATTTTGCATCTGAAACATATAAAATGCAATTTTGGAATATTTTCAGTATTTTGATGCATTTCTGAGCATTTTTAGACGCTTTTGCAGTTCAGATTTGACAAAAATGATGAGTATTTACACACTCATCAATCCCCCACACTAAACTATTGCTAGTCCCTAACAATCTTTTGAGAAAAACTTAATGGATTTGAATCTCTTTACCAAAATCCATTACTCGAGTAGCCAAATGTTATAGTTCAAGTAAGAACCATGGTACACCGATAACCATGTGATTTTGAGCAAACCACCAGATTCCAACGGATTTGATTTGTCTTTACCAGAAGCCGCTTGCTTCTGGACTAGCCAACTCTTAGATAAATTATCAATATTATCTTTGGTGAGCTGATTACCAATTATGGTTTTTCCATTGCCTTTACCACAAGCCATAAACTTGCGGGCTAGCCAACTCTTCACTTTTAAGGATATGGTGAGTTGAATACCATACAATTTTGGGCAAATTGCAAGCCATCAACGGATTTGAGATATCTTTACCAAGAGCCGTTGGCTCCTGGATTAGCCAATCCTTTTGTTTATTAGACAAGGCGGACTGATAACCAACTGAGTAAGTGTAGAACACTTACTCAAAAAAAATTTTGGCCAAAAACGGGGGAATTAGGTGGTATAATTACATGATAAAATTCGTGAGAATTCCCCCCCACACTTAGAAATGAATATTGCCCTCAATATTCAAAGTATCGGCTGTTATGCCGAAACAAAGAACGTAAAAGGGAAATACTATGGCCATTTTTTGAAATTATTATTATTATTATTATTATTTTTTTTTTTTATTTTTTTTTTGGAAAACTTATATACAACAGCGGGGGGAACTCCCCCACACTAGGGTGGTACACACGGGTGAAAACCCATGTTTAACTACTGTTTTTGATTACCGAGTCGCTAGCTTGACTCGACCCCGAATTAATTTGTTCATGGGGAAGTAAGTGGAAGAGACAATTTCCATCGGACTTTCATTCAAGATGTTTGTATAAACATTTGAAGTACGCGAAAGTTCCACACCGATGAGATATAGAGATATCCGGCTCACAAACAATAAATGAAAATGCCGGGTCAAAGATAGTGTCCTCACTCCCGAGCGAGTGAAGAAGAGAGGAAGTCACCAGGTAGGTGAAGAAAAGAAGGAAAATCATGATGACGATCATGATAAGATCTTCTTCCTCAGGATCAAGTGGAGTTGCACTCGTTTGGATTTTATCGGTTGAGCTCTTTGGTTTGGAAAGCATCTCGGGAGGGAGGGTTGGAAAATTTGTCATAGAAATACAAACTCTCATGATTGAGAACTTTTCCCGCCGATCATGATTTTTGCCATCCAAGCGATCATACTCCGGTGGAGTCATGATATGAGTGAGTTCACCGGCGAACTCCTCATGAAGAGAATCATTCACATGATGTGAATTTGTGAACTCTTGTTCCATTGTGGACTCATCACTATCCTTGTCAAAGATTGGATTGTCAGAAATCAAGGTGAATTCAGATTCGAATTCAAATAGAGGATTGGTGAGAGTTGTTTTGAATGCTTCAGGAACAAAGTGATTAATATTCTCTATTGGACTGTTGGGATAAGAAGTGAGTGAACGATCATTATCAATGAGACTTTCAGTCTCTCCTAGATCGGCTTCGAAATCAAAGAGTGGATTGATGTGAGTGAGTTCACCGGAGAACTCCTCAAGAAGGGGATCAGCATCAGATTGTGGAAGTGATGCCTCAACGTACTCGATGTTTCCATAGAAAGCACAATCGTCACTAAAATCAGAGAAAGTTTCCAAATGATCATTTGAACACTCAAGAGGGGAAAGAGAATCACACATATGGTCAAAGTTCCTGTGACTCTCTCGGGATTGGGACAAGGTTCTCAACACTAGACTTTATGAATTCGTCCGATTCCTTTTCGTGAACAAGTCAAGATGCTCGTCCCCCATGTTTAGAGAGTGAGTGGGAGCTGCGGGTGTGATAGCGATTGTTTGAGATGAAATCTCAACTGCTGGGATATCATTTGATGAACTTGATGAATTTTAATAGAATTGAAGGATATCAAGTGTATCCTCATCATCACCGTCATCGGGAATAAAACGAAACTGAGAGCTAGATCTGGCGCTTTTCTTTTGCGATTGATTCCCTAATAGATTTTTCAAACGCAATTTTGGAATTTAATTTAGCACCGCTTCTTCACTAACAATTCTTCCATGGGTTTTGGATTATCTTGGGAATGTTTACATTCCTTCAAATCTTTCACTAAATCTAAAAGATCAAGGAGAAGATTTTGAGGAAGTGGATCAGCCGAGGTGGTGCCTGATCCATTTGGTACTGTAGAGGTTGGTCATGAAACGAAGAGTCGTAATTGTTACAAGGAAATGGATTCCTTGTTTGACAATCGAGCTAAAGTGAGGACCTCCACAATACTCACAACATAAAACTGATGTGGCCGTGAGTCACATGTGTGGTAGTCATAATTGTTATCGGAACTGCTCATAGACAAGCGTGTTTCTCAATGGACAATCGAATCGAGTGTGAACCACCACAAGACTCACAACAAGAAACTGCTGAGTCTCATAGTGTGGTAGCTGATGGAATAAATCAGTTGTGTTATGGTAAGAATAGGGATCCTGGTTATAGACAGACCCGTTTCCTGATTCCACCATGCTACAACTGGGGCAATTGCCACCATTATAAGGACCACCACACCATTGACAATCAAGAGGGTGAGGATAAGACATAGAAAGAATCAAATGTTTTCAGAGGGGTAGGGATGAAGAATCAAAGATGTGAGAGGGTAAAGATGAATATTTTTGTGATTTTTGAAAAACATTTTGCAGAAACAAAGAATGAAAATCTTTTTGGGTTTTTGATTTTAAAAGAAAATATAAACATATACAGATGGTATAAACAAGGAGTGAATATCCAAATCACTAATCTGCTAAACGGAAGATAATCAGCACAGCTCCCCGGCAACGGCGCCAAAAATTTGATCCGTGCCAAACCGTCAAGTTTTCTCACGCAAGCCGGCCACTTGTGAATGGCCGACTGTAAGAAACTTAAAACGGTTCAGACAGTCAAGCTAAATCACTCAAGCCGGCCACTTGTGAATGGCCGACCGTAATAAGCTTAAAACTGCCTAAGCACGAACTCAATGAAGATCTGAGGAGTATAGGGTTTCCCCGGGTCGTTATGTCCCAGCGAGCTATGCAATGGATTATCAAACGTAAAGTGATCGAGAAATTTGAACAGGAAAAGGGATTTGATTATGATTATAACTACAGAAAAAACCAACAAATTACAACGGCTTAAATGCAAATTAAAGAAAGTTAAAAAGATAAAAAATATTAAATAAACTCTATCACTATTTTTAAAATTGATGAACGTTTAAAACTTAAAACTTACGTTTAAATAAAATTACGTAAACGTACAAAATAAAAAGTGAGATCTAAGAAATAAAAGTCCTAAAAATATGAAAAATACATTTTTACAAACCTAATGATAAAAGAAAATTTATAGAAAAAGAAAATTATTTTTACAACTATTTAATTAATTATTATTAATTAAAAACTATTTTTAACTATTAAATAATAACCTAAAATACAAGAAAATAGGAAATAAAGCTAGAAAAATAAAATTAAGACTTAGAAAAATCTAAATTAACAAAATAGAATTTTCAAAACTATTTTTTTATTTTTATGATTATTTTTCTATTTTCTAGGAATTTTAAACTGTTAAAAACTAATTAAATTATTTAAAAATACAAATTTAACTAAGAAAAATCTAGAAAAATACTTTTTTGGCTTTTTATATTTATCTTAACTTAAGAAAAATGAAAAATTATTTTTTTTGAACCTTTTCTTAATTAATTGTATTTAAAGCTAATTAAAAATGCTTAAAAACCAATTAAAATCAAGAAAAATAGTAAACTGATTTGGAAAAATCTGAAAATTTCAGGAAAACTCTAAAATTATATTAGGAATCTAGGAAAAATAGAAAAACAGGTGCTTGTGTGGAGGAATATGGAACTGCTAAGCCAAGGGCTTATAAATAAGCACTTGAATAAGCCAAATGATCAAAACAAGCCACCAACAGTTTGAGAGGCTCTAATATGCTATAAGTACTGAAATGCAACTAATCTCAACAAGCTATAACCTCAGAATTGCAAGCTAGCACAGATTTGATGTTTGAGCTATTGGCTAAAAACAGTTTTCAGTGTACTACTTTGAGCCCAAGAATAAGCAATCAAATAAGTTAGCAACTAAAAACCAAAACTTAGAACTTACACTAGACCTAGGTGAGACCTTATAAACCAAAATACAGACCAAGGTGAGCTAAGATTAGCTCTGTGCAAGGTCTGCAAGAACTGGACAAGTCCTGTGCAGTTCAAGCACCTGTGCACAGGGCATTTACCCCCTTCTTGACAAGCATTTTTGACCCTTATAAAAATTCCACAAAAATATACAAAAATGATAATAAGAAAGTAGACCAGTTGGAGATTTTCAAACAACAAGTTCCACTAAGTTTGGTCCAAAAATGAGTGAATGAAAATTCCTCTCAGTTTGCTCAAAACAGACTTTTCACAATTTTGACTTTTGAAGCAGTTGAGAAAATTTGACTTAAGTGAACTTTGATTCCAATTCTATGACTGATATTGATGCAATATGGTGTGATGAGCTTACTGCAAGCAATGTTTAATATTTCTAAACACAAATCAAGAGATTGGCAAATCCAAAATGACAACAGATTAGCAGTGAGACAGATTTAGTATAATCTTGACTTTCGGTGTTTGCAGGCTCAATTTATAGACTGATATTAGCTCAAATATGCTTAACAAACATAAAACCACAGGAAACATTCACTGAATACACCTTTAGTACAGATTAAGCTATAAACCAAACACCCTTGTATTAACTGTTTTGAAATCAAAATCAAGGCTAACTACTGATCCAAAAAACATTAATAATCAAACTACGTCTAATTAACCTAAATACACCTTAATGGAAAGATTTTAACTACTTTTAACCACATAAACAGATTATGCTATGAATTGTTGAAAAACACTTACAAGTGTCCATAGCCACAATGGCTTGAAAACAGTGAGACCAGAACTACTAACCTATCAAATTCAACCCAACTGACTATAAATCAACCCCAAGAATATGTCTGAATCAACCCATTCCATTCCTGCCTCAGATGTGCTCCATGTTGACTTTTGTTGACCAGGTTTCAATATTGTTTAAAACTTAAATACAAGCTTATAAAAAGCTATTATAAGCTAATATAAACTTGTTTTAACTTGAAAAGAAGCTGATTGAAGCTTGAGATTTAGAGTTTGAAGTTGAAAATTTCAACAGTTAACATGGAATTTGAAACATGAACATAAACTGGAATTAAGACTTAAAAGAGTTGCAATACATTTTAAACAAGTTACTTTTGATACATAGAGCTTTAAAAATACACTGAAAAACTATTTTAGACATTACAAGCTAAAAACGACATACATGGTGAAAAATTAAAATCTAGTACTCTGTCTTGTTGCTTCCCCTTGCTCTTTTATACACTCAAACTCCTTCTCTCACTACTCTGAACAAATCCCAGCACTCATTTTGACCATTGGATTGGTTGAGATGATCTTGGCCATTTATTTGGTTTTGGCGCCAAAACTGTTTTAACAGTTTGTGGGATTGAGTGTTAGGTTTAGAGGGCATTTAATGAATCCTTGGAGTGTTGTGTTTGGAGGAGGGTAGAGGGTAGGGTTGGTGATGATGGTGGAGTGTTAGCAGGGGGTTGCAGGGTGTGATGATGAAGAAGTGGTGTACCCGTGAGGTGGGAGGGAAAGCAGAAGTCAAATGGTTTGACTGGGGTTATTAATAATAGAGGGGGTTCAATTGGCAGGGGTCACTTGGGTAGGCAGGGGTCCAAAATGGTTTGTGACAAGGGTCTAAGGTGCAAAAGGGTTTAATATATCAAGGGCCTTGTTTGCCAATTCTGAAAATAGGAGGACCATAACTGCCAAATCTGCAAAGATGTTTCAGGGGCTGAAATTGACAAATGTTAATAGTACAAGGACCAAAGTTGCCATTTTCAAATTTTCCAGGGGCCATTTTTGCCAATTTTCAAAGTTGGAGGACCAAACTTGTAATTTTCTCAAACTTTTAACATTTTTCACCAAAGGACTAAATTTGACAACTTATGATTTTAAAAGGACCTTTGGTGATTTTTCTTTTGAAATTATGTGCTCAGGGACTATTTCTGACAATTTTTGAAACTTGGGGGACTGAAACTGCCAATTATGCAAACTTTGCTCATTTTTCATCTGATTTTGAACATTTTGCATCTGAAACATATAAAATGCAATTTTGGAATATTTTCAGTATTTTGATGCATTTCTGAGCATTTTTAGACGTTTTGCAGTTCAGATTTAACCAAAAATGATGAGTATTTACACACTCATCATAAACGCACGTAAACGACTAGAAGTGTATGAGCCGATGGGGGCACACACGATAAACACGAGTGTACGTGTCGAACGTAATATAACTTGAATGTATACACGATATACTTGCATGTAACTTGACCCGACATGCTATACTACCCATGGACTATGTCATGGACTTGGGTTGGTTTAGTTTGGAGTTGCCATGGGCCAAGGTTCCACTGATTGGGCAAGAGAAGACAAAGGGGAAGCTTGGGTTTGGTTGCTTGTTGACTAAGTCAAGGCTAAAATCAAAAGGGTCGGTTGTTTTGACTATATAAACACACCCATTCTCTTGCACATTCACGATAGATATGATACCCTAAAACCACAAAACATATCCTATGTTTCTACTACAAAATTCCATTCGATTTTATCTCAAATTCAATTAGAGTTTTGTAGTTTATTTGTTCAATTCCAAACTTGTGTTGAATCAAGGGTTTTAGTTTTGATGATTCGGTGGTATACATGTTCCATGTTCCTAGTTGAATTTATATGGCAACAAGGTTGTGAAGTCTTCTGGTCGTGGGTTTCTATCTAGGACCGAATCTGCAAGATATCGGACATTGTTTGTCCGATATCGGGTATAAGTTAAAAACAGTTTCTCAACTGTTTGGTGATCTCGGATAAGAAGCAAGCTTGTCTTGAATGGTTTTCTTGTTCATGAATTATTCAAGTGTTTGTCAAGTGTTGATTGGTTTTAATTACGTTCTCGACTAGCTTCATATATCGAACGTATACGGTTATCGGGTTTGTGTGTGATACTCTTCAAGGTATCTATTTTAGATACTTAAGGTTTCGTTTTGGTTTCTTGTTCCGTTACTAGAGATCAATTGCCAAGCAAGGTTAGGATTTCTTTTATCCCTTTTATTAATTAATTCTTGTATTAATTATTTGTTTATTAATTACGTGTTTAACCTAATTGCAATTACTAGATTCTTATCCGCTGCGTACTCGTAGAGGTTAATGGTTAAGGGGTTTTAAAATCCCAACACTATGACTGCAACATGTTATAAATTTTTAGAAATTATTTATGTTAAGACTATATACAAAAAAGTCTCATCACTTTAAAAATTAACTACATTAAAAGAAAAGTTATTAAAAGTTGTTATGCATAATTTGAATTTTTTGATGGGAGCATTGGTAAGGAAAATATTTTATTAAGAAAACATTGTTTAAACTGTTATGTGAGAAAGTAACTAAAGATTAAGATTAATGTTAGGACTAGATGATGATAAAAAAAAATAATAAAAAATAAGTCTACTCACTTCTAAAAGAAAAACTATATTAAAAGAAAAGTTATGAAAAGTTGTTATGCATAATTTGAAATTTTTGGTGAGAGCATTGTTAAGGAAACTATTTCATTAAGACAACATTGTTTAAAGTTTTATGTGCGAAAGTAAACCAAAGATTAAGATTAAGTTTTATAGAGTATTTTGAGGATTAAGCATTAATCAATTTTATGTTTTTTGAGTTTTAGCAAAAATAGTTTTTCTTTAATCAACACGCCAACAAGTTTTTAACATATCATATTCATTCTATATGCTTTGAAGTTGTTTGATTTCATTTTGATTGCAAGATAAATTGGTTAACTTTTAGCAATAAAGTGTTATGACTTTTACATATCTTCACCTATTAAACAATCAGAATTGATATAATTATTTATTTTATGTTTGATGCTTTATATTGATATAAGAAACACATGTCATTCATTGAATAATCGTTTCTAGCACTGAACTATCATGTCTATGGAAAGGGTCTGAAAATCTAGTAGTGATATAAATACATAAAATTGTATGGAGAGAATAATAAAAAAAGCAAAATAAAATAACTGTACATATTGTTAACAAAATAAATGATAAGTAATTCAACACAAGGTAATCTTGTTCAATATGAAATGTATATGAATCAATTTTAAATCGTCCGGAGCTCCTCATGCTCAAGTGGAATCGTCCGGAGTTTGGGAGAGAAGTTCGATTTATCCCCTCGGCAAAAAGCGGTGTTTGAATGTCTCCGAGCTCCTCATGCTCAAGATTTCTTGACGGTTATCCCCATTGAAGGGCTAGGCCAACATATGTCGGCCCAGGTACCGGACTATCCTTAAGTACCGGCTAATGATCCCTCTGTTTCCGGTTGATGAGCCTTGCCCAGTCTGCCGCAAGGTTTGTTTAGATTCCTTTGGCGAGCATGCGGTCCATTGCAAGGAGTTACCGGGTTTCAAATACAGGCATGATTTGGTTAGGGATGTTCTGTAAGATGTTCTTAAACGAGCAGGATTTTCTTCTAAAAAAGAGGCCCCCGTGAACTTTCTGACAGATCCGCTTGAAGGGAGGTCTACTTTACGGCCAGCTGATATACTTGTGTTTGGATGGGCCGGGGGAAACATGCTTGTGTGGATCTTACCGAAGTGTCCCCTCTTGTTGGGCTAAGGGACAACGGGTTTGTTGCGGGACAAGCGGTGTTGAAAGCGGAATCGAGCAAAGTTGCTAAACACGAGAAAGCTTGTTTAGAGAATCAACACGTATTTACCCCTTTTGCTTTTGATACATTTGGGTTCCTAGCTTCGACAGCTGTGGAGTTTTTGACTAGGGTTCAACGGGTTGTGCAAAGTAATTTTGCGACCCCTAAGTCACAAAATTTCATTTTTAGTAGAATTGGTTTTGCTATTCAAAAAGGGGTTGCGGCACAGCTTGTTGCCCGTTTGCCTGCCATCTTATTGTAATCCGTTATTACAAGTATTTTAAATCATAAAATTTGGTATCTTAGTAGACATTAAACCATTCTAATTAGGAAACTAATTTAAGTTTCACTCATAAAAAAACAAATCTTCAATTTTAATATCTCCTTCATAAAGAAACCAAACTTCTATACTCCAATATTTACCCTTACATGGAAATTTATTAAAATCGGTCATAACTCATAATTTATTTTTGGCTAACTATTAAGTATTAACTACACATAAATGGGTTCCTTGGTTCGAAAAACCATTGCACTACCTAGTTTACCACTATATAAAGTTATAAACAAGAGAACCTGTAGCCATAGTTATTTATCTATTGCAATTGCAATTTCTAAGCATACAGAGATGACCAAAGTTACACCATTGATGCTAACTCTCGTCGTCTTTCTTGTACTTTCCACAGGTTTTTCTTAATGTTATTTGTTAAGTAATGGTCACACTTACACACACATATATATGTACGTATGAAGTACATAATAATATATTAGTTCGTTTTCTTTTTCTTTTTTCTAGCTTCTCACCGGTCCATTTTAGAAAAATTCTTTGTCCCTTAAAAATAATTTGTGGTCAATTTTGTTGTTTTACAGGTATGAATATTAACTTGGTCGAAGGTCGATTTGTGGATAGATGTTGCATGAATGGTTATGTTGGAGTATGTAACCCGGGTACAAGTGACGAACAAAAATGCACTGATTTGTGCCAAAAATTTTGTGATCACCAAACTTCAGGCAAATGTAATGAGGCAAATGTTTGTCAATGTATCGAATGTATTTTTTGATACACATTTTAGATATTTGTATTACTGATAAAAGATTTCACTTCATATAAGGGTGCTCTTAATTATATGATTTTGGTGACCAGTATTTAATTTTTCTTTTCGTAAGGTGCTCTTGATTATATGATTTTGTTGGCCAATATTTGCGATTATTGCGTGTATGGTTAGCTAATTATATTATTAATATAGATATATTTTACCTTGCGAACTTCTGGTTAACCAACAATCAATAATGGAAATATTAAGACTCCAGTCTCCACTAAGCACTTAATAGTACCTTTTCAGTTTTCACTTACGCGCCTTTTTTTTTTTTTTAGCAAGAAACTAGAAAAGATTACAAACTAAAACAATTGAGGTTTTTTAACCAAGGAATCCAAATTTTCAGTTTTCACTTACGTATATTTAACCTTAACAAATCATATTAATTAGTCACTTGGCTAGCAGATACTAAGTGATGATGGGTCACTCATAATGTATGATATAAGGTTGCAATAGGTCCATCTCAGGTGTGACCGTCACATCCCTTGATGATGTTTAAACTTGGCAGACCGGGTCCCAATTGCTACCATACCACGCTCATGATATTTTTTATGTTGTAGTTCATATTACGATTTGGCACTTATCGGCTCTAGAAACAAAGTAATTACAGTACTATTCTTCAAAAGCGGCTGAAAAAAGACTTCCTATTCAACGATATAAAGCTCTCATATTTCACTTGGATTTCTAGTAAAAATAAGAAAAGCTTTAATCACATGGATAGAATGGTTTAGTAACTCATGTAACACTCTATCCTCATCCATGTATATTATTATCATTATTATTTTTTTCTTTTGGTTTTTATCCGTGTAAAATGTTTTCACTAGCTTCTTGATGTGTCTTTTAATGTAATGCTGTTCAAAATGAAGTTGCAATATGTCATATTGGATCTAACAGGGTTGTAATGCTTCATAGAATTCGGCCAATATATGTTATGTTGTAATGGATCATTTTGATTTAATAAAAATATGTTGCAATGGGTCATAAATTTTTTATCGAATACATTATACAATTTCTTTTTTAAAGCGAAGCAAAAATAAAAATAAAATGCCATAGAATTTTTACAACTCGTTATGCACTAAGGTATAGCAACAGGCAGCAAACTTGAAAAAAGAAAAAGAAAAGCCAAGACCACAGCTCAATGGAACAGCCAAAACGTTTGAGACGAAGAATAGCATATGCCTAAGACTAACCGATCCTAAGCTAGAGGGATCAAAGACCCCTTGCAGCCAATCAAGAATGTATGTCAAGCACTTGTGCTGAACCCAATGGAGAGAAATATGTTGAAGACTTGAGTCTTCATTCTTAGCTGAGATGAGATCTTCAGGACCAGCAAATATCACACGGCTTCTTATTTTACAAATAAGCTAAACAGGCAGTTAACTTATGACTTTGAAGATTTATGCAACAAGACCGTCACTAATGGAAAACATATGATCACCAACATAATATTTGTATGTTATGGGTAGATTTGTTTAAATAACTGCTTTATATGTGTCACGGTGAATGAGTGCCCCACGAAGTGAAGATGGACATTAGCTAGATGATATGTTGGTGATTGATATGAATAGACTCGAGTCCGTCAAAGCCAAAGCAGGCCCAAGTCAAGAACACGTTTCAAAGGCCAAATCAAGTTAACAAAAGGCAATTTAAAGAGTCTACTAGCATTGCATTCCTAGTCAACCTGTTTCCTCATTTGTAGGCATTTCATAAGCATGTATCACTAGTGGAAGAACAATGCATGCATGTAACTCACGTTTACAGTTACTTCAAGTTTCCTTATTTGTAGCTTAGTGTGTTGGATTTCATAAGTTCAAATGCTCTTCATACTCTATGTTTTATATAAGACAATTTATGTATTCTATGTATTTTTCTTAACAACCATGTAATAAACCAATAAGGTTGCACAGAACTTTAGGATAGGATTGATGACATGTACATTAGTTAGTTATCTATTAGTTGGTCGTTTAGGCAGTTATTATGGTTAGAAAACAATTTGTGACAATTAACTATGAAGGGTTGTGTCTTATGGGTCAAACTGAACCATCACACCCATTCAATGTCATGCATGTTCATAAACTATTTATAGGCATTGTATTGACAGTTATTCCATCATCAATATAAAAGTTATTTTATTGTTAATTTTCCCTCCATATCTCCATCTACACTACACTAATTCCCTACACAGATTACTGCACTTTATCTCTCACAAACATACTGCACAAGATGGTCATCTACTCTAGACATTCTGATACCAATTGGCCCAAACTGTCTTACCCCTATGGAAGATCTGTTGGCACATCTAAAATATGGCATCAGAGCACAAAGCCTGGTAGATTCATGAGAAACATACTTCAAATGGATTTTTATACAAAGACAAGTCAAGAGAGAAAGCAACACAAGATTTGAAAGATGCATTAAGCAAATTTCACAAGATTGTAATGACATGTTGAAGAAAAGACTGCAGGACATTGAAAGGTACAATCACACACTTCCAAAATCATAAAGCAATCTAGAAAGACACAAAAGATATGTCTGCTATGGGTGTGGGATCAAAGGACACATTTCAGCAAACTATCCAAGTAAGGGAAGAATAAAAAGACTACAGATTTGGAGAAGGACACACAGACACCACAGATTCAAATCACATACGCTGAATTTATTCATTTGTCCACTGATTTTATTGTGTAACGAACATATGAGGAAGGATGGGATAAAATATAGTATATAAGCAACCAAATTAACATGCATGTTTGCTCTAATTTGAATCTATTTGCAAAGTTGAAGGAGAAGTTTACTGTTGAGAAAATTGAAAGATCAGCACAAACTGCTGTTTGTTCATGGAATTGGAGAGGTGCAGATAAGATTTGGATCAGAAATATTGATCATTCCTGGTGTACATTTCACACCAGATGTATCATTCAATATTCTTTCTACAATACAATTGGAAGCACAGGGTCTAGAATTAACTTTCAAAGGGAATAGGTGTAAACCTATTCCCATGTTCAAGGACCCATCATACTGTCATTTTGATTAGAACAAAATGAAGAAAAGACAAAACTGATACATGAAAGATTTTTACAGACTGCTTGATGAAAGTTCTCACCAAAAGGAATAGAGGAAACTGAATGACACCATACCACATCAGGATGATTTCATCTGTGTAAAAGGTGCACACTACCCTACTCAAATTACTTCCTTTAATGACTATGTTTCATTCCTTGATTTGTTACAAAATGACATCATTATAAGTCAAGAATGGGACTACTTTAGAGAAAAATTCAACAAAGTCTTCATTTGGTTTTATACTGTCTATCTCAAAAAGGACTTACCAGGACCCATACCACCCAGAATCCATGGGATAGAGATCCATTTAATGGATCTCTATAAGCTTGTTGAAACACTAGGGGGCTACCTAAGTATAATTTTCTCAGAAGAGTTTGGATATATTGCTTAAATTTTGGCCTACAAAAGGAACATGGTCAAGAGATCAAACAATGCTACAATCTCTACTTGGATGTAGTCAAGTGTTATTACAACACTATTAGGGTCTCACAGAATGAAACAGAAGGACATGTTTCAGAAAGCAAAAGGAAATGCTATGGAGTGATTCCAGTGAAAGAACCCATAAACAGACAAGGAGAAGAAAAGATTAAGCACTTTGGTGTGAAAATAGAAGATGTCAATGGCAATTATCAAGCACATCAGATGAGCATTCATGATGAAGAAAAGACAGCAAGCACAAGTAAATTTGGAAGGGAAGAAGGGGACACTGAGAGTAATAGAACTGATGGCTTCACCATCATCAGTTGAATTTCACCAAGACAGAAGACAAGACATCAAAGCCTGAATCAAGATCATTTGATCTTAGGGAGGAGTGTTAGATTTCATAAGTTCAAATGCTCTTCATACTCTATGATTTATATCAGAAAATTTATTTATTCTATGTATCTTAGTTAGCAGCCATGTAATCAACCAATAAGGTTGCACATAACTTTAGGTTAGGATTGATGACATGTAAATTAGTTAGTTATCTATTAGTTGGTCGTTTAGCCAGTTATTATGGTTAGAATACAGTTTGTGACAATTAACTATGAAGGGTTGTCTCTTATGGGTCAAACTGAGCCATCACACCCATTCATGTCATGCCTGTTCACAAACTATTTATAGGCATTGTATTGACAGTTATTCCATCATTAATATAACAGTTATTTTATTGTTACTTTTCCCTCCATATCTCCATCTACATTGCACTAATTCCCTACACAGATTACTGCACTTCGTCTCTCACAAACATACTGCACAAGATGGTTATCTACTCTGCACATTCTGATACCAATTGTCCCAAACTGTCTTACCCCTATGGAAGATCTGTTGGCACATCTAAAATAATGGGTAGGGTATAATATGTTTCTTTGTCATTTCCCTTATAAATTGTATTTTTGCATTTAGAAATGATATATTAAAATTGTCCCAAGTTTTCATCTCTCTCTGTTAGTTTCTTTGAGTCTAACCCGCTTAAGGGTTGTATCAGTGATAAGTCACATATATAAAAGGACCGTCGGCAATATCTTCACTAAACAATTACCAATCTGTGGCTAAATTTTGGGTTCCAACTATTTTAAAGAGCTTTAACATCTACTAGAGACGAAACTGAATGTCACGAGTTGATTTTTCTTCCATTCTTACTAAAGTATTGCCAATTCATGTTCAACCATTTAACTATGGTATTCATTGTTTTCAAGCAATTTCAAATGGGAAATATGACAAACACTCTCTCACCTCAAATCCCTTAAAAGTTTACTATTTAAGTTATCAAGCTTTTATTAAAAAAAAAGAAAAAAAAAAGTTTAGAAAAAACTCTTTCGTTGAAAATTGAGTATCCTACGGTGTTTCTGTCACAATAGTAATAATAATAATAATAAATAATAAAAAAAAATGGCTAATCATTTTGCTTATAACTCTCAAACCACTTATAGTTAATTGATGCTGTCACCGGTCGTGGATTTCGTAAGGAAATTCCAAACAAAAGCATATCGGAATCGCCGCCTACACTGGTCGGACGCTCCATCACGCCCCGTTATAGGTTCAAACAGTCGTCGATTTTTTTTTCATATTATATTTATCCGTCACGACCAGGTACTTATCGAAATAGACACTTTTATCTCGGGGGTCAAAATTACTCTTTTTCAGATTACCTCGCCGTATATGAGTGTTACTCTGGCTCAAGATAAACACTCTTATTTTGGGGTCCTTATCGAACGTGGGAAACCGAACGTACGATTAGTCTCATCTTGCACTATCAACTTACCCAAATCCCTGTGTTGGTGCAAATGATGACATATATATCCTTTATGTTTTAATGAGGATAAATATATATTATAAGACACTTAAAATCATTAGCGATAGCTTAAAACCGAAACCACACGGACCAGACCTGGCATGCCAGGCTCACACACCACAACCAACCTGCCATGCACTTTGTCATGTGCGCTTAGTTTTTCGAAGTCAGCTTTCCCGCTACCCAACAAAGTTTAATCTTTCAATAAACGTTCGCACATGATATTTAATATGTTCTATAATCTCGCAACAAGATTCGGACTTGGAGAGATGACCAAATACCTCTTCCCGTTTTATAAAATACCAACTCAAAAACCTTTTATAAAACCTATCTCAAAGCCCATTAGCCAACTCTATACTTTTAATCAAACAAGGAGATTCGTGTTTTCGCAAAACGTCAAATGAAAACATACAAATGGCTATAATCTTTACGTATGTCTTAGTAATCACTTAACGAGTCTACTCCCTTATTGAGCAAACAAGTTAAAGTCACTTTGCGTAAATGCACATTCTTCTTATTGGTTAATGTTTTACTAAACATGAAAGGAACTTAACTTCGATTATAACATGAATTGTTAATTGTGGCTTAACATGTTAATTGTTAATTGTGGCCTAACATAGATTATAACATTTGGATTTTGAATTTGAAATTTGAATTTGAAGTGGGAATCTCCTTTGCATCCTTTTACCCAAGCCTTGGGCACCACTCAAGAATCTTCCTGTTAACCATGTCTTGCTCCCCACTCAAAGTGCCTTTCGTCCTATTCATTCATCTTCCCTTGATTCAAGCCACATTCATATTTGGCATATTTGATTTTTAATTTCAAATTGAGGTGCAAGGCTCTATCCAATTCTTGGCCTCCATACAAAGATATTGCCTTTGTCCAAGTTTCGCTTCTTCCCTCTCAAATGGACAAAAGAACAAATCCATTCTCAAACACTTTTATAGGCCTATTTAACCCTCACTTAAGCATGGGGGTTTGAAATGAACTTGAGAAGGTCAAAATTGAACTCCATATGGGGGTTTAACAAGAGCCAACGGCTATATATTGACAAGAGGACGAAATAGTCCTCGCATGCCGGGTCCGCGCCAGCGCGCCACAACCAGCATACTAGGCACCGTTTGTTTGGCTTGTCTATAAATATCCCTCTCTTTTGTCTTACACACTTCACCTCTTGCCGAACATTTTTCTTCTTTATTTTCTGCTCTATAATCTCTATACTTTCAATCTTCTTGTGTCTTAACATCTTTCTATCATCACATTGAAAGCAAAATTCTTTGTAAAAGATGACGTACAAGAACTTAATCCACTCTTGTGTGTAGAGTCCAAAGTATTCTTCTACTTTCTTCTTTAGATTGAGTCAAATGTCTAGGTGTAACAAAATGCTTAAATATTATCATTCATTTGTAAAGTCTTATCCGAGTGTTGATAAGCAAGTGTAAAGACTTATCCGGGTGTGGAAAAGTAAGGGTAAAGTCTTGTTTTTGTGTGAACAAGCAAGGGTGTAAAATTCTTTTACTAGGAATGGTCAAGCCTTGAACCGGGTGTGGTCAAGTTTGAGGTTTGGTGCTTCTTTGGTAGAAGCCTTTGTGGTAGGTATAGAATCGCGAGGTCTTTGTGGGTAATTCTTGGTGTGAAACTCCTTTAGGTTCTAGCTTGGTCTAGTTATAGATTGGTGAGAGCTAAGGTCGTATGGTTTATCAACCACAAATATTTAGTACTAGTGAATAGTATAGGTGTCGTGTATTTTTAACTGGACGTACAGATGATCTAAACCCCTATTCCCGAACCAGTATAAATTGTTGTGTTTGTCTCTCTTCCCTTAACACTTTACATCCGATTTATATTGTTATATTGTTCACACCCTTATATGCGAACTTGAGACTTAACTTACTTAAACTTAAAATAAGTCGAAAAAAACGTATTCACCCCCTTACGGTTCTATACTTTGCTTTACAAACCATACGTAAATAGTAATATAAACTAGGGATGTGCTCAATATCAATCTCGTACCGAATTGGTTCCCAATTAGTGGTGTCTTTTTTTTCCTGAGCACAATAGTGTGTGCATGTGCCATACTGAACATATTTTGATACCGGTACAGGTTCTGGTAAGCTTTACCGAGAAACCTGTACATATTTGGGTTTTCTCATTTTTTAAAACCTACATAAACAAACCAAAACAAACCGAATACGAAGATATATTTTGTTACTTTTGTTCGTCTTGACAAGAAGATGAAAATAAGCATAACTCATTAACTAAATATTGTGAGTGAATAATGTTGAGTGCATATTCACATTTTTATTTAACAAAGATACACATAATTAACAATAACATAACTCACATTTTTATTCGGTTTTTATCATTTTTGAAAACCTACATAAACAACCCAAAACAAACCGAATACGAAGATATATCTTGAAACTTATGTTCGTCTTGAAAATAAGATGAAAATAAGCATAACTCATTAACTAAATATTATGAGTGAGTAATGTTGAGTGCATATTTACATTTTTATTCAAAAAAACACACATAATTAACAATAACATAACTCATTAACAATAAATCATTAATATTACTGAAATATCATTGATGACCATGAGCAAGACAGTTTATGGATGTAAAATTGATGATTTTAGTGATTCTGATAGGCTACGGTTTAATATTTGGGAGGGTTTGTAAAGGGTCGATGGTTGTCACAGAAGGTTTGAAGGTTTAGGAGCCTTTTTTTTCTCCAACTCCGTGTTTGGATGTGTGGTCATATTTTCCAGCGTAATATGCATCAGAGGGAATAATAGGATTGTCTAGATCTGAAAATGTATTAGAACTTTTTAACACAATCACAAAACACAACAAAACTAAGATTACTTACAATCGACCTCCCTTTTATGTTTTTGTAACTGCATATCCACACCACATAATATGTGAGATGTTTTAATGACTTAAAGAACCAAAAATACACACTCAACTAACAACTGGTAATCAAAAGATTACAAACCCTAAAAAGTGGATACTAAAATGTGTGTGTGTGTGTGTGTGAGAGAGAGAGAGAGAGTAAAGCCAATAATTCAAACATTTTCCTTTTATACCCAGATTGACTAGGACAACATCCAGTTTGCACTATTGACAACTTTAGTATCTTAAGAACCAAAAACTAAGCAAAGACAAACCAAAAGTCATAACACCAAAAATATAACTAAATGTTTTTACCTTTCTTACCCTTGCAGTCTCAGATGTATCAAAAGTAGTCCTTAAACAAGTAAACTTATATTATCAACCATTTCAATATCCTCTCTTAAGTTTACTTTTGGTATAAATCTAAAAGACCAAGATCATTACATAAATTTTTATGATCCTTTACTCCCAACCTTTTACTAAAAAGACCAGCTACATTATCTTTGGATTTGATCTTATAAGTTTTGATCAAACCTGCAAATACTTTTTCCTTTAGAAAATGCAGAATGCATTTCAAAATGCTTAGTCCTTTCATGAAATATAGGATTAGAAGAAATATGAATAGTAGAACTGCTATCACAACTTATAAGAATAGGAAGTTCCATACTAACTTTCACTTCATCCAAAAATTTCAAAATCCACATAATCTCACAAGTCACACTATTCATTGCCCTTTATTCAGCTTCTACTAATGATTTAACAAGAACAAATTGCTTTCATAATCTTACAAGCCACTCTGTTCATTGTTATATTCAGCTTCTGCAACACATTGATTTTTACTCTTCCAGGATACCTAATTATTACCCGAATAAACCACATAACGAGTCACAGACTTTCTTGTCACCTTACATTTAGCCTAATCATAATCAACAAAAGCTGAAAGATTTAAATCTCTGAATTGCTTAAAAGATATTCCAGTTCCAAAAAAACTTTTTAAATATCTTAATACATTGAATGCCAGCGTCAAATGTGAGTGACATTGAGGATGCATGAACTAAGTGAGACAATTTATATCATAAGCTATCTCAGGTCTAGTCATGGTTAAGTAAATAAGTTTACCAACCAAATTTTGATAATCGGTAACATTAGTCATAAATGTAATGTGTAAACCGGCTAATGTACCTATTCAATGTGTTAACCAAAGGAAATATTGCTAACATGCCATATTCAGATAACAACTCAAAGCAATATTTCTTTTGGTTCCACACTAACTTTCAGTTCATCCATAAATTTCAAAATCCACATAATCTCACAAGTCACACTATTCATTGCTCTATATTCAGCTTCTCCTGATGATTTAACAAGTACAAATTGCTTTTTACTCTTTTAGGATACCAAATCATTACCCAAATAAATCACATAACCAGTCACATACTTTCTTGTCACCTAACATTTTGCCTAACTAAAATCAACAAAAGTTGAAAGATTTAAATCTTTGCATTGCCTAAAAGATATTCTAGTTCAAGGAGAACCTTTTTAATATCTTAAAACGTTGAATTTATGCAACAAATGAGAATGACATGGAGCATGCATGAACTGAGTGAGACAATGTACATCATAAGCTATATCAGGTCTGGTCATAGTTAAGTATATAAGTTTACCAATTAATAATAATCGGGTAAAGTTACTCAAAGCTTCATAAATCTTAATAACATCTTTACTATTTCTCTCTTTTGACTGATTTTGAATAGGTACATTAGCCAGCTTACAAGCTAACATTGCATATTCTGATAACAACTCAAAGTAATATTTTCTTTGGTTTCACAATAACTTTCAGTTCATCAAGAAATTTCAAAATCTACATAATCTCACACGTCACTCTGTTCATTACTATATATTAAGCTTTTATTGATGATTTAGCAAGAAAATATTGCTTTTTAATCTTCCAGGATACCAAATTATTACCCAAATAAACCACGTAACTAGTCAAAGACTTTCTTGTCACCTAACATTTAGCCCAACTAGAATCAACAAAGGCTGAAAGATTTAAATGCTTGCATTGCCTAAAAGATATTCTAGTTCAAGGAGAACTTTTTTAAATATATTAAGACATTGAATGCCAGTTTCAAATTTGATTGACATGGAGCATGTTTGAACTAACTGAGACAATGTACGACATATATCATGCTTGGTCATAGTTAAGTAAATCAGTTTACCAACCAACTTTTAGTAATCGGTAAGATTACTTAAAGCTTTATCAATTTCAATAACTTCTTTACTATTTTTCTTTTTTGAGTGATCTTGAATAGGTGCATTAGCCGGCTTATAAGCTAGCATGCCATGTTCATATAACAGCTCAAAGAAATATTTCCTTTGGTTTAAACATATGCAATGATCTGTTTCTAAAACTTCAATAGCTAAAAAGTACTTCCTCCGTTCCATAATGTTAGGACCTAAGATATATCAACCTTATCACAAACTACCAACACGTTAACCACTGTACGCGTAGAACTCGTGAAACCCAACACAAACGTAAAGCATATAAAGAAAGAAAAGATAAGAAAGATGGTGACTTGATGTTTAAACAAAACCGTGTATGTGGAGATAAGATAAACACAATAAAGTTGTATATTCCTTGAGAGAGAAAATACACACACACACTCAAGCACACCCCTCAAATGAGACTTTGAGGGGTTTATATAGTACATTACATAAACGCCCTAATGGGCTTTGGTTTGGGCCTCGTGGACTTGGATTGGATAACACATGATGAAAGGCTAGCTTAACTTAACTTATAGCCAATTAGCTTAGCCCAATCCACGAGCCCGTTGACTATTCTAGCAGGATATCTAACACACGTTACAAAGTTCCTAAATGTGAATGACCATCACTTCTAATAAAAACTATTAAGGCTAACAATCTCCCCCTAAGGGGTGGTCATTCAAAGATGCTCCACTTGATTAGGTCTTTACTTTTCTTGTGCTCGAACTTTGTGTGTAGATATAGAATAGTCTTGATTCTTTGTTCCTTCATGCTTTGTGATCAATTAATGTGGTTGTCTGCCGTTGTCAACTTCGTTGGTTAGGTGTCTCCTCGTCTTTCTCCACCATGCTCACACTTCTATTTGTCTTTTGGTTACCAATGATGTAGTTCTCGAGTCTTTAGATTCATTGACGAATAATCATCTTTAACTTTGTGTAGCCTTTGATTATGATGAGAACTTTCATGTGTTGTTGGTATGAGCATGTGGCGAGTCGCACGATCCATCGGCTCGGACTTCCATAAGAAAACATAAAAAGCGGGTTAGTAATAAGCGGATTCCGGCACTTACAAGTTTGAATTTCGAGGGTGTTAACGGCATAGTGTGAAAACATGTCTCTAATTCTCACAAGGGCGTTCCTGGATGGAGTCCCACAAGTGAGATAACGCGATACCGAAGTACATCTACGATTCGGATGAGTCGCTGAGGTACACCATAGCATCACCTCACGACTGTAGACCGTTTGAGACACACTAAGCGTAATCGGGAGTTATAAGTGACCTGTGTGGGGTGATGTTGACCTGGGGGAGTTTCCATTCAATCACTGAAGATCACGATGTGAAACTTCTCATAAATGTTCTGGGTGCTAAGACCGTGTAGGACTCTAGAATGTATCACTTGTGCCCTTATTGATGAACAACAAGTGGTGAAATGTCATGTGTTCCTATGAGATCTTTTGATGAATCTCATGGCTCTAGACTCAATTAGTGCATTTTGGTTTTCTGGCGAAGACTAGGGAGAGGGGTCTCCTTCTTCAATATCAACGATCTCTAAGAGAAAGTCGATAGATTATGTAGGCCCAGTGAGAATGAAACAAATCCTTTTAAGAGGAATTGAGTGGCTAGAAGGTTTAGTGCGGTGCGTCACTGGGTCCATGACGTCTTTGTCTTCAATACCAGTGTCATCTTAGTGACAACCCAGTAGCAGATGAGTTGAACCGGTTTACGCCCTAAGGTTGAATATGAAGGGCTATTTCTTTTCACCCTTTCTCATTACATTTCTTTTTAATTCTTCAACCCCTTCTTTCTCCTTTCTCACATTACTCCTTTTTTCAATCATACCTGAGGACTTCTAATACTAACTATGGGTAATGTCCTTGGGTAGATCCCTCCGGATCTGGCGGATCATAGGACGAATTTCCTATCCTTAGTTACCTTATAACTCCATGACTATCCTATTGTTGCCATAAAACCTTTTCTTGAAAATCTCTCAAAGTGTTTATGATAGAAAACATGTTTGAAATACTCCGCGAGTTTTATATTTTCAAAAAACTCCCCACACATGTGCTTATGAGTTTTAAGAAATATGCACATAGAGGGTAGAGTTTGCACTTTTTGAATTGATCGGCTCATGATAGACAATTCCTCATGAGAACCTGATTACGTTGCCTAGTTTAAGAGTTCCATTGTCAGGTTTTAGGTGACAACTAGCTCTAATAACTAACTTGAAGTTGTAAACACTCCTTGAAAAGGAGGTTAGACCCATGTAAGTGCATATCTATCACAAGTTTCTCGAGATGGTACATTCTTGACTTAGATTCCGTCAATTCATTGGTACCGTCTGAGTCGAGCTCATTTTGAGATTCAAACAACGATCATTAAACTTTTAGATCACATTTTAATCACGTCTCCTCCCCTTCAAAAATAGCATATTCGTGATATTTTTGATATCAACGGATTAAACAACATTTTAGAATCTTTTGGGGAGACAAACGGATTTGATTTAAGCATGAATATGGAACATTTTAGTTTTATACTCCCCTTTAATAAAGCATAATCAATTAAAGGGTTTTAGAGGGAGTTATCTTGAGCACAAAGTATTTTGAAAGATTTTGAAAATCGTTTTGAACAATCTTGAAAAGGTGCTCAAGATGATGATGATTTCTCACCATTTTAAATGCAGTGCACTGAAGCGTACACTTGATTTTTCTATAAAAGCACGAGTTTTGATTTGTAAAATAATCAAAAGTCATCATTTCGGTCGGGTTTCGTCTTGAAGTATCAAAGCCATTTTATGAAGAAATTTTGAGAAACGACATGTTTTAGAAAACTATAAAGAACTCTCGCTCAAGCATCTGTACATACCCGTATCATTGTTGAATGACATTTCTAGAAACGTCTGAGAATATCGATTATACGTGAGACATGTCGTGAGAAGAATATTTTTGGATTTTTGATTTTATATTGTTTTGTATTTTTGAAAAATTTTATATTTTTATATTTTGCTTTTGTTGGTTTTCAAATTTTGTATTTTGTTTTCAAAAATATTTCTGTGAAGCTTTTGGAAAAAGCATTTTCAAGAAGAATCGAGAAGACGTTCTAACTCCTCGGGGTTAGGCTTACATTCAATTCGTCGAACTAAATAGTCAAACCTTTATTTTGGAAGGGCTTTAGTTAATAGATCGGCGAGTTGGTAATCTGTCTTCACGAAGAATAATTCAACATACCATTTTCGGCTCTTTGATGAAGTGATAGCGGACACGGATATGCTTAGTCTTTGAGTGATGAACAAGATTGCATGCTATGGCTATGGCACTTTTCGAGTCACAATACATAGGTATTTTATCGAAAGTAAAGCCATAATCGTTGAGTTGTGTTCTCATCCATAGAACTTGAGCACAACATGCAGATAGAGACACATACTCAGCCGAGTGGTTGAAAGTGCAGTACAATCTTGTTTCTTTGAAGACCAGCTTACTAACTTTTCACCCAAAAATTGTGCTCCTCGGGATGTACTTTTTGCTGTCTGGTCAGTGCGCATGCGAAAAGGCTATTAGATCAAATCCGTTCCCGGATACCAAAGTCCCATGTGAATGGATGTCTTCAGGTACCAAAAGATCTGTTTAACCTCTTTGAGGTGCAGTTCGGTAGGCTTTGCCTGAAACCGTGCTAATAAGCAAACAGCAAAATGAATATCCAGTCGACTAGCGTTGAGGTACATGAGAGAAGCAATCATGCTCCGATATTTCTTAGGATCAATAGGTTTCCCAAACAAATCGGCTCCAATTTTTGGTGAAGTTACCATTGGTGTTCCGAACGAGTCACAATTATCCATACCATGATTTTTCAAAATCTCAGTTGTATATTTAGCTTGATTTATAAAATTCCACGAGGGGATTGATGTATTTGTAAACCAAGAAAGAATTTTATTTCCCCCATCATGGACATTTCAAATTTACTTTTCATGAGATTTTCAAAATGTTTTGAAAGATTCGGATTAGTGGACCCAAAGATGATGTCGTCCATATAAATCTGAACAATCAAAATGTCGTTTTTGCATTTTTGTGTAAACAAGGTAGGATCAATTGTGCCTTTGGTGAAATTGTTTTGGATAAGGAAAGAGGACAGTTCGTCATACCACGCTCTCGGAGCTTGTTTCAATCCATAGATTTCCTTTTTGAGTTTGTAGACGTAGTCGGATGATTCATGTCTATGAAGCCTTACGGTGACTCACGTACACTTCTTATTTGAGTTCCGTTCAAGAACGCGGTCTTAATGTCCATCTGATAAACCGTGATGTTTTTGTGAGCGGCATAGGCTAAGAAAATCACACTGCTTCTAGTCTAGCTACCGGCACGAATGACTCTTCAAAGTCTATCCCTTCCTCTTGTCTATATCCTTTGGCCACAAGGCGAGCTTTGTTGCGAATTACAGTCATCTCTTCATCCCTTTTGTTCTTCCATAACCATTTGAGATCAATGACCCGAATGTCAATTGGTCTTGGAACCATATCCCAAGAGTCATGAAGACGGTATTGGAGAAGTTCCTCCTGCATCGCTTCTATCCATGCGGGTTGTGCCATTGCCTCGCGAATGTTCTTTGGCTCTATATTGCTAATTGAGCAAAGGTAAATGCATAAGTCGTAATCGGTGGCAAGTTGGCGTCTCATCTGAATTGGCCTTGAAGGTTCACCAATAACTTGTTCAATCGGATGGTCTTTAGTCCCTTCGAGTAGAAGGATACCGTTGGTTATACGTATGCGAGTTATATGGTTCTCGTAAGCTTGAGGATGATTCAGCTGATTCCGTAGCAAACGGGTTTTCAAATAAGTCTTCATCTAACGTTGCATCGTTTTGGTTTTGATTTTGCTCATCAACTGCTGGTAGAATGGGTGCAATAACGGGAGTAGATGTAGATGATGTTGATGGAGTTGGTGCATTGGTTTCGACCTTTGTAGATGCATCTTGGTGGTGGAGGATGATTTTGAGGCGGGTCAGTGGAATGATGGTGTCACACCCCAAAATATCCTTGTGAACGATAGTGTCATTGGGGTATGACGTCATAGCACAAAGTATGGATAAAGAAAGCGACCTCTATAATGAGACGTTTTAAAGAGTTTACCATTCGATTACATAAGTTAAAGTTTACAACACATGAGAATCTAAAGTTTGACAATACATAAAGGTTTACAAAACATGTCGAATGATAATAGATAAAAACACTAGACTCCAATGTATGCCATGAGACCCAAAAGCTCTATGAAATGCTATCGCCTTACAACCTGAGATAAATATGCTAAAAAGTGTCAACACAAAGGTTGGTGAGTTCATAAGTTTGTGATAAAATGATCTGAAATACTTAGAAATGTTCACACAAATAAGGCATTATAAATCCACTCGGTTCCAAGTTTCGCCCATACAAAACTTGCAACCTGTGTGTTCACAACCCATTGCCTAAAATAGTATGTCAATCATGTATGCATGTAACATAGTAGTTAAAAGTATCAATGTTACCACAAGAGTCTTCCAACATATAAATATTGGGATGTTTGTAAATTAATAGCCTTCCAACAACTTAATTTGGAGCCACTAATTCTTGTATGTTTGTAAATTAATAGCCTTCCAACAACTTAATTTGGAGCCACTAATTCTTGTATGTTTGTAAATTAATAGCCTTCCAACAACTTAATTTGGAGCCACTAATTCTTATATGTTTGTAAATTAATAGCCTTCCAACAACTTAATTTGGAGCCACTAATTCTTGTATGTTTGTTCCAAATATGCATATGAAATCAAGTATAACCCAATCAAGTATATAAGCTTAATCAAGTGTAAAGTATAGGTAATGTTGTTTGGCAAAAGAGTTTAAATGTTTGGATAAATAAGCATATATCTCGCCCCAAATAGTTTATAGGAATTTAAATGAGTAAAAGCGGGGTATGAACTCACCATTTATGATTGATATGCTAACAAAATGAAGTGCACTAAAATGAGGCCGAAAAATCATGACCTAAAATGAATGTTATGACTTGAGTTATGATATGTTGTCGTGAATTCGTGATACAATGTTGTGCATGCAACTCCATATGATATCCATACCACTTGCACGTTTTGGAAATAATGTTTATCGTCAAAATATGTTTATGACATCCCGTCATATTATAAAATACTTAACAAGTATTTACGTTGAAATGATATCCCACGATAGTCATTTAATGATTTATTGTGAAATTATAACTTTTAAACGTAAAATAATGTCGTTGAAATTTTTCATGAAAGTGACTAAAATGGCCTTGAAAAGTTAGTTAAATGCTGGTGTCACGTCGGCGTTAGGAAACGAACTCAACGGTTTTGGGAAGCTTGTATCAATATCTCAAAGTTTCAGTGTTTAAGTTTTTATCATAGAGGTCTCGATCATGGAGAAAAACATAGGTGAAGTATTGCACTTTAGGCCAAAAATATAGTTTAAGGGTGGTTTTCGGCCAAGTTTGAGTGACTATATGTTATTCGTTACAACTCCGCTCAACAAACGGTTGGACATTTTGGAAAATATGCTAGGCGAACTTACTTTTACTAGAAGACATCACGTTATAAAAAGTTCTACATCATTGTTAAAAACGTCCGCCAACATGGTCCTTTAGTTGCCGTAGTATGTTTGTAATAAAGAATATATTAATTTGGCTAATAGAATAAAGTTACGGCAACTTGGTTTATCGCGGTAATTTATCGTTACAAGTCCGTTTTCTCTACTTTCTACATCCTTAGATTCATGTCAAAGTATACTAATATATTTTTGATAAGTCGACACAATTTATAAAGCTTAAGACTCATTTTTGACTCGTAAGGAGTGACATTTTCAATGCTGAAATTTCTGAAATTAATAGTTTTCCTCGTCAAACTTGAAAAATTCATAACTTCTTCGTTATAGCTCCGTTTTAATCCGTTCAAGCGGCCCGCACGTTTTGTTTTAAAGTGTATTTTCTAAATATCTAGCCCAAAAATATTTACCTGCTGTCGGATTTTCCCAGAATTTAAAATATGGACAGACCCTATTTTATCACGTGTCGAAATATGAGTTTTCTCGCGCCAAAACCTATTCTAACCCATTCAAAACAACTCCGGAGCTATTCTAATCCTACCATACACCTTCTTAGGGTGTCATGGTTTCCTAGACATCACCAAAACTAATATATAACAAGGAATAATTATAGGATGGATTATATATATATATATAACTCTTGAAAATCATTGAAAAAGTGGTACAACATCATATGACTTGCATGTTTTGCTCAAATATGATGAAATGAATATGAAATGAATATGAAAGATGTAAAATAACCATGAGATGCTTACAAGAATACTTGATGAGGTTTAAGGACAAAAGGGTTTCCTAATCACCCAAGGTTTTTATTGCAAAACCTTCAACAAAGAGTGATGCTAGTGTGTATAAAATCTTGTCTTTTTGGTCTTCCTTCTTTGATCAATAGAGTGGCCGGTTTTGGAGAGAAGAGGAAGAGAAAATCTTGACTTTCACACTTTGAATTATTGTAGTGTGTGTAAGAGTTTGAGTGTGATATAATACAAGTAAAGAAAATCTTGCATATCTTTAGGTGGATCATGTATTTAATAATACATATATATATATATTTTTTTTTGTAATTTCTTGTATATAGATGTAAATTAAATGTGTACTTGTAGTATTGTTAAGTAATAGTAGTAACTTGTATACACATTTGAATATTTAAGGTAGCGTTAGATAAAAATAAATTTTCACGGGTCAAGATAAAATATATTTAGGTCATAAAAATTATAAAAATACTTTTCTTGCAAAATTTGAGTGAAATAATAATTATCGGGTTGAATTTAAGAAAACCGTAAGTAATTTATATAAACATAACAATTTATATACAAAATAAATTTAAAACACTAGGTAAACTAATAATAATATTTTTATAGACTTAATATGAGTATAAAATATATTGTGATTAATTTTTGGAAGTATCGTATCAATTGTTCAAAATAATGTTTACGCGATGCGTTTATATAATATGAAATTATGCGTTTAATGTGAAATGCAAAACCCATGCATGACTAGTATGATGAATGTAGAGTTTAAGAAATGACCAAAAATTGAGAATTGTGACAGATGGTTTGATGCATTTGTCGAAGTTCCACCATAGTATTCATCGAACATTAACTCGAAGAAATTCTCCCATTCTTGTTCTTTAGGTTTTCAATCGAAGTTGATTGACTCTTTGAGGTACGAGTCTGACTGATGTGTCGAAGTCCGCTGGTTTAGTGCGGGTTCTAGAGCGAGTCTCTCGAAGCCATATGTGACAGTCGTCAAACTTCACATTCATCGTCTATGATCCTCCTAGTTCTCTGTTATACACCACGAATGCCCTCGAGTTATCTGAATATCCAATGAAGATTCTAATATCACCTTTTTCTTTTCGGTTTCCAAGATCTTCTACGTCGTGAGGATAGCACAAAGCGCCAAACACGTGAAAGTAAGAGATATCCGGTTTTATTGTTCACTATTTCATATGGGGTTTTATTGAATCTTGGATGGATTAGGGATCGGTTAAAAGTGAAACAAGCAGTTAGCAA
>OU343225.1:193704226-193770593 GCA_910596185.1 Chrysanthemum makinoi
AGAAGTGATCAAATGTATCTGGCGATGGTATGTTGCAACAGCGGATAGTAGTTCTAGAACGCGGATAGCATGGAGTCTGGATGGGATAATTATGAGAGTGTTTGGTAAAATTGGCGAATCTATATCACTCTCCCCTTCTCCGGGTGGATCATTTGATTTGATTATGAACCACTTTCAATTGGAGCTCAATCTTAACCTAATCACTTTCTTTATAATTCAACTCGTATCATTATCTTCCTTAATCAAAATGGCGTAAAGTATTCCTTCACAAACCTAGTTGCCATTCTACCAAGAATGGGTTCGAAGGTTTCATCAAATGATTGATTTCTTAGTTCCGTCCCATTCATTTATGCTTTCCTTTATTTACCCGCCATTCTTAAAGCCTCATACATCAATTACGGAGGAATGCCTGCTTACAGTTTGATGGTGTGGGAGATGTTTTGGATTACGAAGTGGATGAGCATGTTATTTTACATTCTTGAGGATATCATGAGAAGTTTGCGGTTTGATGATCATGGGGTTGATAATCTTCAGATCGTTTAGGGAATTGTTCTGGTTTAGAGAGATTAGGTTATACCATAGGGTGAAAAGGTACAATTCTTTAAGAGTTTCTTTTCACAACAATGAAGTTTTGATTACACCTTGATGATGTGTATGAGTAACAAGACCGCAGGTTTTATGACTTTTCTTCAAAAATTACTCTTTGCTATTATTTGTTTATCTGAGGGAAAAGTTTAATTGGTCTGGATGATTTATGAGGTTAGTACAAAACATTAGGAAGAAGGGTAAATACTATTTGTATCCTCGGTTTGTTCAAGTTGTAGAACATCAAATTGTTGATCTATTGAACATTCTAGAGTGTAATTACATCATATGCTTCAAGGGTTTTGCACATATGAGAATGACTGAGGCCTACAAATTAAAGATGTTCCTTTATTTCCTCACATGCTTACTTTGCCCTCTTGATCTGATTTGATGAAGGTCTTGAAACTCAAGCAGATTGTTGGATGTACACCTCAAACCCGCGATAGTGCACTCGAAATCCTTGCGATGCCACCTATTGTATTGGGAGAAAAAGAAGGTCCTCACCTGGGGCTAGGCTAGTGTGGGGTTGCTCATGAGGCATCCGCAGTCTTTGAAGGTGACATGATTGGAAGGGCTTCCCTCTTGATACATGCTTAGATCGTGGATAGGATAGGCTTACATAAATAGACCAACATTGGCAACTCTAATGTGGAGAGTTCTTGGAACTTAACAGTGGAGAATCACTAACACTAGCTAATACAAGGTATAGATGTTTCAGGCTGAGTGCGATGCTATGTTTTCTATATCAAAGATTCACCTCTCAGGCGATTAACCTGCTCGAAGTGATGAGGATAGGTTGGAACACGAACATGAATGTGGTTCACGAGTTTGTACATCTTGACTTTTCCAATGAACCACCCTCGGACGGTTCACATGAAGTGGGGAGGATATTCTTGGCAGCTGTGAATTGGCTAAATGTACTAAGATGGAGAGGCGATCTCTAATCTCAGGAGTACTGGTGGTTTTCATGAAAAGGATATTGGTAGCTTGAAGCATAGGGTTTTGGTTTTGGAGAGGAAGATAAAAGGCACAGCTAGTTTGCTGGGAAGCTAAGGAAAAAAGAACTGCCAGACCCTCTCCAGCCCTCACGAATATGGAGGATGTATCCAAGCAGGGGAGGAGTGAGGCAAAAATTGGGGGAGGATGTTAATGTATCTGGGAAAGAAGATGTTGATAGTGGAATATTATTTTTGGTATCGATTAAAGATGGGAATAAAAGTGGTTCTTGAAAATGTGAAGAAAGTTGTGAAGATGTGATGGAAGCCCAAACAGTGGTATGTAGAAACCACGGTTAGTACATTTCTTGCCGATCTTTGAACAGGCTTGGCTTTCTATAAACCTCTGACCATACCTACTACAATCATACCCATTTGCTATTATATAACTTCCCTTGTTATTGTCAGCTCTCTCAATTCCCACTAAGTCTAAAGAAGTTGAGAAAAGAAGAACATAATTACTGATAAATCTAAGTAAACTTCATCTATTTCTACACTTTGATATCTGTTCAAACTAACTATTTAATGGGAGGAAAAACTTTAGTTATTGGTGAATCAACTGAAGAGAAAGAAGGTGGTCGATCGTGTTGGAAAAGGTAAAGGGTTGGAATGCAGTTGAAGTTTAAATCTAAAAGCGAGAACAAACTTTTGATCACGAGTTTATTAAAAATGGTTTTCTTTGAAGAACAAGAAGCCTTAGAAAGAAAGAAGGCTAGTCGGAGAATGTAGCTATGGTATGAATCTAAACTTTCTTCAAGCTTCTCAACAAATTAATGATGAATATATTGCACAAGAATGGAATTTGTTGGATGATAAGGAAAAAGCTAGCAGGTGAATGGGCAAAAGAAAGGTTTGGTAATGAAGGAAGCCGTTATAAGGAAGAAACCTCTTTCAATAGCACATATATGAGAATGTATTAATGAAAATTATTAGAATTGAGGCATTACATTTAGAAAATCTTAGTAATGTTCATTTGAAAGAATTCTTGAAATTTATGAAAGATGTATGAAGATTAATCATGATGATTCTCAATGAATGCGAGAATGAGGGAAGAAGAAGAGTGGATTAAGAAGCATGATGAGTGGATGCAAAGTAAAAGAGAAAATAGATTAAAGACATCTAATTCTAAAGATTGAAAGAAACAGGATGTTAATCAAATGTTTCTTATGAGTTTAAAAGCAATGATGGAAGTGAAGGAGTTTGGAAAATTCAAAGACTCACAATGAAGTTTATGAGTATAATAAATTTTCACAAATGCTTGATATTTTGAAAGGGATGATTTGATGGATCTTGGAGACTTTACTGAATAAGTTTGGTAATCCAATGATTATCATGAGAGGCTGGTTATTATAATTTGAAGATTTTATTTGAACCAACTCATGATGATGGTGAATGGAAAGGACTCTACAATGTGCGTAACAAGATGGTTTTATATCAAACTTGTGGAGTTCATGTTTAGCTTGTTTACGGAAAAATTATTCATGCTTGTAGAAGGTGAATATCTCAGTTGAATAAGTATCCATAAATTATTGTTGAGATGTTGAAACACAGTATTATCAAGATCTTTTGTATGATGGTCAGAAGCCTATGAAGAAAATATGAGACAATTCTTAAATCTCATAAGTGTTTGGCTACATCCTCTATTTCAGATGTTTTGAGCTTAAAGAAACTTGAAGATTGTTGGAATGTATCAAGTTTAGGGGAGGATTGTTGGGTTTTTGGTTCCTTGAAACATGAATTACTTTAAGAATCCTGGAACCCTTGGACAGGGTTTGATATAACCAGGACGAGAATGAATAACCGGATGAAGATAACCAGGCTGGTAGTAATGTGTAACCACGAATGATATATTGTAACCACCTTTAGTGTTTTGTATAGTGGGTTAGTTTATTGTATTAGATAAATATGGAAAAGATATTTATCTTGTAGGTTACGTATTGTATAATGTATAGGACTCCTTGGCTTCTAAAAGGAGGTTCTAGGTTAGATTAGATATCACGTGAAGTTTTAAAGGTGATACACTTCAGGTTGAAAAACCCTATCTTGAAGTATTAGTATTAATAAATAATATTGAGGGTGTTGAATGTTGTGTTCTTCTTCTTAAAGTTAAGTGTTAAATTCGCATAATACTTAATAAGTTGTTATTCTAAGTCAGTTTCTATATTAGATTGTTTGCTCAACTGGGATCAACACTTTTTTTTTGATTTTTTTTTTCTTTTTTCATACACTTTTACTCTACCATCCTCTACGATAACATCAAAATACAAGAGATTTATAGGCACATCCCTACACTTGAGTTTTTATTACTCTAACACTAATTTGACCCGAATTGAAAAGATCAAGACACTTGGAGTACATTATTACGTAAATAAAGGGAATTTGAATTTAACATTCTTTCATGTCATTCCATAAAATTTAGCTTTTCCCATGAGTCCAAATCGTCCCAAAATTGTGTACAAAGGATATTACTCGACTTAGAAACTTATGCAAGTAACTAGATAATTGAACTAAGGGTTTAGTATGATAACAATAATGCACTAAAAGTGAGTGCATACAAGGTAGGCTAAGGCGATTTGGGTGTACATAGGGGGTGGATTGTAAATAATGCTCTTCATTGATATTTGAGGCTTGAAACATCACGAGAACAGCGAAGGCTCTGAGGGGTTAACTAGGGGTACCGTATACTAAAGATGAGTAACAGCATGAGGTGTGGGGAATTACTCAACCGATGTGGAAGAAGTAATTATAATACGGTTATCAAACAAGGGTTATCCTAATGCCTCTTATCATTTAGTTATTCCTAACTACACAAGTGTAGTCTCACAAGCGATCTTGGGATGCATCACAAAACAAGTTCTAGAATCTATTATACTACCGGTACACTCTAGAAGCATTAAAGATGAATGCTTTAATTCCTACAAATCTAGGGGTGAAGCTCACATTTTTGGGGTGGAATTTGAGTGGTGTGAGACACTTTATTAAGACTAATGGGCCACTCCTACATGTCATGAAAAATTTTAAATTTGGTGCCAAAATTACCCTAACTGATATTTCTCATGGTTTATTACACAAATGAAATTGGACAAGACAAATGATTAAGGATAAGCATAGTTTCAAAGTTTCCGTTTTATTCTCCCTCCCTACACTTAAACTGAACATTGTCCCCAATGTTCCTCGAAAGTATCGAAGTTATGATAACGGAAGGAGAAGGTAATTAAGCGAAACTAATACTCACTGATTAGCTTCGGTAGGATCCGTGTGAAGTAGTGGTTAAATTATTCTACAAGAAGAATGTATGCGTGAAAAGCTCCATTCAATCTTATGTTTCTTCTTCTTGATAAATAAAACATGCACACTTAAGAAAATAAGCGAAACCTTAGCGTAAATGATGCGGTAAAACTATATATTACTCAACTAAACTAGGATATAATGCTTGTGGAATGGATGTTCAGGTTTTCACGGAAAATTAAGACTGAGAAATTCCAAAATTTATAAGTAGCACAATGAGAGAAAGTTAGATAAGTTGTTTACTGCTCCTCTGACTCCATCAAGTAGCGAGTCGCGTGATGGTTATCTGACAGAAGCGGTCTATTGCGTTTTTCTAGAAAAATTCTGTAAAAATTACATCTTTAGAATCTGGAAAAATTCCTGCAAAACATCCATTATGAATCGATACAAGCATTTGACTCTAACAAACACACATATATATCTTTTCAAGGATTGTAACTCTCATGTTCATGTTCTTTTAAAAACGTGTGTAATCTTCCTTACACTTATCCTTTTTGTAAAATACCTTTATATGTAATTTAGACGAGGTTAAAGACAAAATAAAGCATTTTCACAAATTCAAACATGAGAATAAACAATCAATAAAAGATATATGACACCTAAAAAACAATTAAGCATGGGTTGCCACCCATGAAGCGCTTTTCTTTATTTATGATTCTTGTAGCTAGACTGAAGTCATGCCCCCTCGTGACCTCATTACCGTCACCTTCTTCCTCATGATGGTTCTATTAGTTTTCCATGTTATAGTAGTGCCCTATTATGCCCTTTCTAAAGTCATCTTCTCCAATCGGTTCTATATTCGGTCCTAGTTTCAATCAATCTTATAAAACCCAAAATATTATCCATCACATAATCTACTCCCCTCCTTATCCTCCTCATTCCTATAGTAGCCGATAGCCAGGTCTTTTTCATCATTGGATAATGAGTAAAATTTCTCAATCTTAAACGGCATTTGGTAAGCTATGTCATCGGTCTCATCCTTGAATCTCACTATTCCTACGGATCATAAGTCATCCGGTGTTCTCTATGAAAGGCTTTCCTAGAATAGCGTGGAGACAAGCTAGGATCTATGGCCGTACTAATATCATCCACAATTATGAAATCCGTAGGATACATTACCTATATAGACGGGTAATCCCTTAACTCTACCAAGGATATTACATCTAACTCTAGGATTATCGGGATCTTGCCTAGTTGGGATAGGCTTCTTCATCACCCAATTATAGTACGTGCTAGTCATGATGTTTATTGGAGAATTGCGGTCAATATAGGCCTTTGCCACGAATAGATGTCCTATGCAACATGGTATGTTTAGATTCCAAGGGTTCCCAAACTTGATCCTAGGGCTTTTCCTAACATACATGTGACGGAGGTCGTGCACTAAGTTTGGGTGGCGAGTGAGTTCCTCTTCTGTAGGAACCTTATTGAAATAGTCATCACCTACTTCATTTATTTCATCGGTCGATTCATTCTTAGGAGTCTCACTATCCTCAAGTACCTTCTCCAAGGTTAAACGTCATTAGTCCTATTAGGTTTATAAGGTGATGGTATTGGCCAATTGAGCGTGCTTGGCTAACTTACTTGGGTCCTTAATTTTTACACGGAAGCTTAGGAGAATGAGTCGAGATGGCATTAACCTTTTCGGTGGTCTTCCTATCACTATTGGTCATAAATTTCAAAAGGTTATCAATCTTTCTATCCATCTCGGCTTGTTGTTGATTAAAAGGGTCCGGAAGCTTGGCTACTTGAGCTTCTGGGGATGTAACTAGGTGTTGCAACATCCCTTCTATGTTTTGTTGGCTGAGACATGAGAGGGCCATGAGAAATCATTGGAGGTGAATTCTTTGGTTTGTACCCAATAGAATTCGGGTTTGCCCTTCCATGCTTCTCGGGCATCATTGAAAGTCCTAGGTCTGGGTGTTGTAGGGAATCCTCCTCCTATTCCATTGGTACGCGAGGATACTTAGTCAACGAAAGCTTGTTCGGGGAGTCTTGTGCAAGTATGAGTGTCGTTAGGGCCACTACATAGCTCATGCAAGGAAGAGACTTTGTACACTTGGCGTGAAGACTTAGGATTTTCATAGGAGCTCATTAGAAATTTGACTTGATCTTCAAGTTCGAGCATCCTACGATCAGAAGTTTGTAAGTTATTGGGAGGCAAGGAGATTTCCTTGATAGTTTTGGGCAACTCACGGGGGTCATTCCAACTTTCGTTGTCATAGAGAGCAAGGTCCTCTATTGTACCCCACGATTCTTCCGCGATGAGATCACTAAGTTTACCACCGGCCACTTGGTACATGGATTTCTTAGTTGGGAAGTTGACATGATCATAAAAGATTTGGACTTGAAGCCAAATATCAATACCGTGATGAGGGACTTTATGGAGCAAGTCCTTGAATCGAGTCCATGCTTAGAGAATTCACCTTGGCGTTGTTGTAACATCAAGATTTCATTCCTAAGCTTAGTAGTTCTCCCCGATGGGAAAATTGGGCAAGGAAGCAGTGGTGAGATCCCAACTTGAGATGGGCTGGCAGAGTCGCTCAAGCCAATTACTAGTTTGGTCGGGAGAGAATTGGATGAGGCATAGCGTGGTCTCCAGTAGTAGTAGCATCAAGGTCGATGGAATCGTCGATTTTAAGAAATCCTTAAGATCTGATTAGGATCTTCGGAACGAAGTCCATGGAATGCACCTCCGTTTTGCACCAATTGGATGGTGTCGGATCCTTGGGGCCATAGTTTAAGCTTGTTAGGGCTCATTGGTGTTCCTATAGCCTAGGTTGCTTGGTCTAGAGTATTCACCAAGCGTGCGGCCTCTTGGCGGGTCATTTGGTGGTGGGTTTATGAGTGGTGGTTGATTATCACCTTCCATGATGAAAAGTGATAGGATTAATAACAAAGGTCACGAAGAAGGGGGATAGACTACGAGGAAGCTAAAATTAAAAAATCTTGTCTACGAATCAAGCAAGGGAACCTAAGAGATAGACTCCTAACTAGCTATTCTATTCCCGGCGGCGCAAAAACTTGATCGTGGACAGCGTGTTCGAGGTCAAGGATACTTCCTTTCGCCGAGCAAGTTTTTAAACCACCTAGGCGATGAACCTAATCCTTGTAGTGTAGTATTAGGGTAAGCCTCGGGATTGATATCATTCTCTAGGGGAATAGGAATGCTAGTGAGAAATTACTACGCTAAGGTTTGGGGTTGAGGAATATTATTTTTTATCTTTTTTTATATTTTTTAGAAAATTGAAAGGTACGATCTCGAGGTATAGGATTTGGGAGTGGTACTTCTATCGATTACTCTACTATCTATTTATCTACTTAACTAAGCTAAGGGGTAGTCTATGTCTATTGATGTGTGCTCGTATGATGATTAAAAATATGTCTACCTAGATACTATTAATCCCTAGTTATCTTTTATTGATGGTTGAATTGTCACGTCCTTATTCTTAGCAGCGTTGTATCTTCTAAGGTAGTAGGGTATGCTTTTCTCTAACTCTTTGAGACTACCTTAAGGTTATTGCCTACAAAATCTCTAGGATTCATAAGCTAACTCTAAGGTTATCTTTGGATTTTTAGCCTACAATTACTCTAGGTGATCATAATCTAAGGTTCACAAAGATTATTCAAGCATTAAAAACATAACGATGGCCTATTGCAATCCTAATCCAATTACAATTAAGATAAGAGACAACCAATCAATAATTAATAACTAGGTTTCATGGATCTAGGTAAACACACAAGTAAATTAGTGGGCACATGGTAAACATGCAAGCATACACACATACAATCGAAGACATAATGAAATCAATGAAGTAAATAACTTATTTTGATGTAAAATAGGGTATGAGAACCCTAAGATACTGCCTAAGACAAACCAAAATCGTTTTAGGTTTTTACACCATAAATCTACCTTTTTAAAAGTCCCGTAATTCTATATATAGAGTTACAAGCTGCGACGGCGTTACTCTTTAATTGTGACACGTCGAATCGCCGCCATTAGGGTTTCGTCTTGACCAAGTCAACTTTGGGACGGCGTCACGTTGTGGTTGGGACAACGTCGACTTCAACCACGGCGCCGTCACGAATCTGGATCTGGGATCTAAGGAAAAAGTCTTGTGGCGCTCCTCTTTGTTCCTAAAACGTAAATTGTCAAAAATGATTTCACTTTTGGTACGTGTAATTATAGGGAACGCGTCGCCAGCTTTGTCTGTGACGTCCAGTGGGTACTTCTAGTAGCTTGAGTGTCTTGACTTTGTAATTTTATTTCCACATATTCACGCCTTTTCATCCAAAATAAGCATCATTCCGGCATTTTGCCTTCAAGAGACCAAAAGTGAAAAAGGAGAGAATTAGCGATGCCGGATATAAAAGTGATCGATTAAGGGCTTAAATGACCCCTCAAAAGTGTACCTTTTAAACCCTTATCAGCGGTTTACCTAGCACAGACTTAGAAGCATTAGTGGGCCTAGAGGTAGTTCGATTTCTATGTTTCCGCTTACGAGATAAGATAGACTTAGCAACACATTTATCATGACAACCAGAAAACATGCTTTTACGACAACCAATACAAGATGCTTCAAACAAAACATTTAAAGTACTTAAAGATTCAGCATTCGTTACATCACTCTTTTAATTACATTTGTCTAACGCAATGTATAAAGTGGGTGCAACATGAGTTTTATTCAAAGTCCTAAGGTGTTCTTCTACTTCAGAGGTCTTAATTGTTCTCTACGTTGCAACTTCCTATTCTTCCTGTTTTTGCTCTTAAGCTGTGAAGTGCTAACGTTAGGATTAGAGGCAACTACTCCTGTAGAAGTGGAAGGAAGCACATTAGTATCATGTGTTTTGTCATTAGGCGTTCTAGTGTCAATGTTAAACATTCCAGGTGCAAGGACATTTGTGTTACTAGACTTATCTTGTGCATATTCCCCTAACTTCTCTTTCAAGTCAACTATAGTGTGCAACAAATCTTGATTTTCAAAGCGAATGTTTCCACTAACGTTTAAGACCTCTTTAGTGTATGCAAGGTGATTATCAAGTTCTTGTGATGCTTTAGCTCGAGTCTTTTTGAGCAAATCAAATATGACACCATATTCAGTTTTGACTTTGGCAATTTCTTGTTCATATTTTGAAATTTGACATTTGAAAGACACGTTTTCATCATCCAGTTGTTCAAGTTTTCGTGCAAAAGATTTTGTACGCAACTGGTTGATTTTGTTTCGCAAAGCAAGTTCTCGATGTTGACAATCTTGTTGAAACCATTGAAGATGACGTTTTGCATTCGAAAGTTCATTTAACAAATACTCATTTTCAATTTTGAAAGACTCTATTTGAGGCACATTATCGATATTCTCAACATTATCAACAGAATCAACTGCAATATAATCAAATTCATATGCAACAGTATGTAATAACACAACATTTATGGTATCAACACAGATAACATCTTCCAAGAGTTGATCAACATGATATCGTAATATTTTCTTTTTCCGTTTAGTATTTGAAATCGATGTTTCTGTTTTCTCGAAAACTATTTTCATAAGTCTAATCTCGAAGATCCGTTCCCAATATATTGCACACATTTTAAATTTGGACATGGGTAAAAGCCTTTCTGAAAAATATCTCTTTGATTTGTAGCGTGTGGCGATTGAAAATGTTCAGCTTCTATTTTAGAATTAACTTCAATTTCATGTTCCAAAAGTTTGATGTCAGACATGAATGTATCAAAATATTTAAGAACTTGACATCGTTCGTGTAATGATTTTACTTCACTAAAGGAAGGTAAAGGACCATTAATTTGTGCAACATTGTGTCGGGGACCATCATCAGAAGAGGACTTCGAGAATTGGTGTGATAACCCAAGGTGTGTTAGTATTATCCTGTTGTTTAACAAAAGGTATGATTTTTGAGTAATCGAATGGTTTGTTAAATTCAACATTTCCCATTTTTAATCGACTCTCAGCATGAGCATCTGATTCCTCATCATGATTATATTCAACAACACTCATAATTGAATCATCAATTCTTTGTTCTACACTGTAAACTTGAGGATTTGGTTTGAATGCTCTATGTGAAAAACTTGGTTTTAATCGGCAAAATTGGTCCATATCCATATGGATTTGGCTTAAAAAGAAAACTTTTGAATCGTGATTGACTCACCATGTTTATAAACAACATTTGAAACTCTTTGATTTTGTTTTGTAAATCGACAATTTCATCAAGATACTGATCTATTTGTCTCCTCGAATGTTTTTGTATTGAGCTGTTTTGACATGTTAACAACTTCGGACTTGGCTTTTTGAGTTTCGAGTGAGTGTTAACTTGTTGTTTATGATAAAATTTTTGTTGTTCAATTTGAGAAAGCAATACATTCTTGGATTCAACTAGATCACGTATCTGTATTTCCAAAGATTTTTCATTTTGGTATGATTTTGCAAAAGCGATTTCAAAACTTTGTTCATGTTTCTTTAGTTTCAAAAATGTTGAGTTGAAACTTATAGCATTCATTATCTTTAGTCAACAGTGTAATTTTATTTTGCAGTTTCTTATTAGTCTCATTTCATTTCTCCAATTTGGATAGGGTGGTCTAACATAAGGTCATGAGTTCTGAATCTTGATTAGACAAAGGTTCATTTTATTCAACTTGAGGCTCCACATATTCATTACTTAGATCCTCAAATATAAGCACAAAGTCAACTTGATTATCAATATTAACCTTAAGGTCATCTTGATCGTCAAATGTAACTACGGGATCCATTTGATTATCGTCGTAAGGAGATGTAGAAGGCTCATGTTGAACACTATGTGCCTCATCGGATGCAAATACAGGCAGAGATATCAGATCATGTATAAGTATGTTAGGATCCGGTACCTGAGACAAGCCATTAGTGTCATACACTAGGCCTGTCACTCTATTGGAGCTCTTGCATGTTTGCCATTAACCTCGTTGATTAGCTTGCAAGTCCTCCATGTCATCATCGAGAATGCGCATTAGCCATGAAGCTCTGTTCCTTGTTGGTAATGTTCCACCACTTCATCCTGAGAGCCAGAGTAAAGCCTCCTTGTGATAAGTGCTACCTCTTGTTCTCGGCTTTGGCAAGCATTAGCCATATGACCCTTCGTTGCGGTTGTAGCATCGAAGACCATTAACCCGATCGAGCATTTCACTGATCAACCATTTGAACCCATTGTTGTGGAGCACCCATGTTATTCCTTCCATTAACATTAAAACCTTGACCACTACCCATCGGCGACCATATCCGGTTCGAACCTCAACCTTCCATTGTTAACAACGACGATTTAGTGTGTTTGATGATGTATGAATGCGATTGTTGGATTTGTTAGCAAATCTCCCGAAGGCTCTAGAAATCATTACAAATCCTTGATTCAATGCATCAAAGGCTTACGCATCCTCATTTGATTCCTTTGTAGAGTGCTTGGTCATTGTTGTTGTATGGAACCAATTGAGTTTCTTGTGATTATTCTTTGTGATGGATCATATGGTGTAATCTGCGGCAGTTGGTTGTATCGTGGATTTGTGAAGACAGTTGGCAAGTTTGGAAATTGAGGATAACATGCTTGAGTATACAAAGCAAGATTTTGATTATCCGGGAGAGTTGGAAAGCGAGGACTCCACGGATGATTCTGTCTTTGTCTACTTCCTTTTGATGGTGCTTCAAGTAGTCATACAACAATCATCGTATTAGCTTGATGAAGATTCTTAGCTTGACGGGTGAATGTAACATACTTTTCCCAATCAGGACCAAGACAGCTGAGGAACTTTGTATTGATTGCAGTCCTTAGCAGAATGATGTTATGTTTGTCCAAGTCATTGATGATGTCTGAGAACCAATGATAATATGAATCTAATGATTCCCCTGGTTCAATCATGAAGTTCTCATATGATAAGTAGATTTTGGATTCCATGTCTTCTTGATTGAGTTTTGTGCCTTCCATTAGAAGATGAATGTGTTCCCATATAGCTTTGGCAGTCTTCTGAGCATCAACACTGCAAAGTATCGGAATGGGTAGTCCCAAAAGGATATATTGCATTGCAATTTCATTAGCTTCTAAGTGAAGAAGTTGTTCGCGATGAGTTGATCTACTCACGAGAATGTTGGTAATTTCATCTCTTGGTGGAGTAGCGATTTGGATCTCGAGAATAGTGATAGTAGGCATTTGAAAAGGACCTAAGAATGACCTTCTTCAAAAACTTACCATGTGGTTTCTTGAGATCACAAAACCTAAAAATTCTTATCACCCATTGATGTAGTTTAGGGAGTGAGCATGGAGGTCTATCAAGGATCGGCTTCATGAATGGATTATTGGTAGCTTAAAGCTTCACACATCTTTGCAAACCAAGGCGGTTCCTTCTGTGGTGACATTCATAGCATACTTAGCTGGAAAATGATATTGGAAGTAGTTACAATGTTGAACTTGTTGACGAGGGTTTGGTTGCGGGATTTGTGGTGGAAGAGGTTGTGCTCCTTGAGGAAAGTACACTTGAGATGGTTGTCGAAATTGTTGTTGAGGATATTGTTGAAATTGTTGTTGTTGTTGTTGTTGTTGTTGTTGATTCATGAGGAAAGTAGTTAGAGTATGGTGGTTTGAGACATCTTGAAACTTGTGTTGATGATGGATCTTTGTAGTCGAATGAAACTTGAAATTTGTTGATGAAGTATACTTAGGCGTAAACCAGACTTAGGCGTAAACTGCGACTCTTACGCGTAACTTTCTTTTACACGTAAACTAGTGCTTAGGCGTAAATACTCCTTACATGTAAGCTTTAGGTTAAACGTAAGCTTAGGCATAAACTAAATGCTTAGAAGTAAGAAGCTTGGAACAAGATTACCTTAGGTAATATTAACTTATGTGTAAGAATAACTTAGGCATAAAATTTTACTAATGGCGTTTAAGCTTATCGTAAGTTCGGAGGTTTACCAAAATCCTTTACACTTATCAAGTGTAAAAGATATCCACAGTCGAAAGTGTTTTAGGGCTTATCCAAGCAAGAAAACACTAAGTAAACTCAACAACGAAGAGATGAATGAAAAATGTCTTCGCGTAAGCGTTAGGCGTAAAAGGACTTAGGCGTGAGACTTGAAGTAAAACTAAGGTTTGCTTAGGCATAGAAAAGGACAGATTTACCAAGCTTGATTTTATGCACTAAAACATTTTGTAAACTTCGATTTTCTTGATGAAACATATTCAAAATCACCAAAACAACAATAAAGTTTGAAACTTGATGATCCAAAGTCACTTTTCAACCTTCAGTAAACAAGTACCGATTATCAAAAACAAGTTTAAAAATAATCTAAACCGCGTAAAGTTTGAAAGTTTTTGCAAAAAAGCGAAACTTTAACACCAAATAAACCTTAATCCATAAGAATCTTGAGTTTACAAGTGAAAAAATGAAAGTTTTAGCGTTATGAAAAGTGTAGACGTTAAACCCCACGTATAGAACCAAAACTTCAAAAACAATATGTTTCACTCAACTAGATGGCGTATGATACCACTGTTAGGTCACCATAAGTGAACACAAGAATCAATATGTAAGAAATAAGGTTATAGATGGGATGAACAACAACATGAAACCATGATAATGAAGAAAAGTTATGCGTGGGAATGTATTAAGTGTGAACAACCAACCCTCAAGTGAGGGTTTACAATAGTATTTATAGGGGAGGGGAGCTAGGGCAACACATCTAGTCCTTCCTTTCTTAGGCTTTTGCATAGGCTCATGGGCTTTCTACATGAGCCTTGCCATAATTACTAACATAACAGCCTATTTAAGCAACCTATTACATATTAATGACTAACACTTGAAATACAAGTTAGGAGTGATTCCAACAATATATGAATGGATTGAGATTTAAACGTATTTTCATTGGTATGATTTTTATCAAATATTATATAACGAAAACAAAAATATTTAAGGTTAAGGTTGAAAAAGAAAGACTTAAAAAAGTCAAACTGGACAGTTATTATGGATCGGATGGAGTACTTTTTAGCTATTGAAGTTTTAGAAACAGATCATTGCATATGTTTAAACCAAAGGAAATATTGCTTTGAGCTGTTATATGAACATGGCATGCTAGCTTATAAGCCGGCTAATGAACCTATTCAAGATCACTCAAAAAAGATAAATAGTAAAGAAGTTATTGAAATTGATAAAGCTTTAAGTAATCTTACCGATTACTAAAAGTTGGTTGGTAAACTGATTTACTTAACTATGACCAAGCATGATATATACGTACATTGTCTCAGTTAGTTCAAACATGCTCCATGTCAATCAAATTTGAAACTATCATTCAATGTCTTAATATATTTAAAAAGTTCTCCTTGAACTAGAATATCTTTTAGGCAATGCAAGCATTTAAATCTTTCAACCTTTGTTGATTCTAGTTGGGCTAAATGTTAGGTGACAAGAAAGTCTTTGACTAGTTCGCAGCGTTTATTTGGGTAATAATTTGGTATCTGGAAGATTAAAAGCAATATGTTCTTGCTAAATCATCAATAAAAGCTTAATATTTAGTAATGAACAGAGTGACGTGTGAGATTATGTAGATTTTGAAATTTCTTGATGAACTTAAAGTTATTGTGAAACCAAAGGAAATATTACTTTGAGTTGTTATCGAATATGCAATGTTGTAAGGTGGCTAATGTACCTATTCAAAATAAGTCAAAAGAGAGAAATAGTAAAGATGTTATTAAGATTTATGAAGCTTTGAGTAACTTTACCCGATTATTATTAATTGGTAAACTTATATACTTAACCATGACCAGACCTGATATAGCTTATGATGTACATTGTCTCACTCAGTTCATGCATGCTCCATGTCATTCACATTTGTTGCATACATTCAACATTTTAAGATATTAAAAAGGTTCTCCTTGAACTAGAATATCTTTTAGGCAATGCAAAGATTTAAATCTTTCAACTTTTGTTGATTTTAGTTAGGCAAAATGTTAGGTGACAAGAAAGTATGTGACTGGTTATGTGATTTATTTGGGTAATGATTTGGTATCCTAAAAGAGTAAAAAGCAATTTGTTCTTGTTAAATCATCAGGAGAAATGAATATAGAGCAATGAATAGTGTGACTTGTGAGATTATGTGGATTTTGAAATTTATGGATGAACTGAAAGTTAGTATGGAACCAAAAGAAATATTTCTTTGAGTTGTTATCTGAATATGGCATGTTAGCAATATTTCCTTTGGTTAACACATTGAATAGGTACATTAGCCGGTTTACACATTACATTTATGACTAATGTTACGATTATCAAAAATTGGTTGGTAAACTTATTTACTTAACCATGACTAGACCTGAGATAGCTTATGATATACATTGTCTCACTTAGTTCATGCATCCTCAATGTCACTCACATTTGGCGGCATTCAATGTATTAAGATATTTAAAAGTTTTTTGGCGGAATATTTTTAAGCAATTCAAAGATGTAAATCTTTCAGCTTTTGTTGATTATGATTAGGCTAAATGTAAGGTGACAAGAAAGTCATGACTCGTTATGTGGTTTATTCGGGTAATAATTAGGTATGATGGAAGAGTAAAAATCAATGTGTTGTAGAAGCTGAATATAACAATGAATAGAGTGGCTTGTGAGATTATAAAAGCAATTTGTTCTTGTTAAATCATTAGTAGAAGCTGAATAAAGGGCAATGAATAGTGTGACTTGAGATTATGTGGATTTTGAAATTTTTGGATGAAGTGAAAGTTAGTATGGAACTTCCTATTCTTATAAGTTGTGATAGCAGTTCTACTATTCATATTTCTTCTAATCCTATATTTCATGAAAGGACTAAGCATTTTTGAAATGCATGCATTTTCTAAAGGAAAAAGTATTTGCAGGTTTGATCAAAACTTATAAGATCAAATCCAAAGATAATGTAGTTGGTCTTTTTAGTAAAAGGTTGGGAGTAAGGATCATAAAATTTATGTAATGATCTTGGTCTTTTAGATTTATACCAAAAAGTAAACTTAAGAGGAGTATTGAAATGGTTGATAATATAAGTTTACTTGTTTAAGGACTACTTTTGATACATCTGAGACTGCAAGGGTAAGAAAGGTAAAAACATTTAGTTATATTTTTGGTGTTATGACTTTTGGTTTGTCTTTGCTTAGTTTTTGGTTCTTCAGATACTAAAGTTGTCAATAGTGCAAACTGGATGTTGTCCTAGTCAATCTGGGTATAAAAGGAAAATGATTGAATTATTGGCTTTACTCTCTCTGTCTGTCTCTCTCTCTCTCTCTCTCACACACACACACACACACACACATTTCATTATCCACTTGTTATGGTTTGTAATCTTTTGATTACCAGTTGTTAGTTGAGTGTGTATTTTTGGTTCTTTAAGTCATTAAAACATCTCACATATTATGTGGTGTGGATATCTGATTACAAAAACATAAAGGGAGGTCGATTGTAAGTAATCTTAGTTTTGTTGTGTTTTGTGATTGTGTTAAAAAGTTCTAATAAATTTTCAGATCTAGACAATCCTATTATTCCCTCGATGCATATTACATTGGAAAATGACCACACATCCAAACAGGAGTTGGAGAAAAAAAAGGCTCCTAAAACCTTCTACTACTGACAACCATTGACCCTTTACAAACCCTCTAAATATTAAACCGTAGCCTATCAGAATCACTAAAATCATCAATTTTACATCCATAAACTGTCTTGCTCATGGTCATCAATGATATTTCAGTAATATTAATGATTTATTGTTAATGAGTTGTGTTATTGTTAATTATGTGTGTTTTTTTGAATAAAAATGTGAATATGCACTCAACATTACTCACTCATAATATTTAGTTAATGAGTTATGCTTATTTTCATCTTATTTTCAAGACGAATATAAGTAACAAGATATATCTTCGTATTCGGTTTGTTTTGGGTTGTTTATGTAGGTTTTAAAAAATGATAAAAACCGAATAAAAATGTGAGTTATGTTATTGTTAATTATGTGTATCTTTGTTAAATAAAAATGTGAATATGCACTCAACATTATTCACTCACAATATTTAGTTAATGAGTTATGCTTATTTTCATCTTGTTGTCAAGACGAACATAAGTAACAAAATATATCTTCGTATTAGTTTGTTTTGGTTTGTTTATGTAGGTTTTAAAAGCGAGAAAACACAAATATATACGGTTTCTCGGTAAAGCTTACGAGAACACGTACCGGTATCAAAATATGTTCGGTATGGCACATGTTATTACTCCAGGGAAAAAAAAGACACCACTAATTGGGAACCAATTGATTACGGAGTTTGATATTGAGCACATCCATAGTTTATATAACTATTTATGTATGGTTTGTAAAGCAAAGTATAGAATCGTAAGGGGGTGAATACATTTTTTTCAACTTATTTTAAGTTTAAGTAAGTTAAGTCTCAAGTTCGCATATAAGGGTGTGAACAATATAACAATATAAATCAGATGTAAAGTGTTAAGGAAGAGACAAACACAACAATTTATCTTGGTTCGGATGAGGGTTTAGATCATCATATGTCGGTTAAAAATACGACACCTATACTATTCACTAGTACTAAATATTTGTGGTTGATAAACCGTACGACCTTAGCTCTCACCAATCTATAACTAGACCAAGCTAGAACCTAAAGGAGTTTCACACCAAGAATTACCCACAAGACCTCAGATTCTATACCTACCACAAAGGCCTACAAACAAGCACCAAACCTCAAACTTGACCACACGGTTCAAGGCTTGACCATTCTAGTAAAAATTTTACACCCTTGCTTGTTCATATACAAACAAGACTTTACCCTTACTTTTTCCACCGGATAAGTCTTTACACTTGCTTATCAACACTCGGATAAGACTTTACAAATGAATGATAATATTTAAGCATTTTGTTACACCTAGACATTTGACTCAATCTAAGAAGAAGTAGAAGAATACTTTGGACTCTACACACAAGAGTGGATTAAGTTCTTGTACGTCATCTTTTACAAAGAATTTTGCTTTCAATGTGATGATAGAAAGATGTTAAGACACAAGAAGATTGAAAGTATAGAGATTATAGAGCAGAAAATAAAGAAGAAAAATGTTCGGCAAGAGGTGAAGTATGTAAGAAAAAGAGAGGATATTCATAGACAAGCCAAACAAGCGGTGCCTAGTATCTTTGGTTGTGGCCGTTGGTACTGAGGCTGACATCACTTATTCGATCCTCTTGTCGATATATAGTCGTTGGCTCTTGTTAAACCCACATGTGGACTTCACTTTTGACCTTTCGAAGTCCATTTCAAACCCCCATGCTTAAGTGAGGGTTAAATAGGCCTATAAAAGTGTTTGAGAATGGATTAGTGCTTTTGTCCATTTGAGAGGGAAGAAGAGAAAGTTGGACAAAGGCAATATCTTTGTATGGAGGCCAAGAATTGGATAGAGCCTTGCACCTCAATTTGAAATTCAAAATTCAAATTCAAAATAAAATATGCCAAGGATGAATTTGGCTTGAATCAAGGGAAGATGAATCAATAGGCCGAAAGGCACTTTGAGTGGGGAGGAAGACATGGTTCAGGGAAGATTCTTGAGTGGTGCCCAAGGCTTGGGTAAAACAAAGGAGATTCCCTTCAAATTCAAATTTCAAATTCAAAATCCAAATGTTATAATCTATGTTAGGCCACAATTAACAATTAACATGTTAAGCCACAATTAACAATTCATGTTATAATCTAAGTTAAGTTCCTTTCATGTTTAGTAAAACATTAACCAATAAGAAGAATGTGCATTTACGCAAAGTGACTTTAACTTGTTTGCTCAATAAGGGAGTAGACCCGTTAAGTGATTACTAAGACATCATAAAGATTATAGCCATTTGTATGTTTTCATTTGCGTTTTAAAACACGAATCTCCTTGTTTGATTAAAAGCATAGAGTTGGCTAATGGGCTTTGAGATAGGTTTTATAAAAGGTTTTTGAGTTGGTGTTTTATAAAAGGGAAAGAGGTATTTGGTCATCTCTCGAGTCCGAATCTTGTTGCGAGATTATAGAACATATTAAATATCATGTCGAGACGTTTATTAAAAGATTAAACTTTGTTGGGTAGCGGAAAGGCGACTTGAAAAACTAAGCGCATGACAAAGTGCATGCGGAGTTGGTTGTGGTGTGTGAGCCTGGCATGCAGTCAGTCCATGTGTTTTCGGTTTTAAGCTATCGCTAATGATTTTAAGTGTCTTATAATATATATTTATCCTCATTAAAACATAAAGGATATATATGTCATCATTTGCACCAACACAGGGATTTGGGTAAGTTGATAGTGCAAGATGAGACTAATCGTTCACGGTTTTCCACGTTCGATAAGGACCCCAAAATAAGAGTGTTTATCTTGAGCCAGAGTAACACTCATATCACGGTGAGGAAAAAGAGTAATTTTGACCCCGAGAGATAAAAGTGTCTATTTCGATAAGTACTGGTCGTATGAATAAATATAATATGAAAAAAATCGACGATTTGTTTGAACCTATAACGGCGTGATGGAGCGTCGACCGGTTGTAGGAGATTCGATATGCTTTGTTGAATTTCCTTACAAATCCACGACCGGTGACAGCATCAATTAACTATAAGTGGTTTGAGAGTTATAAGCAAAATGATTAGCCATTTTTTTTTATTATTTATTATTATTATTATTACTATTGTGACAGAAACACCGTAGGATACTCAATTTTCAACGAAAGAGTTTTTTCTAAACTTTTTTTCTTTTTTAATAAAAGCTTGATAACTTAAATAGTAAACTTTTAAGGAATTTGACGTGAGAGAGTGTTTGTCATATTTCACATTTGAAATTGCTTGAAAACAATGAATACCATAGTTAAATGGTTGAACATGAATTGACAATACTTTAGTAAGAATGGAAGAAAAATCAAGTTGTGACATTCAGTTTCGTCTCTAGTAGATGTTAAAGCTCTTTAAAATAGTTGGAACCAAAAATTTACCCATAGATTGGTAATTGTTTAGTGAAGATATTGCCGACGGTCCTTTTATATATGTGACTTATCAGCGATACAATAGCGAGTTAGACTAGAAAACTAGAGAGAGAGGAAACTTGGGATAATTTTAATATATCATTTCTAAATGCAAAAATACAATTTATAAGGGAAATGAAAAAGAAACATATTATACCCTACCCATTATTTTAGATGTGCCAACAGATCTTCCATAGGGGAAACGAGTTTGGGACAATTGGTATCGGAATGTCAGAGTAGATAACCATCTTGTGCAGTATGTTTTGAGAGATGAAGTCGATATCGTGTAGGGAATTGGTGCAGTGTAGATGGAGATGTGGAGGGAAAAGTAACAATAAATAACTGTTATATTGATGATAAAATAACTGTCAATACAATGCCTATAAATAGTTTGTGAACAGGCATGACATGAATGGGTGTGATGGTTCAGTTTGACCCATAAGACACAAACCTTCATAGTTAATTGTCACAAACTATATTCTAACCATAATAACTGGCTAAACGACCAACTAATATGTTAGGTCACTAGATTTACAACACAAGCTTCAATGAAAGAGATAGAGGCGGTTGAACAACATACAAACACACACGCGTACAAGTAAAAAAAGTTAAGTAGAGTGTGTATGTGAAAAGAGTAAATTGAACAACCAACCCTCAAGTGAGGGTTATACAAAAGTATTTATAGGCATGGAGCTAGGGCAACACTCCCACTCCTTCCCTTTTCCTTAATGGACATGGGCCTAAGCTTATGGGCCTTCTACATAAGCTTGACCTTAAAAAACATAATAGGCCATAATAAGCTACCTATTACATATGAGTAACTAACACTTGAATAAAGGTTTAGGAGTGATTCCAACAATCTCCCCTCAAGTGTTGGTGATGAAAAATGGTGAAGGCGTTGATGTAATAGTAGCTTCGTCTCATTCTTCTTTCTTATGACAAGAATTGCCTTGATTGAATCTCCCCGGAGTGTAGCGAGATAGTTTTCTTTGAGCAGTTATGCTTTGGCGTCATCTTTAACTTTTTCTTTGATCATTGTTCTTTGTGATGAAAGTGATAGTATGTAGTTATCTGCATCAAGTGCCTCAGTGCGCTTCGTTGCTCCAGTGTCTCCGATCATTCTTCAACATGCTCACATTCTCTTTTGGCGTTGGAATTGATGCGATGAAGTTCTTTAAGTCTTTAACTTTGTAGATTCTTTGATTTGGCGAAGAATCATTCAGTATTGTGTTGCTTTTGGATAGAACTTCCATTAGTGATGATGTTGGTGAGCATGAAGAATACGCTGCGATCATTCCGCTCGAGCTTCCATAGAAGAAAACATAAAAGCGGTTAGTAATAAGCGGATTGGCACTTAGTTTGAACCGAGGTGTTAGCGCATAGTGTGAAAACACAACTCTAATTCTTACAAGGCCGTTTGAATCGGAGTCCACAAGTGAGATAACACGATGTACCTAAGTACACCTCGATTGAGATGAGTCACGAGGTACACGAAAGCATCACCTCATTGTGACCGTTTGAGACCACTAAGCGAATCCGGGGGAGTTGCCGGCGACCTCTTTGTCGGGCGTTTGATGTTGAACTGGGAGTTTCCATTCAATTACTGAGGATCACAAATGTGAACCTCTCATAAATGTTCTCGACAGTTGCTAAGATCAGTGAAGGACTCGATAATGTACCAGAAATTCTTATTTTTGAGCGTCAAGTGATGAAATTTCAAGTGTACCTAAGAGATCTTTGATGAATCTCGTGGCTCTAGACTTAATAGTGCGTTTTGGTTTCTGGCCGGGAGACTAGGAGAGGATCTCCTTCTTCAATACCGGCAATCTCTAGAAAGCCGATAGTTTCACGTAGGGTTCCCTGTGAGAATGAAACAAGCTGGGTGAGAGAAACTTGAGTGGCTAAGAAGGTTTAGTGCATGCGTCACTGGGTCCATGAAGACTTTTAATATTCAATGCCGTGTCATCTAGTGACAACCTATATAGAATTGAACGTTAATGCGCCTAAGTTGAATAATCTGGGAGGGCTATTTCTTTTCACCCTTTTCTTTGCATTTCTTTTTAATTCTTCAACTCCTTTTTTCTTCGATTCTCATTTTCTCCTTTTTATAATCATACCTAAGGACTTCTAAATTCTAATTATTGGTAGTGTCCTTGGGTAGATCCCTCCGACTCTGGCCGGATCATAGAGACGTTATTCTAACCTTAATCACCTTATAACTCAATTGCCATAAAACCATTTTCAAGAAAATCTCTCAAAGGGTTTGTAGATGAAAACATGTTTGAACCACTATGAAAGTTTTATCTTTTAGCGAAATACTCCCCTCATGTTGCTTTAGAGTTTTGGCGAAATCTGAGTGAGGAAAAGCCCCGAATTGATCGACTCAAGATAGACATTTCCCCGCGAGACACGGTTACGTGGCATAGTTAAAGAGTTGCATTATCAGCTTTTAGGTGACAACTAACTCTAATAACTATCTTGAAGGTGTGGACAACCCCGAAAGGTTGTCAAACCCGTCAAGTTTCATATCTACCAAGAGTTTCTCGAATGGTACATTCTACTCGGACAAGTCCTTTGAGACACGTTTACATCACTAGCGAACTAGCTTGAAATTATTACCCGTCCCTGACAAGTCTTTTCGATTCTTGTGCAGTTAAGATCTCGTCAATTCTTGGGTTAAAGTCTTTTCACCACGAGTTCATATAGCAAAACACAACATATTTCTTATCACGTATTTTCTCCTCCTCAAAAATGGCATATAAAATGTTATTTTTGAAAAGTTTAGAATAAATATGACCATTTAAATTGCGGGGAAGAATGACCCTTTGTGAACAATTTGTGAACAAAGTTTTAATTCAAGTACTCCCCCTCAACGAGTGATATAAACGGTTTGAGGTTTTGAAAATCATAAGGGAAAGTACTTGTTCTTTTGAGCAAAACCTTGACAAGTGAAAGGTTTGATAGGTTTTACTCAAAAGTAAGAAGCTTTCACTCCTAATATAAGGATTGTGGCAGCTGGCGTGGGTCCTTTATTTACAAATGCGGGTTGTACAGCTGTAATATGTTACGCGAGTTGACATAATAAATCATACATCCAAATTTATAATGAAAAGCGGTTCAAGGGTACGGGTAGTCGAGAGATGTTGCGGAGAATGTGAATCGGGCGTTGAAAGCGGTGATGTTAATCTGGTCCGACCACCGACATAGCTTTCCAATATTCGACGATCCGCCCCGATAAAACCGTTCATCAATCATCGTGATGATCCTCTTCACATCCGATCACGAGAATTCCATCGCTTAGGAGACCCGATCTTTTGGTGTATATCCTTCAACTGGTAAGCCAATCCATCCCTAACCATCTTCAAAGTGTGATCTCGAAACTTGTCTGCACGCCATCAAGCAATTTCTTTGAAGTTCTACGATAAGCGGCGCGAATGGTTTCTGATGAGTGTAAGTTGTGAGTCTTTGGTTGATGTCGGGAAGATCAAGGCTGCGGTGGAGTGAAGTTGACACGGAGTGCGATAAGATTCAACTGCCGGTGGAGATCTTACCGTTCTTTGATAACTATCGTCGATGAAGATGAGCACGACTTGATGAATCGCGTTGTACTTCAATGGAGAATTGTCTCATATGCGACCTGCTTTGTGGTACGTCTTCGATGTCGTTGATAGACAAATTCTCAAAGTTAGCTTCAGAGAATGCATAATCCCTTTCATCTTGTCTCTTGACCACAATATTCTTGAGATACGTGTAGTCCCATTTGGACCAAAGATCAACGTGTTTGATGGCAGCGATGTTTTAGTCTTGAACACTGCATGTTGAGACCACGTTGGCGACTACGTAGTAGATTCTTACGTTTCGACCAATGATGAATCCAATACATTGCATCTCGGTCGTCTTCTTTGTTGGAGAACAAGTGATTAGCTCTTTCCTCGATAGCTATGCGGTTTAAGTATTAGATTGCTTTGGGAATGGAAGTGTAAGGGGATGTAGCGTATTTCCTTGAACCATACCATTGAAGAAGAAATTCCAAGTCTTTGTTGAAGAAAATATCTGATGGGATCCTAGGCTGATCCGGTTGGTCGATCGTTGGTAGTGGTTTAGACCGGTGGTGTAATATGGAGGTTGTCCGCCGTAAAAGTCGATGTTTGCATATGGGTTGAGCCAATCCATGTTATTAGACATAGCTCGAGCAATGTTGTCAAGGTGATATTCGTCCTCGATGGCACTTTCGGCTATCTTTCCACGGTTGAAAAGCTTCATTCTTGATTCACTTGCTTCGAATTCGTCATATTCTTTACTCGGGAATTTTTCTTGCATTATCTTTGCATGCTCCAATGTATTACCGTCTACGGATCTTGATCTTGGCCGAGGGTAGGGAGTGGAATTAACAAGTAGAAGAACCATTCAAATTCCTCGTATTATCTTCATCCCAGCCATGATACACGTGTTGGGATTTAGTAAATCCGGTTCTTAAAGTGTCGGTCACCTCAAGTATGTATGGTTAGAAACCTGCGTAGTCGTAGTAAGTCTATGATAGTATTTAGTCTACTTTGTAACAGTGGAGGGCGACGGCGGTCTTTACCCACGTATGCACGATCCAGCGGCCTAAAGTAAGCGTCTATGTTGTACCCTATAAATACCCTTTGCCCTCCAAGGCAAGGGTTGGAGCTCATAATACATTTTTCTTTGTTTTCTCTAGGGTTCCATTCTCTCCCTTTCTCTAAACTCTTAACCTACTTGCCTACCTCGTGTTTGGTATAAACCAAGATCCTTCAATGGTATCGAGCCATAGTTTGATCATCTCTCTCTTATTCTTGGTTTGATTGTGATTGTTGGGTTAAAGTTTAGTTTTTTAAAATAAAGGGTTTTATGAGTTCTCTAGATATCTGAACTTTTGTATCCTTAAAGCTTTAAAATTTACACTTTTATTCCAAGATTCTTGTGGGTTAAGGTTTATTGAGTGCTTAAATTTTAGTTTCTTGCAAAAAGGTTCAAACTTTACAAGTCTTTCACGGTTTTTAAGAGTGTTTGGATACGTGTGTATGGATCTACATATAGAAGAATCGTGGTTTTGATCTTCAAGTCTTGTTGTTTTGGTTTTTTAAGGTTGTTTAGTCATCTTAATCTGGTTTCGCGGTTTTGATGAAAAATGGTGTTGGCATATTTTGTACTTTCTCGCATATCAAAACCCTAATCCCGTAAGGTATCTTTCACAAGATCTTCATTTACGGTGGTTGTCGGTGTTCTTCTTGCTTGGATAAGCACGAAAAACACTTGACTTTGGATATCTCGTGCCTTGTGAAGTGTAAGAGATTTTTGGACCCTAAGTCTCGCAGCGCATAAACTTACGCGTAACAATTCCTACGCATAAGCTATTTCTTATGCATAAGCTTGTCTTACGCCTAAGGAAACTTCGCGCCAGGTTCTTACGCCTAAGTTTTGGTTTACGTATAAACTTAAGCTTTTTACCCTAAAACTCTAAAGCTCTGAGTCTCTGGCGTAAACTTCATGCTGCGTAAGCTTGTGTCTACGTAAGTTTGTTGTTACGCTAAGGCTGCGCCTCGCATAACCCTTCATCTGCGCATAAGCTTCACGGAAGTTCCTGTGGCTTTCTTGTCGTAAGTTTTACGGTTTATCTCTTGATTTTGTAAAATCTGAAAGTATCTATTTCGGTTAAGTCAAAGATTTGTAAAATCCGTAGAATTTAAACATGTCTTCGTTCGATGATGTGCAGGCTGTAGGATCGATGCTCGTCCTCCCATGCTTGTGAGCCGACTATGAGTCTTGGTGCAAAAGAATCAGTATCACTTGCTTAGGAAAGAATGGGGTTAACATCCTTAAGTCTATTGATGAAGGACGTGTCAGTTGAGACTACTAGAGACATGATTGATCTTCTTGTAGATGGAACAATAGTTTATGGAATGGATAGACCTACAGATGTATGATGAACTCCGATAAGGAGAAAAAGAGATCGATCGTCTCGGGGCTTCAAACATTATTCTTCAAGGTCTTCAAAAGATATCTACAATTTCAATCAAACCAGAAGCCAAAGGCGGTTTGGGATAATGTCAAGATGCTTTCTCGGGTTCTGAATGGACTATCGAAGAGAGAGACTATTGTGATGAATTTGAGCACTTTAAGATGAAACTCGAAGAAGGTGTTTATGAATATTCGTGAGATTCCACTGGTGAATGATATGAGGAATATCAAGATGACTATGCCCAAACATTAGTTGAACTCAAAATTAAAAAACAATATGAATCCCGAATGGCACAAGTTTGTCACTTCTTTGAAGCTTACAAAAGGACTAAAGAACACCAACTATGAGCAATTGTATGCTTTCCTTCTTGAGAATGAGAAACACTATGTTTGAAAGGATTCTTGAGCAGTTCAAATCTCAACCGGAGAAACAAGCTCATCAAATGATACCTTGCATTCTTCACCAAAGCATCACAAGTCACACGGTGGAAATGATTATCATAAGCCCGTTCGATTAGGGATATAAGCAACCTAGTTCGATGAAGTCATGGAGCACTTTATCAATCAGTGGCTCTTATGGTCAAGCAAAACACGAATCTCTTCCTAACAACTATCTGGGCTTCGCATCCAATCGTCAAAATCATGCCCTTTGAGAGGCGGAAAGATTGTGGTGGAAAATGTGCAAGGAAGGCAGAAATGCTTATCCTCCACACAATGAACAAGGTAATGTAGGTTATGGGAATCTTTGGTGTTGGTGGTGGATATGTTGAAATAGAATCGTGGAAGGAATGTAGTTGAGGTCAACTAAAACCAATCAAGTGCTACAAGCGTGGTGGAAAGGGCACATTGCTAGAGGCTGTACTCAACAAAAGCGCCCTCATAGCATGATTACTTGAGAGACAAGATGTTGTTGGTTCAAGCACAAGATAATGGTGTAATGTTGAATGAAGATGTTCTTGGTGATGGGAATGCTCGAACATATGATGGAAGCGTGATGAATTTGACTCAGACATTGATGATGAACCATGTGCACAAACAATCTTAATGGCTAATATTTCTCCAATAACCTCTTCATCTCAACAGCCCGGTTCATCCAAGGAATCTATCATTAAAGGGTACTCAAACTATATGTAGGTTGATGAGCAAAAGATTCACCATGAAGTACAATCTACTGAAGTCATTGAGTCAGATATTGATAATATGGGTAATAAAAATATTATCCCATATGAACAATATGTGAAACAAGATGACAGTCTTGTTGTACCTAGTGATGAATCTTATGCAATTAACAATGAATGCATGCGATGAATACGTATTTGTGCACGATGATTCCTTGACCACAGAGCTCAATACCTATAAGGAACAAGTTGCTATTTATGAGCAGTGCTAAGTTTGAGTTAACTACCGTGGCGGGATATGAATAACCAAATGCGTACAATTATTAGAAAAAGTAATTTTAGAAGAAGTATTAAAACAAGAGTTAAACTCCTTACAAGAAAAGCTTTCTAAAAGTGCTAAGCAAAAACAAGAACTTCAAGAAAATGTTAAAATGCTTTAGCAAGAATTCAATGCTAAGGAATCAAAACTTTTGAATGATTTTTCCAATCTAAAACTTTGAAAAACAAACTTGAGAATAAGTTATGCGTACAAGGAATACCATTGACTCACACATGATCACTATAGCATTCCGTTCTCCTTGAGAAACCAAGTCGAGAGGTTATTAAAAGGCAAGAGGCTGCTCATAAGGTACTTTATGATGGTAATGAAATCCTTAAGCCTAAGGCGAGAAACCTAGTTCGTTGAGTGCGAGGAAGATAAGAAATCAAATGAAGTTACTAGGGAGATATTGAACAAGAAGCTAGAAAATCACGAGTGCAAAAGAATAACATAACGTTCAAACCTCATGATTACACTAAGGAAAAGCGGATCTCCTTAAACAAGTTTAATCCTTAGACACTTCTAACACTGAACAAGTGTTGCGGAAAAAGGATATGGATATGCAAAATTTGAAAATCTTGTTGAAGCGAATTCCCGTAGGGATTGTCAAAAGCTTTGTGTATCCTCCTAATACACCAATGCACCTAGTTCCTAGATCTATTGCCACTAATGCGGGACCTTAATCGACCTATATGTTGTTTATCAATTATTGCGTTGATTTTGAGAAAGCGTGTAAAGAAAGAATCACACCTCTGAGGGATTCTTGAGGGGAAAGGGTTTTGAGCAAATGAAAGAATGTTATTTAACGAAGTCATGCCTTTCTTTAAACAATTAAAAGGACAATTTGAGAGTCTTAAAATTGGAATAAACGATATTAAAAAATGGAAAGAATTGATGCAATGATAGTTGAATTCAATGATTATGAACAGGAACTAAAATACAATGAAATTGAAAGGAAGAATCTGCATATACTAAATGAGAACTTGATCTCTCAATGTGTTGCTCAATATGTGTTCTATGTTGCAATTCTTCTATTCTTTGCATCTCAATTTGATGAATTATCACATTTGCTTTGAAAGTTTTCCATGATCGTGTCATTGAGCTTGAAAAAGAATTCAAAATGCATGAGAAAATTGAACAGAGATGATGATGATAATCTCGTTAAACATCTTTCAAAATTAGAAGTTGAACATTTTGCTTTGCAATTAAAATATCAACATCTCAAAGAAAATGTTAAAACTTCAAATATCAAGACATAAATCGATGCTCTGAAGTTTGATGCATTTTTGAAATCAACAAGCGTGATGAACAAACTCGAACTCGTTATAACCACGATCAAAGGTTGAAAGCTCAAATTTCTGGCCAGAAAAGGTGAAAAGAGGGATGGCGGTTCCCATATGCCTCTACCTTTAGATTCTCAGAATTTCCAACTTCAAAACATCATTTATAACTTACAAAAAGAAAATGCTTGTTTTAAAGCGAAATTTCAAAGGTTAATGATCAAAACAAAGAGTTATGTGATTCATTTAAAGTCACACATGATAAACAAATTGAAAAGATAACTTCTTTACTTAATGATATTGAGGATCTTAAGCGTGAGGTGAAAGGAAAGTTGCCAATCCCCAATTGCAAGTACTCTGTTTCTAAAGTCTCTGATTGTGATAAGTATGCTATTGATATGTTATATATTCCCCGCCGTTAGGAATAATGAACTTGCACATAAAGCATATCTCTTAAGGAAAGTTTAAAGGGTCTCCGTGAGATTGTGGAAGATGAAAGATTAGGAAAAACTCTTGATAGTACCATTGCCTATGCTTGGATGCCAAGCGATCTCGGGAACTCTTAGAGTACATAATTGTCACATGTCGAAAATTTAGCAATAGAATGAGTAAGTAGCACCTAGTTCTATGCCTAAGGATAAAAATGACGTTGTAACTTCATAAAACTTGAGAACCGGCACTTCTAAGACCAAGGCAAAGTGTAGTATCACCAACTAATATTCACTGTTGTTCCTTCTACAGAGTAATCGGCAATACTAAGGTTAGCGGGTCAAAGCCTTGAGGCAATACAATGGAAATAGGATCTTGCCGATAAAGTGTTGAAGAAAAGCTAGTAGAAGAACACCCTAGGAAGAATAAGTTTGGTGAATAAAGCGAATGCGTGTTGATTCTAGTATTAGCTATAAGCGTCTTGTAATTAATTCAATTCTACGTTTGCAAGACATGTAATGAATGCTTGATTTTGGTCTTAATCATGATTGTACTAAGAATGAAGTGTTTTATGTTGTGAATACTCGGTCAAAGTATAAAAAATGCTAAACAGGGTTAAGGAGATCACGGAAGCCTAAAAGGAAAAAGGTTAGCAATGTTGGATGCCTCTGAGAAGAAAATTTAGCAATGTGGGTTATCAATGGAAACCTCTTGTGGAAATTCAAATTGAATGAAGCTTGTCCTAGGACGTCTAGATTTATGCCCTCTAAGAAGTGGAAGCCTACTGGTAGAATCATACCTTTAAGTGGTCACACCTCACCAGTCCTTTGCCACTACTAGTCTTGCCTCCACTAGTGGCGTTGTCATAGATTCTAGAAATGCTATAGGTATATCAATTGCATGTTCTAACCAATAGGAACCCATTCTTCCATGGGGATCAATGCTTCGATTATCCACAATTGTATGTGTTCAAATGCGGTAGTACAAATCGTCCTTTGGTATTTGGACTCAGTATTTCAAAGCATATGATTGAGATCGTTTCATGGCTCATGAACTTCGTGAGTAAGTTTATGGGGCTGGATCGGAAAGCCATTTAGAGCTATTATGGGTTATGGAGATTATGTGGTTGGAGATAGTGTAATTTCTTAGGTATACTATGTGAAAGGTCTTGGTCATAACTTGTTATCTGTTGGTCAATTCTGTGATTCCGATCTTGAAGTGGCTTTTAGAGAACATACTTGTTTCGTTAGAGAACTTGATGGTGTGGATTTATTAAGAGGAACTCGTGGTTCAAACCTATACACCATCTCTATCGAAGATATAATGAAGTCCTCTCCATCGCTTATTGTCAAAGGCTTCAAAAACAAAGTCATGGTTATGGCATCGTCGTCTCAATCACTTGAACTTTGGCACCATTAATAACCTTGCGAAAGGATCTTGTCGAGGCTTGGATTAAAATATGAGAAAGATCATCTTTGCTTTCTGTCAATTGGGAAAAAGCACAAAATATGCCCACAAACCAAAACCACAAACTCTGTAATGGAAGTTCTTCATACCCTTCATATGGATGCATTGTGGACCAATGAGAGTGCAATCGATTAATGGGAAGAAATATATTTTAGTCGTTGTTGATGACTACTCTAGATTTACTTGGGTAATGTTTTTGAGGACTAAGGATGAAACTCCTGCTGTCATCATCAAACTTATCAAACAACAGGTTAGTCTTAATAACCGGTTAGAATTGTTCGAGGCGACAATGGCACAAAGTTAGTTATTGTGAGACTTAAAGTCAATTTTATGAAAATGGAATGGAGTCATCGAAGTGTTCCGAACTCCTCAATGAGCGGTGTAGTTGAAAGGCGAAATCGAACTCTTGTGGAAGCTGCAAGAACAATGCTTATTTACTCAAAGTTTCCAATGTTTCTATGAAACCATTGCCAGCGCTTGCTACACCCAAAATCGTCCCCTCATTCACACCTCTCATGACAAAACTTCATATGAACTTGTCCATAGCGAAAACTGATTTATCCTATCTTAGTGTGTTTGGTGCTGTGTGCTATCCAACAAATGACGTCAAGATTTAGGTAAATTAAGAGCTAATGAACATTGGAGTTTTTGTAGGTTATGCACCAAACAAGAAGGGTTACCGAATCTACAACAAAAGAACTAGAGATATCATGGAAACTATTCCGTTACGTTCGATGGTATCAGGGCAAATGGCTCCGGGACAATCGATTACTGACCGCGCTTCAAATGAGTCCAATTGGTTCATTCCTTGTACCAATTTCCTCTGAACTCCATATGTACCTCCATCGAAGATGATTTGAAGAAATTGTTTGATCAATGTTTGATGAACATTATGAGCCAAGTGCCACGATCTATCAACTCAACAACGAGGTCACTATCTCCATCGATGAAGTCAACTCTTTAGTTTCAATATCATTAAGTCAAGAGCGCTGCTTCGTGATCACTCTGTCTCATCAACAAATCATGATCATCGAATGTACATGAAGTGTATACGGCACCAATGATGAAGTAAATCCCTTTACTACTCCCGAAGATGTTCCATTTGAAAACATCTTTGCCCTTGAACCAACACTTCTTGGGGATATAAACTGCTACATGATCCTTCAACAACAACCACCACGAACAGAAAAATGGACACATGACCATCCATTGGATAACATCATTGGGAATCCTTCTCGTCTGTATCCTTCGAAAACAATTAGCTCTTGATGCCTTATGGTGCTTCTTCAACTCAGGACTCTCTAGATCGAACCAAAAGATGTTAAAAGCGCAATAATGGGCCGGTTGGTTTAATGCAATGCAAGAAGAAATTCATGAGTTTGATGATCTAGATGTATGGGATTAGTACACCTCTTGATTGTGCAATGATCATTGCTCTCAAGTGGATCTTCAAAGTGAAGCTTGATGAGCGGTGATGTTCACGAAAAATAAGGCGATTAGTGGCAAAAGGTTATCGTCGGGGAAGAAGGTCACCGAGGGAATCTTTTGCTCTGTTTGCCGCATGTCGAAGCCATCAGAATCTTCTTGGCTAATCTTTAGCAAAACATGGTAGTTTATCGGATGGATGTGAAAACCGCCTTTCTTAATGGAGATCTTAAAGAAGTGGTATGATACGTCGTGACCCGGAAATTTTGTGAATCGAGCATCCTACTCATGTCTATTGCTTGAAAAAGGCCCTTTCGCGGTTTGAAACAAGCTCTAAGGGCAGTGGTATCGCGCTATCAAAAATTTTTCTATCCACCGGATTGACAAAGGCGAGTTGATCCAACATTGTTCACAGTGGGTCAAACATTTAATTCACGTTCAAATTTATGTTGATGATATTATTTTTCCTCGGCCGACCCAAATGAATGTGACCGTTTTTCTATGGAGATGGGCTCCAAATTTCAAATGTCCATGATGGGACAAATGTCATTTTTCTTGGGATTACAAATTTCACAAAGTCCCAGAGGCATTTTATAAATCAATCAAAATATGCTAATGAAATCTTAAAGAAATTTGGATTTACCTCCGATGACCTGTTGACACTCCTATGGTGGAGCGTGCTGGCGGATGAGTTCAGGGGATCATAGTAGATCAAGCGAAATATCGTAGTATGATTGGATCACGATGTACCTCACAATGAACCAGAACATTTTGTTATTTGTATGCATGTGTGCTAGATACCGGACTAAGCCTACCAAAAAGCACCTTAGGCGGTTAATGGGTCTTCGGTATCTCGGAACTATTCACATGGGTCTTTGGTATCACGAAGGACTCCGGTGTCTTACGGACCTATCGCGACCATGCGGGGATGTCAAGATACGTCGAAATGCGTCGGGTGCTCAATTCTTAGGTGATAAGCTTATGGTGGTCTGAAAAGCAGATGAGCACTTCCATATCATCTAGAAGTGAATACATAGCCATGTCATGTGTGTGCTCAAAATCTTATCGATGAGATCCCAACTATCGACTTTGGCTTTGTATTCAACAAAGTTCCTATGTCTTTGTGATAACAAAAGTGCCATTGCTCTCTGGCGAAACAATGTTCAACACTCTAGAGCAAAGCACATCGACATTCGACATCACTTCATGAGGAACAAGTTAAAATGGCGTGGTTGAACTATGCCGTGGAGGCTGAATATCAACTAGCGGACATCTTCACAAAGCTCTTTTTCGAGAACGCTTTGAGGTTATTCTTCCACGTCTAGGCTTAAAAAGCCTTCAACAACTAGCGCCAGCGTCTTGAGGGAAGGCGTCGAGGATTAAGGTGTTCGACTCTATCTATTCTTTGTATATATCTTTTCTAAACGAAAATAGAAAAATATAAAACTTTTCAAAATCCATAAAAATCAGAAAATCTTGAAAATCTTAAAAAAAAATTGTTTATTTATCATGTTTTTCTTGTCGATTCGATAGCATCTTCGGACTTTGTGTTGCCACTCAAAGAATGGCACGGGTCTCTAGATGAAGTTCGAATCTTAAAACAAAAAAATGAGATGGAGAAAAATGTTGGTTTATTGTCATTTAGAGGCAGTAGCAGTTTTTCAAAAAAGAAACCATGCTTTATCATGTTTTTCAAATCTCATGCTCTGATTCTATATACATTTATCTACTATCTAATGAAATCTTAGTGCTTTGTAAAATAACTCGGACTCTATTTTGATACTCATGCGGACTTATTTGTCAAAATATCTATCTCTCAATCAACAACCTATGTCATTGATTGACGGGGAGAATGATTTCAATTAAATCAAAAAGTTATTTGTCATTCAATTGTTTTCAAAAGATAATCATGCGTGTTTATTCAATGAAGTTTAAAGTCTTAAAATCGATCATAATCGGTTAAAGCGTTTTCATAATCAAGTCACAATTCTCCTTAAAAGCTTTCAAAATCAATTTAAATCTCTAAGAGATCACAAATCTCAAATGATTTGATAATTGTGATAGGGGTAGAATGTGTGATTTAAATTGGATTTAAGCGATAAATCGGTAAATGGTTTCATAAGGATGTACAAGTTCTCCTTCCCACATGTGCCAAACGATTTCAATTTTTCCTTGCACATGTTGAGGGAAAATTTATCTTAAACCTAGCGATTTGAATCGTGATCAATATCACGAGTTCCTCTAGTATGTGCAAAATTCTTTCAAACCTTAAGGCACATATTGAGGGAACAACTTATAAAACCTCATCCTTCAGAAAATGCTTTATCTACTTGATTTAATTAGGGAAGTGATGTTGATATCTTTTAGAAAATGGAAATCAAAGAAGTTAATTACGTCTCTTACCTCAGTGTGCAAAGCGATTTCAAATACTTGATGCACATGTTGAGGGGAAGCTCTTGTTCTAAAAATATCAAAAACAATTCAGGTACAAAATGCTTTGATAATATATCTTAAGTATCTAGATTGATTTTCAAATGGTTTTCAATTGGTTCCAATGGCAGATGAACAATACCAATAGACCAACCTATTTTACTTTTGTATGGTGATATAAGGATGATAAGGTTAGGTATGTGTTCCCATGATCCGCCGGAGCGGAGGGATCTACCGAGGACTATCCACTAGTTAGTGTAGAGTTCTTAGGTATGATGATAAAAGGAGAAAATAGAGATATATATAAGGAAGGGCGGACTGAGGTGATCTAATGCTCGGAATTAACAACAAGGTCCTAGCTATGAAGTCTAAAGCGAGAAGGGTTGAAGAATGAAAAAAGATTGAATGAAAGGAATTGAAAAGAAATAGCCCTCAATAATTCAACAGGCAGAAGCGGGTTCAATACATATACTCTTGGTGGTTACTAAGGTAACATGGTATTGAAGACAAGGCGTCATGGACCCGGTGGCCTTGCGCACTAAAACTTCCCAAGCTACTCAAGTTTCTCTTAAAAGGGACTTGTTTCATTCTCACGGGTAACCGAGCATTATCTATCGACTTTCTCTTAGAGATTGTTGATATTGAAGAAGGAGACCCTCCTGAGTCTCCGACGAAAGCAAAAGAGCACTAGTGAGTCTAGAGCCACGAGATCATCATATAAATCTCATTAGGACACTTAATTCACGAGGACTCACAGTTTCACACAATGTGGAATGTGAGAATATATTTTGAGAGTCCTGTAATATCCTTGTGGTATTTCTAAAGACTTGTTGTGTCATGGACTTCATCAATGGAGGCGGTTCATTAGTGAATCGTTCCTTGTCGGAAAATGGATTGGCGGATATCTTTGAAAAAACCGATGTTGTGCTCAAAATTCTTTTCTTCCCATTGCGTCATTGCGTCTTGTGATCTCAAAAGATATTTATGATTGATAAATTGATTTTCCATAAATCCTTCGTTGTATTTCAAAACACTTTATACTAAATACGCGATTGCTTTCAAATCATTTTCCATCAATCGGTGAATCTCTATTCATTTGGTTCACTCACTCGTGTTGTCTTCTTTGAGGCGCTCAGTTTGAGAACGGCTGAAGCGGTAGAAACCGTCGGGAGATTCTTGAATTTTACGATCGCGGAAAGCTTATGTTGATTGATATGTAAGAGTATAAGGATATATCAAAATACCGCATTGATGCATGAGAATCGCAAAATCGATCCTTTAGGAAAAAGATCAACATAAAACTCTCGAATATCGATATAAGTGATACCGGGTAAGTGATTACGGGGTGGAGTAATAACGAGGTGTGAATGGACAAGCCGTAATTTTTAGGTTTGTTATTAAAATGCTTTCGATGTTTTGGGTTTTGTTTTGATGCATTAAAAATTAAATGGCGGGAAAGTAATTAAGGGTGGGAACCTAATAAAGCTAACAAATAGTAAACATAGCAGCTAAAATGCAATAACGCATTGAAACCGGCTAATCCGAGCCTTAAAAGTGAAAATAATCAATTTAAGTCCTCTGGGTGCAAAGTAATTTTCCTCGTTCTAAACTACTAAAAATAATTTTAGAAAAAGTTATTTTTTAGACTTTTAAATTATTTATTATGAATTAAAATCTAATTTAATCTAATTTAATTATAAAAAAAATACTAAACTAATTAATAAAAATAGGAAATTCTGAAAATACTTTAAAGATTCTTGATTCTACAGAAAAATATAAAAACTACCTAATGCTTTTTGAAATCAGCTCTTAAAAAGCCAAATAATCTAATAAGCTATTTTTTTTTTCATTTTTCTTTAAGAAGCTGAAAAAGGATTAAGGATTAAGCACTTTTGTGAAAAGCGAACTTTGCAAGAGCTAAAAAGCTTATATTTTGGACGTAGCAAAAACAAAACTAAACACCATTATGAGGTTCTTTTTTTAAAAGCACTAATTAAAGCAATGATAAAACAAAACAGTTAGAATAAGCTACAATCCTATGCATTTGTAAGGAACTAAATAAGCTAATGAACAGTGGGGGAAGATAGCGGTTTTGAAATAATGGAAATCCTAGCTAAAAGGGAAGAGCATGCAACTATGTGACTAAATAAACTACAAAAAATCATTACATAAGCTAAGACTACACTCTAATCTATGTCACCTAATAAGCACTAAGGTATCTAAAATAAGCTGTTGGGATTTAGTAATAAGCACAAAATAAGCAGGGATATTTCTTTGGTATGATGATGCGGTGAGAACAATCCTAAGGGGTGCTTTTTGAGGGCAGATTAAGCTATCAATAAGCTATAACTAAAGATTATAAAAAATACTATTAACTAGCTAACCTACTGAATAAGCTACATACCAAATTATGGATCTAAGTCTAGTATTTAAGAAATGAAAAATCAAAATAAAAAATTGGCTATTGGACACTTGCTGAGGTTGCTGTTGCGACAACAAAAAGTGCCAAATGCAGATTTTTTAGTGCAAAATTAAGCTAAGTAAACTATCCTAAATGCAAACAAGCCTAAGCTATGTTGAGTTGGGTGTAAAGAGATGCAAGAAAACCAGTTTGGGAAAAATTTTGATAAGATAAGCTACAAAAGTCTTGGAGCAGCAGACTATAGCTGCATGTGGATTTTTTGAAGCGGAAAAAATATTTACTAACCAAACTTCAAAATATTTGTTAAAACAGATTAAGGATAATAAAACTAACTTGAAAACATTGAAGGACCTTTGACTTTAAGAGTCAAGGTGGTACAAACTTGTTTTTGGATGAGAAATATAGTGCAAACACCCGAATGGGGTGTTAAACTTGATAAACGGTTTTTTTTAACAAAAGCTAATCTTGAATTTTTTTTTGTAAAAGCGATTTAATTAAAATGAAACTTAAGACCAAATGATAAATGACAATAAGCAAAATAGCACTTATGTTTATGCATATAATAGAAAAAGTAGACGATAATAAAATTTTCATTAATTAAAAGATAAATTACAACTAAAAAGCAGAAAGCTAAACTTTTAAAAATAAACTAAAACCTAATTCCTTCCAAGGCTACAATGCATCTCTATTTATACTAGTCTTGGGTCTTTGTAGCTGTGCTGAGAAAACAGACTTGGAGATTTTGTGCTTCTTTGGTTCAATATCATCCATTGATTTTGCTTGGACCCAATCTCATGTCTGACGTTCACTTCTAGCAATAGTGTGTTTGGGATTGCCAACATGGCGAGCCCATGTGAGATGTGGGGTTTCCTTTGCTTCGTGGTTATCGGTGAGTTGAGGACACGGGGAAGAAGACAAGGGTTGTGGGGATGGTTTTTGACGGGCAAATGGGTGAAATGGGGATTTTTATTCTGGGTTGGGATAAAGCAGGAAGGAGATGGGTGGGGGAGGTTCAAGTAGTTTTTAAAAGAAGGGGTCCAAGTGTATTTTGAAAGGGGGTCAAGGGGTTTAGTTAAAGGGTTAAAGAAGGTTTTTAAGGTTTTAAAAATAAACTTTGTATCTTTCTGTTTTTGATTAATTTTTTTTAATTTTTTTAATTTATTATTATTTTTTTTTAAGTGAAAACTTTTAATAAAAATTGGTTTTTGAAAAAAAATAATAATAATTTATTTTAAATAAAAACGAGGTTTAGAGAGATTAAATAGGAATTTGGATTTTTGGTGGTGGGTGAAACGGTCATTTGGGTTCGGGTTCAAGGGTAAAATGGTAATTTGGATTTAGGGTAAGGTTTTCAGTCTGATTCCCCAAGCTCACTCCCAAATGTGTATCCCGGGCTCTGAAAAATGTAGAAATTCCGCTTTCGGCTCCATCTTCAAAGCACGTTTTCCATTCCTAGCTCAATTCTGCACGTTTTTGCCCTGTTTTCTATCCTTTGTACACAACAACAAAAAACACATTCAAGGATATCTGCGGCATAATTGGTTATATTTCCGTGTTTTTAGACGTTTTGTGGTCTTAGATGGGTAAAAATGATGAGTGAATAAGCACTCATCAAATCCCACATATCAATTGCTAGTCCCTAGCAATCCGATCATATGAAGTAATGAAAGGATGAAAAATACCAAGAATACCCCGTTTCGACTTTTTATTCAACTCTGAAATTTAAAACTTGAACGATAATAAATAAAATGCTTGATTTTCAAAACATGGCATCATGGAACGGGATTCACAAAAAATGGGTGTCTCCGGGAATTGTGGCCAGTATCCTCTTTTTATACTCTCACCAAGCTTAAACTTTGTGTGCAACGTTTTATGTAAAATGCTAACACTACTTATATCAATAATCTATGTAAGTCGAGACTTAACTTTTTACTCCCGCAATTTATACAATTTTAAGTGAGTGTGCTCATTTTCAAAAGTTTGACCATTGAAATCGACATTTGTTATGGTTGTTATCCACTTAACTAAAGTACTAACTCACCGGAAACGATGAAAGTCTAAGGATCGAAAGAGCCTCTTCCATGTAGCGGCTTTCTTCTTGGCACATCCCAAAACATAAGTTTTAAGTGACCGGGCTTTTGACACCTCACAGAGAATAGTACCGGAATTAGCGGGAATTCGATTTCAAAGATTTACGAAGCTACCGTTAAGTTAAACTAAACCTAAATGGATTACAACCGACGAAAATTTAGAAATTCGAGATTCAAAGGTGAGATCACTCCATGTAGCGACTTTCTTCTCACTTATCCTTTTAAAGGCTAGGTTTTCACCCTCAAAAGAATAGTATGAGGAGCTTTTCGGGATCTTTGAAATCAAGGATTTCTAATTATCAAACTTTTAGACAACTTTGGCAATACGAGTTCAACTTAGATTTAAATTTAAGAAAAAGCAAGTTTCGTACATTTATTCTAAGCAACATAGTGCTTTTATAGTAACTCATATTTTTCATTTTTCAATTTTCAACTTTTTCACTTTTTTTTTCACTTTTTCTTTTTATTATTTTTTTTTTGACTTTTTTCATTTTTTTTTTTTTTTTTTTTTCACTTTTGACTTTGAACTTTAAACTTGCAACTTTTGCATCATTCAAGCACTTTACAATACTTTCATTCTGCAACATTATTCCGATTTTAAGAAAGTATGCTTTCTCGGAAATTTAAATAAAAAGTTAAACTCGGACTCTAAATCAATTTTGCTTAAAAACTTTTTACTGTAACAAGACGATTTGAATGTTCAAAAGTTTGACAACGAACACGTATTTTAGTCCAATTAGTTAGCTTCTGGGAGAAAAAGTCATAGATTACTTATATAAGCTCTAAAGAGAACCAACTACTCCATGCTTAGCATTTTCATTTGCACAACGCGTAAAACCTTAGCCTAAATGTTAAGAGCAGCTAGATGCATACACTTGAGTGGAGTTCCCCTTGTTCTAGCCGAATCAAGACTAAACTACCATTAATGCTGAAGCATCAATGCTTTATTTTTGTGCAAAGCACTTCTTGTAAATGTAAATACTTGACTTAAAGCGATACAATTTTAAAATTTTGGTCAAAACGGTGGTGCTAGGGTACTAGAAAGTACAATGTGATCAAAATTCGCTAGAATTCCCCCCTACACTTAGAATTGAATATTGCCCTCAATATTCAAAGTACCGGCCGTAGCGAAACTATAAACGGAAAAAGGTAGTACTACTAGCCAAGTGTGGGCGAAATCTTTTTCACAAAGGATTAATAAGATATCCTAGATAATCGTTAGTAAAAGATCGGTTATTGGAAATTTGGATTGAAAACAGCGCATCAATCAACACGATCAGGGAATCACAACAGAGCAAACACACAACAAGCAAACAACAGTGGAATTTCCCCACTTAGTGTTAGAAAGAAAGAAGTCGAAATGGGTGGACACCCATGAAATGCTACTATTTTGTTAACCGAGTCGCTAGCTTTCGACCCGGTCGATTCATTACGTGGGAGCAAGTGGAAAGAAAATCTCAATCGGACTTTCATTCAAATGGTTTGGATAAACATTGAATGTGCTAAAAGTTCCACTCCGATGAAGTATACCGGTCAAGAATGATGATTGGAGATGCCGGGGTCAAAAATGAAATCCTCATTTCCGAATGAGGTAGCACGGGTGGGTTGGGTGGGCAAAATTTTAGGCATGAGAACATAGTGTTCAAAATCTTTGCCCACCACCTTAGAGATCAAAGTATAGGTATCGGTTCAAAACCAAATGAATCCATCATCCGGTTTGGCGGAAGACGAGGGAATGATGGATCATCAGGAAGCACGTCTTAGTCACAAGCAACTCCATAGAGAGGTTCATGGTTAGGTCAAAGAGTTTGAAACATCACATCGGGTAAAGTACCCATTTTAGCAATTTGAGTTCTCTTAGAGTGAACTTCCTTGGAAGGTATTATACCGGGTTTGAACACTTTATCCTCAGAGAGGCATGAATCAAATGTGTCAACCACGGTAAAATCCTCAAGAGAAGGGGAGTCACTCTCGGTTAAAAAAGGATGAAGAACATCTTGACCAACAAGTTCATCAATTGAAACTTTCAAGTTCTTCTCCTTCTTGGGAAAGAATGGATCATCAATATTTTCCAAAGGAGCATTGTTCAAATTATCATTCTTAAATAGAATAGAGTCCGTGAGAGCGAGTTCATCGGAGAACTCCTTCTTATCAATGAAGGGTTTGGTGACGGATCTCCATACACAAATACTCAATTTCACGTAAGTCGGCTTCAAAGTCAAAGACTGTCAATTCGGTGGGAGAGGACCAAGGCGAGCGAGTTCATCGGCGAACTCCTCGAGAAGTAAATCAATAGCTGAATCTTTGGGCTCGGGCTTTGAAGGATTTTTGGTCAAAAGCTCAACTTCTTTAATTTCAATTTCTTCGGAGGGTGGAGACAACGGTCTTCATTTTCACTAAGTAATTGTTCAAGACGAACACGGTCTCCCTCCGGGTTAGATTCATCATCATCAATTCCTGACGGAAAATACTAAGCTTCGATCTCTTCCAAATTCAAGTTACTTCCCTCAAACGAGGTGAGGGAAGGAAGAATCGGAAATAATAGTCAGTGGGAGTGGGATTGCCACTCAAAGAAATCTCGACGTTCTTAGGAACAAGATCAATTCGATACACAGAAAACGGAGGTGGGACAAGTGGTGTGCTCTTAGAGCTAGAATTTTCCATCACAACCGTTGTAGTCTCCTTTTCTAATTTCTTCTTTTTGCTCGCACGTATCGTCGACAAACTCTTAACCGTGAAACGTGAAAGACTCGGTTCAATTTTCGATGGTTTAGGCTCAACTTTTTGGACCACCGGAGGTTGGACGTTTTTTGGTACTTCCGTTATTAGTAGGAATTCCCGGTCCTTTGTCACCTCGGTGTCATTAATTTTGGCCACATCATATTGGTTGGTTAGAGATTTAGAAGTATTGTTTACATTGAACGTGACGTCTTCGTTTCCTACTCTTAAAGTGATTTCTCCTTCATACACATCAATCAACGCATGGCTCGTCCTTAAGAAACTTCTTCCGAGAATAAGGGTTTTCGGTCGGCATCGAAATCGACTACAACAAAATCAGCGGGAAATCAAACTCCCCCTTTAACAAAGACATCCTCGGCTATACTTTGGTTTCGTGGTAATACGATCGTTAGCTTCGAGGGTCGCCACGTTAGGGTAAGTGGAGGCTTGAAAGCTTTCATAGATTGAGCTTGGCATCAAATTTATACTGCGCCAAGATCGGCCAAAGGCGGAGCATTGAACAATTCCTGAAAATCACACGGAATGAGGAACTTCCGGGTCACCTAACTTTGGGAAGTTTCTTGAGAATAACCGCCGAAAAATTCTCATTCAAAGACGTAGTAGCAAGCTCATACAACTTTCCTTATTCGAAGCAATCCCTTAATCGTAGAAGCAAGTTTGGGCATCAAGAGAAGGGCATCCGCAAAACTGATCTACACATTCAAGTCTTTTGAAAACGTTTCCATTTGATGGTTAGACTTTTCACGAAGAGTTTGATCTTTAAGACGAGATGGATATGGGAGTGTCGTTTTTTTATTAGTCTTTTCGGCGACTAACGGAGCACTTCGGGCTCGAAATCTTGGACAAACCGTGGGTTGACATTCACATACTCACTTATTAGTAGGAAGCACCGGGTCCTTTGTCACCCCGGTCTCACGGTGTACCACATGAGACGGAGAAGAAAAAGTAGTGGTAGGAGCCGTGGGTGCATCGTAAGCAACACCACCGGTGATGATCGCTTTCATGTCACCTCGGGTTGGGAATCGTATTACTCGGAAGAGAACCGGAACGAGGGTTGGTAAGTAGAAGGTTGATTGGCTTGAAAGACGCCATCATATTCCTCATTTCAGTCATCTGTTTTTGTTAGCTTCAATTTCCTTTTGAAATCCGTCCTCATGCCGTTAATTTGAGTTTGCAAACATTTAATGGTTATGTCAATTCTTCATGTAAGTTAGAACTCGTTGTTGAGCAACTTGAGGAGGTGCTTGATAAGGTTGTTGAGGAGGAGGTGGTTGATATTGATGTTGAGGAGGAGGTGGTTGTTGGTAAACTTGAGGTGGAGGAGCTTGGTATTGTTGATTACCATGATTAACATTAGCTCTCGGTTCGATTAACATTGTGGTTACCATTGAAACGGTTTTGATTTTGGTTTTGGTGTTAAGGTTGGTTGAAACCGGAGGTCGAGATAATTGTTTGAACGGTAGCTAAGAAGATTCGATCTCCTAGCGGTTGATTGTAGTTTCACGTAAACATAAACATTCTCATGTCGTAGCCACCGAGGCGGGGGCACTCGAATAAGAATGTGGACCTCCGCAAAGTCTCACAAGTCGGTTGCCGCTTTCACTTGTTGATGTTGATTCGATTATTCATCTGAGTAATCCGTGACATATCGTCGATCTTTTTGTTCATGGCGGCTATTTCCGAGAAGGACGTATTTGATCGAGATGATTCACCCCTACGGCGGTAGAATCCCAATAATGGTGATGGGCGGTCATGTTCTCAATAAGATCGTAGCATTCCTTAGGACGTCTCTTCATAAAAGTTCCACCGACAGCAGCATTGATTGTGTCACGGTGTCTCAATGTCAAACCGTTATAAAACGTATCAATTTGAGTGACAAGCAACATGTTATGATTGGGACATCGATCAATTGCAAGCTTATAACGTTCCCATGCTTCAAATAAAGATTCGTCGGATATTAGAAATTACGATATCGTTTCTCAACTCGTCACCATCGACGGTGGAAAATACTTTGCGAAACGAAACCATTTCCTCGAAGGTATGAATCGAATGCTTCGGGAGTCGATCAAACCAAGAAGTGGCATGATAGTCAAGGTATAGGAAAAAGATAGAGACGAAGGGCGTCATCGGAGACCCCATTTTGTTTCATACTCTGGGTAGCGGTTAGAAATTTATCAAGATGCTTGTTAGCATCTTCATCTGGTAAACCATGAAATTGACAACTGTTTTTAACTTGTTCTATCATATGATGTTTCAAGCTAAATCGGTAGCTTGAATATTGAGCTATGCAATGGGTCCTCCCTTCCGTATATTGTAGGTTGACATAGCTCCTCCATCGTTCGGAGATCGGGAGCTGCATTTTGATTAACGGGAGGAGGATCGGGATCGGGATCGGGTACGGGTGGCGTTAATACCAGCCATATGCGTAACTCGGTACGTTTGATTCGTTCGAAGTCGTCTTGATCGAGAGCGAGTGCGCATGCACTTTAAAAAACAAGGCAATTAAAATGATACGGTATTCGAAAACAACAGTGAACTTAAACCAATAATCCCAAATGAATAAATCACTTCTATGAACAAAAGCACAAGGGGCGGAGAAGCTTTATGAGGTGCGCGAAGCTTATTAAAAACCCGCCTCTTTTCAGCCGCAATTTAATGTCAGGCCGTCCTTATACCCCCACACAGTTTGTTTATCCGATAGAAATAAATCGACTCACAAGCGACACAAAGGCAAGTTTTTGATGTTTAGTTCGGGAACTTACTAATAATAACACCTCAAGTTGAGAGATGTTATATAATTGATGTATTCTTTTTTAGCTCAAAAACAAAAGAGAAAATCTTTTTGTATTTTTAATTTTATAGATATATATACAAAGAAAAAGGAAAAAAATTTTTACTTTTTTGATTTCTATAAAAACAATAACTTCACGAGGAAGGTTCTTCAAGTCACTAATCGTCAAACCTTCAACGATATTGTGTGACACAACCTCCCGTGGCATACAAAATTGATATGTAGAATTATAAGGATATATCAAAATACATTGATACATGAGAATCAACACTCGATCCTTTAGGAAAAGAATCAACACGCAAAACCTACGAATACGATATATAAGTGATACGGGTAAGTATTGATTACCGGGTCGTGGTGTGAATGGACAGCGTTAAACTTTTAGGTTGTTATTAAAATGCTCGATGTTTTGGGTTTTTGTGTTTTTGATTACGTAAAATTAAATGACGGGAAAAGTAATAAGGCTAGGGGAACCTAATAAAGCTTTAATAAATAGTAAACATAGCTAAAATGCAATAACGTGAAACCCGGGCTAATCAGGAGCCTTAAAAGTGAAAATAATCAATTTAAGTCCTACGGTTGCAAATAATTTTTCTACGTTCTAAACTACTAAAAATAATTTTAGAAAAAGCGGGTATTTTTGACTTTTAATTATTTATTATGAATTAAAAACTAATTTAATCTAATTTAATTATTAAAAATACTAAACTAATTACAAAAAATCTGAGGAAATTACAGAAAATACTTTAAAGATTCTGGTCTAAGAAAAATATAAAACTACCTAATGCTTTTTGAAATCAGCTCTTAAAAAGCCAAATAATCTAATAAGCTAATTTTTTTTTTTTTTTTTTTTTCAAATTTTTCTTTAGAAAAAGGATTAAGGATTAAGCACTTTTTGTGAAAAACGAACTTTTGCAAGAGCTTAAAAAAGCTTATATTTTTGGACCGTAAGCAAAAACAAACCAAACACCCTTAAGAGGTTCTTTTTTTTAAGCACAATTAAGCAATGATAAGCAAAGTTCAGATTGAATAAGCTACATGCATTTGTAAGGAACTAAATAAGCTAATGAGCAGAAGGTGTAGGGAAGATAAGCAGTTTTGAAATAATGGAAATCCTAAGCTAAAAGGGAAAGAGAGCATGCAATAAGCAACTATGTGACTAAATAAGCACTAAAAAAAATCATTACATAAGCTAAGGACTACACTCCTAATCTATGTCACCTAATAAGCACTAAGGTATCTAAAACAAGCTGTTGGGATTTAGTAATAAGCACAAAATAAGCAGGGATAGCTGCTGTTGCAGCAGTGGTGCAGGGTGAGAACAATCCTAAGGGGTGCTTTTTGAGGGCAGATTAAGCTATCAATAAGCTATAACTAAAGATTATAAAAAATACTATTAACTAGCTAACCTACTGAATAAGCTACATACCAAATTACAGGATCTAAAGTCTAGTATTTAAGAAATGAAAAATCAAAATAAAGTGGCTATTGGGACACTTGAGGTTGCTGTTGCAGCAACAAAAGTGCCAAATCAGATTTAGTGCAAATTAAGCTAAGTAAACTATCCTAAATGCAAACAAGCTAAGCTATGTTGAGTTGGTGTAGGGTAAGAAAAGCAGTTTGGGAAAAATTTTTGATAAGAAATAAGCTACAAAAAAAAAGTCTTGGAACAGCAGCTATAGCTGCTCATTGCAAGTTTTTTTAGGCAGGAAAAAAATTTACTAACCAAACTTCAAAATATTTGTTGTTAAAACGATTAAGGATAATAAAACTACAGAAAACATTGAAGGGACTTTGACTTTAAGAGTCAAAGTGGTACAAAACTTGTTTTTGGATGAGAAATAGCTAGTGCCAAACACCCCTGAATGGGGTGTTAAACTTGATAAACTGGTTTTTTAACAAAAGCTAATCTTGAATTTTTTTTGTAAAACTGATTTGCAATTAAAAATGAAACTTAAGACCAAATGATAAATGACAATAAGCAAATAAGCACTTATGTGCTTATTTGCATATAAGTAGAAAAAGTAGACTGATAATAAAAATTTTCATTAATTAAAAAGATAAATTACAACTAAAACCGAAAGCTAAACTTTTTTAAAAATAAACTAAAACCTAATGCCTTCCAAGGCTACAATGCATCTCTATTTATACTAGTAGTCTTGGGTCTTGCAGCTTGTGTTTGTTTGCTGAGAGAAAACAGACTTGGAGAGATTTTGTGCTTCTTTGGTTCAATATCATCCATTGATTTTTGCTTGGAGCCCAATCTCATGAATCTGAGCCGTTCACAGCCTTAGCACCAATAGTGTCATTTGGATTGCCAACAGCGAGCCCATGTGAGATGTAGGGGTTTCCCCAACGTGGTTATCAGTGAGTTGAGAGTGACCCAGGGAAGGCAAAGGGTTGTGGGGATGGTTTTTGACGGGCAAAATGGGTGAAATGGGGATTTTTATTCGGGTTGGGATAAAGCAGGAAAGGAGATGGGTGGGGGTTCAAGTAGTTTTTTAAAGAAGGGGTCCAAGTGTATTTTGAAAGGGGTCAAGGGGTTTAGTTAAAAGGGTTAAAAAGAAGGGTTTTAAGGTTTTAAAATAAACTTTGTATCTTTGTTTTAATTTAATTTTTTTTAATTTTTTAATTTATTATTATTTTTAAGTGACTTTTTAATAAAATTGGTTTTGAAAAAAATAATAATAATGATTTTAATACAAAACAAAGGTTTAGAGATTAAATAGGAATTTGGATTTTGGTGGTGGGTGAAACGGTCATTTGGGTTCGGTTCAAGGGTAAAATGGTGTATTTGGATTTAGGTAGGTTTTCAGTCGATTCCCCAGCTCACTCCCAAATGTATCCGGGCTCGAAAATGTAGAAATTCCTTTAAATCCATCTTCAAAGCCGTTTTCCATTCCTAGCTCAATTACACGTTTTTGCCGTTTCTATCCTTTGTACATGAAACACATAAAAAACACATTCAAGGATATATCGTATAATGGTTATATTCAATGTTTTAGACGTTTGTGGTCTTAGATGGGTAAAAATGATAGTGAATAAGCACTCATCGATCAACGAGGAACCGTGGGCGTGTATCTCAATTCAACAAAATTGATCAAACACTCTTGTGCGCTTTATACTAGCATTTTATCACGGGGAACACCCGACGTTTTGGTGATAAGAATGGGCGATCAATCCATAGCGCATGCTCACACAACACATCATTTCTAAAGAAATCATGATAAAGCATCAAGACTTGATATTATCACTCCATGCTTCCTTTCTGCTGCCAATATCATGAATCAATTAAAGCTTCGCTACTGCGATAAGAAGATATCATGATCGAATGTGAGCATGTGGTCCTTAAGTCACAACATCACATACTATCAACACCACAATGGAAGTGTCAGATATTTATGGTTGTTGATAATCTCAAAGCTGGTTCAAAGACTCAAACATCCGGTAGGATTTCGGTTTAAGACCCAGACACTGAAATCTCAAAACATGCGGTACATGACGATTCAAGACTTCGAGCTAAAGAACAAAAGTTCTTATCGAAGAAACCAAGAACAGCGAAATGTTATATAGGTTGTAATCATTGTAAGTTGAGGTGACCTCCCTTAGGGGGAATTGTTGGGATTTAGTAAATCCAGTTCTTAAAGTGTCGGTCACCTCAAGTATGTATGCTCATTAGAAAGCTCGTAGTTGTAGTAAGTCTATGTAGTATTTAGTCTACTTTGTAACAGGTGTGGAGGATGGACGGGTCTTACCAATGTATGCATGATCCACACTAAAGAGGCAAGTGCTATGCTTGTACCCTATAAATACCCTTTGCCACCAAGGCAAGGGTTTGAGTCATAATACATTTTGTTTTCTCTAGGTTTCCCATTCTCTCCCACTTTCTCTCTCTAAACTCTTAACCTAACGCCGCCTACCTCGAGTTTTGTATAAAGCCAAGATCCTTCGGCGTCAACTTTGGGCGTATATTCTTCTTCTTTGTTTAGACCTAGATGAGGATTCGGTTTCGAACTTTTTAGGGAGAGGGTTGTTGTTGAAGACTCATGGTATTCTTCATGTCACCACCCATTATACTCAAAGTGATCACCGGTTTTCTGAGTCAGGGGTGGTGTCTCGAATAATCTGAGGTTTATCTATCGAGAAGAGCGGGGAGGAGATCTTTGTTGAGCATGGAGTCCTATGGGGTGGAGGCTGCATTGGGCTCTTGAATGGAATATGATGATTCACCAAACTTCTTTGTGTGTTTTGCATCTAATCCTTATCCGATCTTTGTCTTCATCATCTCTTGAACGCTTAGCCCTTGCGACCTCTTTCTCGAATGATGACGGTTGGTATTCGGCAATGCTTCAACAACTTAGCCGTGGGGAGGCAAATGTTGCGGGAAGCGTTTGACATTTGCTACTGGCCGTTCATAATTCATCATCGGAGAAGAATGTAGTTTTAACGGATTGATGCTCAAATTCATTGGAGTTGATTTCATGGCTTTACTTGGCTAAATGTAGAAGATTCGGATAAAGTTTAATGCGGTATACATCTCTTTTGTCGATTTTGAATGACCTCCATTAAGAACTTGTGAGTGTATCCTTTTATCATCTCGTCCATGCTCCCTTGAATATCATCCTTCATAGCTTACGTACATACTCCCTTTCAACTTGCATCTTGTCATTCTCATCATGAAGTTGTATTGGCGTTGAGAAATTTAGATTTTTAAAGCATGTCTTTCTTTCTAACACGTTTGACAGCTTTCATAATTCTTTTATGAGGTATAGAAATCAAGATCGAGGTGGCTTCTTCTTGATTTGGATGTTGATTTGGTTGATTTCTTTTATGGTGGTGGTGAAGAATGAGAAGACGAATTTGATGATATGAAGAGATATGAGAGCTCTAGATCCTAGAGGTGCGAGGTTTTCTCCTCTGGCGAGCATGACCCATCTAGCAGCTTTATGTATCGATAATCATCTCGGACTTATCTTTCTCTTTCTTTTCGTCACCAGTCTTTCTTTGTCACCCCTCATCTTTCTCGGACTTTTCTTTAACTGAGGTTCCTCCAAATTCATGCTCAATGGTTTCTTCCAGGGCTTTTGTTGTTGTTCTCCAAAGGTGACACGGATCCCTTTGGGTTGATTAACCACATGAGGATCACGGTGAAGGTTAGCTGCACCACTGACCCTCTGGGGCCACCCATTTGATCTTTGCAAATTCTTTTACCCGCGTGTTGGAGTTAAGGAATTTTGAACTTCGTATGAAATATCGATTTAACAACTTCTTCACCATGAGCTTTCTTAAGCTAAGGCACAAGTACAGAGTCTTCCCTTTCCTTTGTCATTGGTGGACTTGGAGGTTTAGCTGCGAAGAAGGAGGTTTCTTCGGTTCTGATGAGTAGAAGATCTCTTCGTCGATTGTGTATCTTGAAACTTCGTCCACAAGCTTTCTTTGCGGTTCAGGAGCTTCGATCCGAGAATGGAAATAAGAAGCTTCCTTAGAGGAACAATCCTTTTCGTGGAGGATTCCTTGTGCCTTTCCTCTGGGATTATCCTCGACTTTCGATGCACCAGCTTTTCTGCTTGCCTTTTCGGTTCTAAAGTATAGGTGTTCGAAGACTTCTCATCGAGATGACCAACTTTGCCTTCTCTTATTCGCTACAAGATACCTTTTGTATGTTCTCGAGCTTTTTGATTTCATTAGTCGAAGGTGATCGGTAACAACGACCCTTTGTTTCTTTGTTGACGATTCCTTGATTCTGCCGATAGGGTAGGCTCGATCAACATATCGTGATTTTAGGGGTCATTGAGCCTCTTGGGAATATCGGGATGAAGTCCAAGTGCTCTCTGGATCAACAGCCACTTTGTGTATCGACATAGGGAATCTTTGAGCCAAGTTTCTTGAAATGACATCATGTCATCCCAATCCAGTGCTTCAATTTGATGTCCTTTTGTTGATTAATGATAAAAGATTTGTAGTTCCATGAGCTTGGGATGCTCATAGCCACTATCACGACCAGAGAGACAGTTGGTGATGATGATGTAGAGGGTTCTCCACGGTTGAGGAATGTTCTTAAGCTCCACATGAGAGTGCTTAGTGATTATTCATGAAGCTTCATCATAGCCAATATCAATCGAGAATTTGCGAACTGTCTCTTCAGTAGGTGTGGCATAGAAGTCGGTTGGCTCGATGTCGAGAATGAATAGAAGTACCAACAGCCCGTAAATCACGCATGTGTAATGGTGATTTGTTTGTGATTGGCGTCCACTGTCCACCGCACTTTGACCTTTGATCCTTTGCATTGAATTCGGAATTGTTGAATGTAGATCTCTGCGAACTGTAGCGAGTGTGAGAGCATGTTCGGTATGGATGATTCTTTAGAATATCCACAGCAATCAAGCAAGAAGATTCGAGCATGAAGAGGGTTTCAAAGTCAACTCTTAGATTGTTCTTTCCAATCTTTCTTGGATAGCCATTAGGGAAGATATCGGCAATTGTGAGAACCTCAGGTGCATCCACATTCATTTGAGCAACCATGTCATGATGCGAAATAACATTAGCCAAAAGAACCAACATATCGAAAGACATAATGTTAGTCAACAGAAGGTTTTATTGTCTAATTATTGAATGTATAATGTCAATGATTGTTACGAGTCCAAAGTCACTTGTTTGTCCAATAGTCCAATGACGTCGTGATAATTTTCGTGAGTTAGTTAACTTTAAGTTTTAAAGTTTATGTTATCACTTATTTATCACAACATATCAAACGTTTAAGTTTATTAGTGACATTATTGGTTTCGTGACGTTATGATTTATTTATTTACAAGTTTGTACACAACAATTCATTAATGAAGGTTTCAATCAAGGCTTAGTGCTTAGAAATGGTAGCTTATGCGTGCAAAAAAATTGGGTTATATGGTGAAGCGAGAAAGCTTACGCGTAGGATCCCTTACGCAGCGTAAGAAATGTTGCAGCGTAGGAGCGAAATAACCTTATGCGAGAGCTTACGCGTGGCGTATATATAAGACCTTACGCGTAAGGCTTACTCGTAAGAGTAGACCTTATGCGTGTTCGTCAGGATACTGTAGTCCCTTTGTAGAACCTTACGCGTAGTAGTTACGCGTAAGATTTCTCTTACGCATAACTTTCTACGCGTAAGGTGATCCTTATGCGTAGAGATTCAATAACCTTCATTCTGAGTTTTACGGTAGCAAACCGAAATAAAATCATCATAACATCAATATTAACATGTATATTCATTATTAAAGCAGATCATGGCATGAAACTTTTCATTAAGCATAGAAAGTGCATTTCTTACAGCGTAAGTCAAAACCCTAAAGTTCAAAGATTACGCTGTATGAAATCTAGCCATAGGATTAGCACCAAAGTTTTTCGGTAGTTCTAAGTAGTTATGTGAGTGAGTCTATAACCAAGTTTTAACATCCAATTAGTGCGATTGAATCAAAATACCCAAACCTAAGAACATTAAACCCTAATTTCTCAATTTACATCAATTAGTGTTTCGGGTTGTTTTAGGCATAGTATGATCAATTCATCATGATATTAACATCACACAACAATCTTTTGACCAAATACAATCACATTTGAAAACACCCAAAACTCGCATAAACCTAATTTTCAAATCACCATCAATTCGTGATGTACGGGTTCAGGTGGATTTGAGGATAGAAAAGGTATCATTGATGTTATTAAAACGTTTTAACACAATCCTTTTAACCACAAACACATAACCAAGATTATGTGTTCATCGCATAGGGTAGAACACAAAATCACCCATAGTTACATAAGATTTAACCGTTAATTTTCAAAAATTCAAAACCATTGTTTAAAAACATGTTATGAACACTTAAAAACACTTACAAATTGATGATCAAAACAGGATTTCTTGAACGAATTTTAGCGTTAGGATTTGTTAGTTGTGTGTAATAAATGTAAGGATGAAAAGTTAGGTGGAGGTGTTTTTATTAAAATAGTTTAAGCTTTTGGCAGTTTGGTCCCTCCACCTTTTCCATTTTCATTCAAAGCCATTTAACTTCCATTTTGGTTACCAAACAAAGATTTTAAGAAAGAAACTTGACGACACTCCCCTCGACTTAAGAAAATAATGAAAGGTTATAAATTTTAGTCCGAGGAGTGTCATTGAACCATAAAATTTACCACCATTGATAAAATAAACAACCAGAATATGATAACATGCAAGTACACGGATGTTTAGAAACAGTTAAATGTTTATTTTCTCCCCCTCAAATTTGATCGGAAAAAATACTGAATTTTGAAAGATTATAGTGTTGAAAGAAGAAATGTACTTGCAATGTTTGAAAGAAAAAATAGAGAGAAGAATATTTTTGTTGTTTTATCAGGTTTTATATTTTTGTATTTTGTTTTTGAAAAAATATTTACAAATGAGATTTTGGTGTTTGGGGTTTTAAAGACTGTTTTAGGAGGTCATCCAATTCCTCTTGAGTCAAACACCTCATACCAATCCGGTGGACCAACTCATTAAACCTAGCGGAGGCAAGGCTTTGGTGAGAAGATCTGCCAATTGGTATTCAGTACCCACAAAATATAATTCAACAGTACACTGCGTTCACGTGATCCTTGATGAAATGATATCGAAGATCGATGTGCTTTGATTTCGAGTGTTGGCCGAGTTGCACGAGATCGCAATGGCACTCCGATTGTCGCAATACATCGGGATTCTATCAAATACGTAACCATAGTCTTTGAGTTGTGTTCTCATCAAATGACTTGAGCACAACATGCCGACATGGCTACATATTCTGCCGGTTGAGGACGCGATGTACAATTGCTTCTTCGATTGCCATGACACCCGGTTTATCACCAAGAAATTGTAAAGCTCACGAAGTGCTTTTCCGTGAATCTAAGCATCCCTGCGTGGTCGTCGTCAAAAGCGATTAGTTCAAAACCAGAATCCTTCGGATACTAGATCCCCAAATTAATGGTTCCCTTGATGTATCGGAGGATTCTTTTAGCCTCAGAGAGGTGGGTTTCAGTTGGTGCGACCGATACGGAGCAAAGATAACGGCAAAGACAATATCAGTGCGCTAGTTGTTAGATACATGAGAGACCCAATAATACTACGGTATTTTGTAGGGTCCACCAATTTCCCATGTAAATCGGCGTCTAGCTTCTTGGTATGAGCCATTGGTGTGGCATAGGTGTCACAAGTTTTCATTCCAAATTTGTTTAACAATTCAAGGGCATATTTGGAGTGACTCAAGAAAATACCACGGGGTGATTGATGAACTTGCAGTCCTAGAAAGAACGTAAGTTCACCCATCATGGACATTTCAAAATGTTTCTTCATTAGTTTTGCAAAAGCGATTGAGTACTTTTATGTGTAGACCCAAAAATGATGTCATCCACATAAATTTGAACAATTAAAATATGTTCCCGTGATATTGTATGAAAAGAGTTGGGTCGAACGAACCTTTGGTGAAATTATTGGCAATGAGGAAAGATGATAGCTTATCATACCATGCCCGAGGAGCTTGTTTGAGACCATATAGAGCTTTGTTCAGTTTGTAGACATGATTCGAGGGAACTCGGATCAATGAATCCTTACGGTTGGTGACATAAACCGTTTCTTTAAGTTGTCCATTGAGAAGCGGTTTTGACATCCATCGAAAAGACCGTGATATTCATATGAGCCTGCGAGAAATATCCTAACGACCTCAAGACGAGCAACCGGGCAAAAGATTCTTCAAAGTCAATACCCTCTTCACTCGACGATAACCCTTAGCCACCGAGGCGTGACTTATTTTCGATAACATTCCCACATCCAATTTGTTTTTCCAAATCCATTTTAGACCAATGACGTAGACCCTGTTGGTCTTTCAACCAGTTCCCATACTTCAAGACGTTTGAATTGGTTGAGTTCTTCTTGCATGGATTCAATCGTCTTTTGTCATTGCGTCTTTGATGTTTTAGGTTAGATTGGCGACGGTGAGTGCATAAATGCAATGTTCACCGCCGCGTGTGAAGACGTTGTCTTAACGTAACGTGGTTGATTCGGGTTGCCAATAATATTTTCCCGAGGATGGTCTTTTGTCCATCTATGTGTGGAGGGTTGATGTTGGTATACATTGTGCAGATTCTGAGGATTCAAATTGCTTGTTGAAGATTCGCGACATCGTGCAGCGGATCTCATTAGCAAACGGGTTAAAGAATGCATTTGGATCAAAATCTGCAGGCGGGGGTACTTCATTCGAACATCATCACCGGTTCATCATTGTTGGAAGCTGTTTGTTCAACTGTTGTGGTGGAGTCAACTGGTGGTGCTTCTTCAACATTAGTTGTTGTAGCAGGTGTATTAGGTATAAGAGTATTATCGGGTTGAGAGCTTGGCGGATACACCTGGAGCACGTTCATCAATATCGATCCACGAGCAGTGGAGCAAATAACCTTTCCATTTGTTGACGAGTGGTAGGGGGCTTTGTTCGGTGATGATGGGGTTTGGGGAAGTTTAAGCGGTTGTGACCGGGTTCCAAGTCTGTTATACTCGAAGCCATTTCCGTAAGTTCATCAAAATGAGCATGAATCGTTTCCATAACCTCCATTGTTCGACGATTCCGTTCGAAACCTTTAGAATTATCACAATATCCTATAAAGACTCCAATGTCAACTTTGGCTTTGAGCTTTCCAAAGTCATCACGATCATTATTCGGATAGCAAAGAGATCCAAATACATGAAAGTGTTTGAGATTCGGTTTTCTGTTGTGGACAAGCTCGAAAGGTGTTTTGTTGTGGCGTTTTGTAATCATAGAACATTTTTGAGTATAGCATGCATGATCTGATACTTCGCCCATAAGTAATCGGAAGTTTAGCATTGATTAACATTGTTCTTGCGGCTTCCACTACGCGTTAGGTTTCGATCTTTCAACAACTCCGTTTTGTTCGGTGTGCGTGCAATAGATGTCGATCTGAATTCCCACTTTCTCATAAAATTCACGAAGAGTTTGGTTAACAAATTCATTCCTCTATGCCGTTCGATTTGTCGAACGGTGTTTTTCAGAAGTGAACTTGTATTTTCGTGAGAAAGGTGATGATCATTCGTGGAGCTTGATCTTTGCTTCGAAGAAAGTAGACCCAAGTCCAGCGTGAATAGTCATCAACAATTACTAAGATGTAGCGTTTTTCATTGATCGTTTGCAGCGCGATCGGGCCACACAAATCCATGTGAAGAAGATGAAGCACATCTTTGAGAGCGTGTTCCACCTTTGAAGGAAAATGAGCACGAGTGCTTTTGCCTTGTTCACAAGCCGAGCAAAGGTGATCTTTAGAATACCGAAATCGTGGGAGTCCTTCAACTAGTTTGTGTCGAGCAAGGTTGGTGATGGTATGATAGTTTAGATGTGAGAGCGACGATTGCCATAGCCGGGATTTTGTTGATGTTGCCTTTGAAAGTAAGCAAATGGGAGATGAAGCAACCATGTCTTGCATAGAGATAGTGTAAAGACTTGAATTACGCGAGCCCGACATAAGGTCGTTTCCTTGTAGATCACGAATGAAACAAGTTTTCTCCCTGAAAGCAACTTCTAAATCTCCATCACAGCTGACCTCTTCAAAACAGATTGTGACCGAGGCCTTCCACATAGTAAACCATGCTAATTTCGATGTTCCCATTGATATAGTCTCCGTAGCCCATGATAGGCTGCGAAGTGATCATTCCGAATCACAGTGCCAATGAACTTTGCAATAAAGTTTGATAACAGTTTAAGGTTGCCTGTCATGTAACATCCGCTATCAACAATCCAGAGAATGATCGTATCACCGCATTACACAGGGCGAACGGATGGAATAGAAGTAGATGTGGAACCAGAAATGTTAGAGGGTTCCTGAGCAGTTATAGTAGATATACACACATCAATAGCTTTAGGTATCCATTTAAATCCTAGTGTGTTATATATCCATTTCCGCCATCTCCAACTAGTATTTGCTTTAGTCTTAGTGAATGCACTAGGTGGTACTATATTCTTAGGAGGTGAAACGGAGCTCAGGGACAACAATGCGTTTCTTAGAATCTAAAGAGGCGGTCTACCAAGCACAGACTTAGAAAGATTAGTGGGCCTAGAGGTATTCGGTTCTTAGGATTCCTTAAACGAGAGATGATAGCTTTAGCAACACATTTATCATGACAATCGGAATTCATACTTTTACGCCAAATAACACAAGGTGCATCGGATCAATATCAAAAGTACTTAACGGTTTAGCATTCGTTACATCACTATTTCTATTACATTTGCCAGAGGCAATATCTATAGTGGAAGCAACGTGAGTCTTATTCATAGTCCTAGGGTGTTCTTCTACTTTAGCATTTCTTATTGATCTTTTCTTAGGTCGCAACTTCCTATTCTTCGATGTAGTGCTCCTAGGTTGTGAAGTGCGGACGTTTGGAAAAGACGCAACTATTCCTGGTTCAGTAGAAGGAAGCACGTTAGCAACTTGTGATTTGGCAGTAGGGATTCTAGGTTCATGATTACTAAGTGTTACTGGTGCTATTCTCTTAATCACGGATGGTAGGAAGTTGTTCATACTTTCCTAACATTTCTCTTAACTTGAAGATAGTGTGAATCAGATCTTGATTTTCGGACCAAATATTTCGGCAAAATGCATAACTTCTTTAGTGTGTGCAAGATAATGATCAAGTTCATTTGATGCTTCATCACGAGTCTTTTGAGTAAATCAAATATGACACCATATTCCTTTTAACTTTTACAAGTTCTTGTTCATATTTTGAGATTTGACACTTAAAAGACACGTTTTGATCATCCAGTCGCTCAATTTTAGGATCGAAGTTTTGCACGCGGCTGGGCGATTTTGTGTTGAAAAGCAAGTTGTTGATCGTGAATATCTTTTTGACACCAATTAAGACGGCGTATTGCATTTGAAAGTTCGTTTGACAATCGTTTATTTTCAACTTTTAAGGACTCGATCTGAAGCACATTATCGGTGTTCTCAACATTTACCACATAATCAACAAAGATATCGGCAGAGATATAATCAAATGCATATGACAAAGAATTCAATAACACAACATTATGGACATCAGCACGGATGACATCTTCCAAGAGTCGATCAACATCTTTTCTCAACATTTTCTTTTTACGTTTAGAATTAGAAATAGATGTTTACTTTTCTCAGAAAACGACCTTCATCAATCCAAGTTCCTTATGAAAGTCCCTTTCCCAAGACAATGCACAACTTTTCAAATTTTTAACATTTGGTAAAAGATTTTTCTGAAAAAAGTCTCTTTGTTCTCGCGAGTGATTGAAAATGTTGAACTTTGATTTTCGAATGATATTCTATCTCATGTTGTAAAGTTTTGAGGTCAGCCATGAAAAGGTCAAAATATCTAAGAATTTTGCGATTTTCGGGTTTTGAGTTTACTTCACTGATGGAAGGTAAAGGACCATAAGTTTGTGCATAATCTGGTTTGGGATTTACATTAGAAGACTCGAGTGTTTTATGATAATCCTTGGTGTGTTAGAAGAATCCGTTGGTGTGACGAAAGTGACCGCTTTTGAATAGTTAAAAGGTTTGTTGTAAACAACATTTTCTAATTTTGATCGACTCTCGTCTTATGCATCTAATTCCTCTTGACGATGATATTCAACAACACTCATAACAGAATTATCAATTTTATATTACGTGCCTTTGAAACTTCGGGATTTGGTTTGAATACTTTGGTTGAAAGCTTAGGTTTGTAATCAACAAGATTTGGTCCATAGCCATTTGGATTTGGTTTTAAAGTAAACTTTTCAATAGCTGTGACCGACTCACCATGTTTGTAAACAACAGTTTTAAACTCTTTAAGTTTGTTTTGCAAGCCGATGATTTCTTCAAGATGATCATCTATTCGTTTCGTTGAATGCTTTTTGTATGCAGAGAACTGTTTTTGACAAGTTAACAACTCAGCCTTAGCTTTTTGATTTTCCAAGGTGAGAGCGTTAATTTGCTTTTTATGTTCATGTTTCAGTTGTTCTATTTCGGACAACAAAGCATTCTTTGAAGCGGCTAGATCACGCATTTGTCTCTCTAAATATTTTTCATTTTGATGAGATTTGGCAAAGGTCGCTTCAAAACCTTTTCACGTTTTCTTGAGTTTTGAAAAAGTTGAGTTGCTTTTGTAAACATTCAAAATCCTTGGTTAACAGTGCATTTTTACTTTTCAAGTTCTGATTAATTGCACGACATTCTTCCACTATGGTTTGTTGGTCTTGTATTAAACGAGCAAAATCCGGATGAGGCAAAAGTTCGGCGTGTTCAACGTGAGTCACAACATGATCATTACTTAGATCCTCAAGTATAACCACGGAGTCAATTTGATTATCAAGGTAAACCATAAGGTCATCTTGATCGTCAAATATAACTACGGGTCTAGTTGAAAATCGTCGGAATGAGATGTGGACGACTCATTTTGAACATTCCGAGCCTCGCCGGATTCAGATGTTGGCGGAGATATTAGATCAGAGATAAATATGGTTTGTTCGGTACTGAGACAAGCCATCGGTGTCATACACTGGGCCTGTGTCACTCATGTGTAACTCATGCATATTAGCCATCAACATAACAACTGCATTGGCCTGCAAGTACTCCATATCATCATCCGAATCTACATTTGCCATAAAGCTCGTTCTTTGTCCGTGAGAGTTCCACCATCTTCATCCTTAAGAGCCAAAAGAAGAGCCTCTTTGTGATAAGCACTGCCCCTTGTCCTTGGCTTTGGGCATGCATTAGCCAGTGTCCCTTCTCATTGCAGTTGTAGCATCGAAGACCATTCAACCCATTTTGAGCATTTCCCTGGTCCACCACTTGAGCTCTATTGTTATTCCTACCCACAGTATTAAACCCTTGACCACCGCCCATCGGCGACCATAACCACGATTTTGAACTTCAACTCGTCCATTGTTCACAACAGCTTGATTTCTTGTGTTAGATGAGGAACGAATACGATTGTTGGATTTGTTGGTATAATGGCTAAAAGCATTCGCAATCATAGCAAATCCTTGTTGCAATGCTTGAACGGATCGATTCCTCATTAGCTTCATCGACAAGTGCTTGAGCATTGTTGTTGTTGTATGGAACCAATTGAGTTTGTTGAGATTGAGGCCGTGAAGGATCATATGGTGTGATTGTAGCAGTTGGTTGAGTTGCTGGTTGAGGAGAATAAGCTTTTGAGCATATAAGGCAAGTTGTTGATTTTCCGGATGAGTGGGTGAAGCAATTTGAGCACGGAGAATCCTTTCTCTATCAACTTCCTTTTCATGAGGCTTCAAGTAATCGTACAACAATCCGTATGTAGAATGATGCATGTTCTTCGCTTGACGGAGAAAAATGACATACTTCTCCCATTCAGGACCAAGACTACTCAGGAACTTAGTATTAACGGCAATTCTTGGCATGATGATGTTGTGTTTATCCAAATCATTTATGATGTCTGAGAATCGATGATGATAAGACTCTAGTGTCTCTCCTGGTTCAATCATGAAGTGTTCATAAGCCAAGGAAATTTTGGATTCCAAATGTCCTCCGATTGAGTACAGATCCTTCCATAAGAAGATGAATATGTTCCCACATTTCCTTTGCAGTCTTTTGAGCATCAACACTTTGAAGAATTGGGTTAGGTAATCCTAAAAGGATATATTGCATTGCAAGCTCATCCGCTTCATAGTGTAGAAGTTCCTTTGCATTCAAGTCGGCAACATAGCAATGTTTGATTGTTCATCTCTTGGTGGATTAGCATTTGGATCTCCCGGTACAATGACAGTAGGCATCTCAAATGGACCTTCCAAGATAACCTTCTTTAAGAACTTTCCATGTGGCTTCTTCAGATCACAAAACCTAAAGAACCTTATCACCCATTGATCGTAGTTTCTGGAGTGAGCATTGGAGGTCTATCAAGTGATCCAGCCTCATGAATTGATTGTTGGCTGCTTAAAGCTTCACACATCTTTGCAAACCAAGTGGGTTCCTTCATAGTGTTCCTTGATGGATGTTGATTGAAGTCATTTGTGTAGGGTTGAACTTGAAGACTTGGTGGTGGTTGAACCATTTGAGGTTGTGGAATTGCAGCAAGTTGTGGAGTATGTTGTTGATTAAATTGTTGTTGATAAATTGCTTGTTGTTGATTCCATTGTTGATTTTGTGGAGTTAGTTGTGTTGGACGTTGAGAATAAGTGTAAGGGAAATAGTTAGAGTATGGTGGTTGTGACATGTTGAAAACTTGTGTTGGTAAAATGGATCTTTGTAGTCGAATGAACCTTTGTTGATGAAGTATCCTTAGGCGTAGAAATCACAATAAACCAAGTAGGACTTATGCGTAAAACACCAAAGTTACGCGTAACAATGAGAGTTACGCGTAGTTTTAGCTTACGCGTAAGTAGGGAAAAGACACTAAAGTTATTCGTAGACACAAAGTTAGGCGTAGAAACTTATGCGTAGGATTACCTTATGCGTAAGACAAGGCTTAGGCGTAAGATTAATCTTATGCGTAGGATTTCTACGCGTAAGCTTTATGCTTATGCGTAAGTTTAGGGTTTTGCCCAAATGATCTTTTACACTATCACAATGCAAAAGATATCCAAAGTCGACGTATTTTCAGGCTTATCCAAGCAAGAAAACACGAGGTAAACCACGCTGAAGATCAAACCAAGGAGTGAGTTACGCGTAAGTTTAGGGTTTCACTTACGCGTAGGACTACTCGTAAAGGTGATTTTGCCCAAAGATGTTTCTAAACCAGATTTTTGTGAAGATAGCTTCAATATCACCAAAATAACACAAAAGTGTGAAACTTGATGAAACAAAACGTCTAAAACAGTTATGCGTAGACAGAAACCCTCGTTAAAAAACAAGCTCAAAAACATTTATCCACGCGTAAAGTTTGAAACTTTTTGCCAAAAACAATTATTTTAACACCTTAAAACATTGAAAGTACAAGAATCTTGGATTCAAAAGTGTAAAAATTGTGTTTTTAAGCGAACCAAAGTATCAAACCACGCACGTATGTTTCGCGCGTAGGACCAAAACCCACTTCAAAAACAATATCGTTCACCCAACTAGTAGGCGATTGATACCACTTTGTTAGGTCACTAGTTTTACAACACAAGCTTAATAGAAAGATAGAGAGGCGATTGAACAATTATCCAAACACACACACACGTATAAATGTAAACGGTTATGCGTAAGGTATGAGTGAAAGAAGTGAATTGAACAACCAACCCTCAAGTGAGGGTTATACAAGAGTATTTATAGGAGGGAAGCTAGGGCAACACTCCTAGTTCCCATCCTTTTCCTTATTGGGCTAAGCCTAGGCTTATGGGCCTTCTACATAAGCCTAAGGCTAATAACAAACATAAAGGCCATAATTAAGCTAACTATTACATGTGAATCACTAACACTTGATTAAGGTTTAGGAGTGATTCCAACACTTTGCTAAAAATCGGATTAATTATTAATAGACTTTTATAACTGTTTCTGTCGAAACCTTGTTGAGTTTCTTTAGAAATCAGTTTCTATTTAACAATTTTTAACATTCATATTTGGATTAACAGATCTATAACGTTTTTTTAAGCAGTTTATTATCAGTTTTAACGAAACCAAGATAGAGTTTCTATTAAACTGATTTACTCGATCCATCAAAACCAAGCTAGAGTTTTGTTGAATCAAATCTGGTACAAGTAGATACCATTTAAAACTGTTTGTTTAACTATTTGTGTTTGAATTTTTCAGGATGACAAACACCACTACCCCTCTTGTGACTACTTCTGAACGTGCAGGTCGCCGGATACCAACACGTTGCTAATCATGCCTTTGAGAAACCAGAGAAATTCAATGGGCAGAATTTCAAGAGGTGGCAACAAAAGATGTTTTTCTATCTGACTACTTTGAACCTTGCGGTTCTTAAAGAAACCCACCTAACGTGGAACCTCTACTGAGAAGGTCAATCCTCTAATCAACATTCAAGCCTTGGAAGCATGGAAACATTTAGACTTTTTTGTGTCACAATTATGTTCAGAATGGTTTGGTTGATTCTTTGTACAATGTGTAATGCAAGACCAAGACGCCAAAAGAATTATGGGAGTCATTGGAGCAAGTACAAACGAGAATGCTGGTACAAAGAAGTTCGTGGTAGCTTGTTTTTTGGATTACAAGATGGTTGATTCAAAGAATGTGATAAGTCAGGTTCAAGATCTGCAGTGTTTTGCTACCACGACATTCATCTTTGAGGAATGACCTTGAGTGAAACTTTTCAAGTTGCTGCTATTATTGAAAAGTTACCTCCAAGCTGGGTAGAATTCAAGAACTACGTGAAGCATAAGCGAAAGGAGATGAGTGTTGAAGACTTGGTTGTTCGTCTTCGTATTGAATAGGACAACAAGCGGCTCAGAAAAACATGTATACGCCTGATTACGCAAAGGCAAATATGGTTGAGCATGTTTTGTCATCTTCAAAGTCCAATGTCAAAGCTAAAGGCAAAGGAAAAGGAAAGAATGACAAGAAGGACAAAGGGAAGTCTGAGTACCTTGCTCCTAAAGCTGCGATTGTGAAACAGAATTCCAAGGGGGTGTGTTTCAACTGTGACCAACCAGTCACCGTGTTGCTAACTGTAAGATGTCGGCCCAGGTCACTCCACGCCAAGGCTAATATGGTGAATAAAGATGTGGACATGATTGCTATGGTGTCTGATGTCATTGCCATGATCTCTGAAGTTAACCTGGTAGCTTCCAACAACAGGGAATGGTAGGTGGATCTGGGGCTACGAGTCATGTGTGTGTGATAAGAGTATGTTTCACTCTTTCGGGCGGTTGATAGTAGTGTACATAGGCAACTCCATACTCCTGAAATCAAGAGCGAAGGAGATGTAATCTTGATGATGACATCTGAAAAAGAGCTCAAGTTGACTAATGTCTTGTATGTTCTAGAGATTCGCAAGAATCTTGTGTCTGGTTGGTTGTTGAACAAGTTTGGTTTTCGTCTTGTTTTTTAGTCTGATAAGTTTGTTCTTTCTAAGAATCAAGTGTATGTTGGTAGGGGATATGCCCTGAATGGTATGTTTAAACTCAATGTAATGGTTGTTAAGAAGGATATCAATAAAATGAATTCTTACGCTACTTGATTGAGTCTTCTAATATGTCATGGCGTCTTGGACATGTAAATTTTAATTCAATGCGTCTTTTGATTAAATTTAATTGCATACCTAATTTCCATATTGACTCAAAATATAAATATGAAACTTGTGTTGAAGCCAAACTTACAAGATCATCTTTCAAATTGGTTGAACGAAAAACCGAACCACTTGATATGATACACACTGACATATGTGATTTGAAATCACTACCTACAAAAGGTGGCAATAAGTACTTTATCACGTTTATTGATGATTGTACAAAGTATTGCTATGTTTACTTACTGAAAAGTAAAGATGAAGCTATAGACAAATTTGTTCTATACAAAAACGAAGTTGAGAATCAACTTAGTAAGAAAATCAAGGTGGTCCGAAGTGATAGAGGAGGTAAATATGTGTCTCCATTTCTTGACATATGTGCAAAACATGGAATTAGACACAAGTTCACTGCTCCCTATTCACCTCGTGAGCAGTATTGCCGAAAGGAAGAACCGTACCTTGAAAGAAATGGTTAATGCCATGTTGATAAGTTCGGTCTAAGCGGGACATGTGAAGCCATTCTAACGGCTACTTATCTTTTAAATAAGATACCTCGTAAGGAAAAAGAAGAGACCCCTTATGAATTATGGATGGGAAGAAAACCATCATATCATTACTTACGAGGTGTGGGGTGTCTAGCAAAGGTAGCTATACCGACTCCCCAGGCCAAAAGATTGGACCTAAATCTGTGGATTGTATATTCATCGGATATGCTAAGAATAGCATTGCTTATCGTTTCATTGTACATGATTGAAAAATCGGATATACACAAGGTACATTAATGGAATCAAGGAATGCTTCATTCTTTGAAACTATATTTCCTTGTTTAACGAAGGAAACTGGAAATTCATCTAGAATAGATGAAGAAGTTGTCCAAGATAAGAGACAACGAGATGATAATGATCTTCAAGATGAGAGACAAGATCAAACTGAGGAAGAAGAGGTTGAACCTAGAAGAAACAAAAGGGCAAGAACGAGAAATCATTTTGGACCCAATTTTGTTTCTTTTATGGTTTAAAACGAACCTACTTCATACCGAGAAGCGGTTACTTCCTCAGAAGGGCCTCAATGGAAATAAGCCATTAAAAGTGAAATAGATTCTATTTTACAAAACCATACTTGGGAGCTCGTGGATTTCCCTCTGATTTGTAAACCACTAGGCTATAAATGTATCTTCAAGAAGAAGATGAAAGCCGATGGCACCATTGACAAGTATAAAGCAAGATTAGTAATCAAAGGATTTAGACAACGAGAAGGTATTGATTACTTTGATACATATTCGCTTTATTCTTGCCGAATAACCTCGATTAGGATGATACTTGCAATTGCCGCTTTAAGAAATTTGGAAGTTCACCAAATGGATGTGAAAACGGCATTTCTAAACGGAGATTTAGAAGAAGAAATCTACATGAACCAACCTGAGGGTTTCATGGCTTCTGGACAAGAGAACAAAGTTTGTAGGCTTGTTAAGTCATTATATGGCTTAAAGCAAGCTCCCAAACAATGGCATCAAAAATTTGACCACGCCATGCTAGAGAGTGGATTCAAAATTAATGAATGCGACAAATGTGTTTATGTCAAAGACACAAACAGTGGATATGTAATCTTGTGTTTATATGTTGATGATATGCTTATCGTTAGCGATACGACAAGATGATCAAATCTACTAAAGACATGTTGAAATCAAAGTTTGACATGAAGGACATGGGTTTGGCTGATGTAATCCTTGGAATAAAGATTATACGAACACAAAATGGACTTGTGTTAAGTCAAGCACATTATGTGGACAAAATTCTTAATACTCA
>OU343225.1:193770693-193843560 GCA_910596185.1 Chrysanthemum makinoi
TTGTTAGGATTTGGAAAATCCAGTAGTTAAAGAGTCGGTCACCTCAAGTATATGTATTCGTTAGAAAGCTTGTAATCGTAGTTATTTGAGGTTAAGTAGTATTTAGTTTAGTAACACCGTGGAGGACGGACGGGTCTTTACCCACTGTATCCCTGATCCACGTACCCGTAGGTGGCGTTTATTTGTAAGACACTATAAATACCCTCTACCTCTTAAGGTAGAGGGTTGGAGCTTCAATACCATTTTTCTTTGTTTCACATAGTTCCCAACTCTCTTCCCTTTCTCTCTCTAGAACTTTCTCTCTCTAAACATACTTGAACGCCCCACTTTGATCATGGTTTAGTGTGTTTGTGAAATCCTATATCTATAAACTTGGTTTCAGATGGTGGTCGACAATAAGTCCCAAAAAGATCTTTACCGCTTACTTTTCTTGAAGTGATTCTAAGGTTCCTCTATTAGTCGACAAAGTGACTATACAAGATAGCATTCTAGATAAGCATAGAATCAAGTGATTCCTTATGAGGGCAGGAGGGTCCCGCCCCCCTAAAAATTTACTATTAATTCTAATGTAAATATTGTAGGTTTTAGGGGTAATTTGTTGAGGTTATAAATAAATCTTCTCGACCAACCCTAAAAATAAATTCGCCCCCAAAACAAATGGCCAAGTTCCGCCACTGCATAGAATTATTTTCAAGATAGCATTCTAGATAGCATTCTTCGAAAGGGCTCTAAAGTTGCTTACCTACTTATCTATGTGGATGACATTATTCTTACAGCTTCTTCTACAACTCTTATACATCAAATCATTGCCTCCCTGCATAGTGAGTTTGACATGACTGATCTCGGGCCTCTTAATTACTTCCTAGGCATTTCTGCTACACGGCATTCTACAGGTTTATTTCTATCTTAGCGGAAGGCTCAGCTCCTTTACGCCACATGGCCAACCTGGTTCTACATGCATGACCCTCGCGAGCCACATTTAGCTGCCCTTAAACGTATTTTATGATACGTTTGAGGGACTTTGGATTTTGGTCTCCACCTATATTCATCATCTAACACTTCCCTTGTTGGATATACAGATGCAGATTTGGCGGGTTGCCCATCCACACGACGCTCTACTTTAGGATACTGTGTTTTTCTAGGCTTATAATCTACTTTCTTGGTCTTCCAAACAACAACACAATATCTCCCCGCCAAGTGTCGAAGTTTAGTACCGAGGTGTTGCTAATGTTGTAGCACAGCATGCATGGCTTTCAGAACCATCTTCGAGTTGCATTCTCCTTCTCTATCCTACTCTTGTCTATGTGATAATGTTAGTGTCATCTATTTATCTGCCAACCCCGTTTCAACATCAACGGATTCAAACACATTGAGATTGATATACATTTTTTCCGTGACATGGTTACTCCGCTGGTTGTTCGTGTTCTCCATGTGCCCTCCCCAAGTATCACTACGCAGATATCTTCACCAAAGACCTTCCCTCACTTTATTTGAAGATTTAGATCTAGTTTGACAAGATGCTCTCTCCCGCTCAAATCAAGGGGAGTATTAGTCAACAAGGACTATACAAGATAGCATTCTAGATAAGCATAGAATTATTTTCAAGATAAGCATAGAATTATTGTGATTGATGTAAATAATGGGTAATTGCCATTTACCTAAAATAGCTTGTATAGAACTATATGTATCCTTTATTTGTATGGAATAGAAACACAAATATACCATTCAATACTCCCCATCAACATGGAAAAAATGTTTTGTTGCGGTGTTATTATTTAATTGGAGGTATAAAACAAGTTGCTTGATCGAACCCTAGAAAGGATATGCTAGGTGATTAAATCATTCTTCTTACTCAAATGGATTATAAATAGATGTAGGAAAACTAAAATTAACTCAACTAGATTGATCGGGTCAAGAACCCAAGAAATCTTGTATGCCTTGTTGTAACTGCTTATCTAACTCTTGTTCATTGAACATATAATATAATATAACGAGATGGGTAGGTGTTCGACGTTGCGTAAACGAGGTTGGCAATTTTTTCCTTTTAAGTATAAGTTTATCAAATATGGTAATGTCAAGGAATGCTTCTAAATGTGGTGAAGAACGTAACTGCATTACTTTTGGAATCGAAGTATGAAGTTATTAATTTGTAGTATCTCGTTCTGAGCATGCTTTAATAACAAGAGCCTATAGTTGTTAGAATTAGTTGGCCGTTAATGTAGGTGTTCTGGGTTAGATCTTTAGTATTTCATATGGTCTGTTCAAGATTTACTTATATTTATGAATAGTTAAAGTTGTAATTTGATTGAGACTGAGTTTTCATTAAAAAAAAAAAAACTCATAATCAAACGCTAAATCTAACAGCATGTATGTGGGGGCATCTAGAAGAATTGAGAGAGATAAGTGCAATAATAAAGAGCGAAACAATTTTGAAAATGTACATTAAATATTTTTGAAAAGTATATACGTAATAGTCTTTGTTGACTTGATAATAATTACAATTTTAAAAATTCTTATGAGAAGATATGTGTATGAATATTTCTGCTTCAAGGTTATAGGCCTGCAAAAAGTTATTTGTGTAATAATAATTATCAAAACACCCTAAGAAAAGGAAATGGTCTACAAGCATTACTCGTAGATGGATGGTTTAATCTCAAATAAGAATGGAATTCTAAAAGAACTTTAGTAACGTTAAATATTTTCGAAATTTATTTGATTTATGAAACTAAACTGTCACCTACAAAGTAATGCGCGGTACCTAATACAACGGTGATTTTAGTCTATAGTCAGATATTTGATGGATGTATTGTATAGTGGTTAAAGCACACTTTTACATTCCAAGTATTATTTTGAAGTTAAACCATTCACCCAAGAAGTAATGCGTACCACCTAATATATACCCTGGTATTTGAACTTCTCCTTGAAATCTAGTGCTATGTCAATGTTGTAAGCATGCAGTTTCCATGAAACATGTTTGCACAACGCTAGCATAGGAATAGGTTTTCGAGGGGAAGCCGAAAGTATCAAGTTATAAAAGCTCAAGTGTGGTGGTAGTTAGGTCACAGTTTAACAATAGTTTAGGAGTTTTGCTTACCTTTGGTTATGTTGAAGTAAGGGTTTTTTTATATCAGATATTTTTTTCATGCAGTCTTAGAAGTAAGCTTACCGACAGCGTATAGGTAAATAATTGAAGTAAACAACCAATGATGGTTTAGGTGTATTCAATATAAAACTTATAAAATATGACAAAGGATGAAGATAGTGCTAATATTATTTCACTTTTGAAAAGCAAAATTAGTTACCCTATTCATTTTATTAGTTTCTTTATTGTTCCTTTCTTAAAATAATACACTTTCGTATAATGACGAATGGGCTACATAACAGATCGTAAAAAAGGAATTTTGAAAAATTCACTCTACAATATCTTCTTGTGCATCTGCCGTTGAAAAATAAAATAAAATAAAAGGATAATAATTGTTATTCAAAAAAAAAATATATTTAGTGCTATCGCCATAGGCGCCACATTTTGTGGTTCATAACTGAATATGGCAAAGGATATAAGCACTACACCTTTGTTATTTTACTCGTATTAGGAGTTTTGAGTGTTGGTGGTTACTTGCATCCATTAGTACTTTCTCTGCTGCTATTCCCGAGATAAACCATATTATTCATTAGTGTATCAATGTAGAATTCCTTAAGGAAGATCAAGAAATTTTTTTTATGGTTAATTTTCTAATAAATAGCACATGCAATTAGTAAAGTAAAAGGACCTACAAAATATATAGAAATGTGGTGTTTTCAAAAAGTGTATGTATAGTGCTACTTGTCCTTGATGAGTTGTGCCTTAGACTTGCACCATTGTTGTTGCCATCTTGGAATGACTAATCACGTTGGCTTGAATGTTGTTGGGAAATAAAAATTGTTGATGGCAAGCAATCAGAAAACTGGATGATGTTATTAATTGTTTTTTTCTCTAAGATCGTCTTGACAGTTCTTGTAGAATCAGTTAGCTTATTTAGCACGTACCAAACATGTGAAAGGGCGCTTAATAAGCACAACCGACCCTACATCAACTTTGAGATGTATGTCGTATAGAAGTCTACCAATGGTGTCACATTAGCTCGCCAGTCAAGCATTCAACTTATAAGGATGTAATCTGTTGGTGCTCACTTGGATCCATTAGTATGGTCTTTATCGCCATTATTGAGAGAAACCGTATTTATTAGTGTATTGGTTAGTATTCCAACGTAATATCAAGAAATGGGTTGTGTATTTTGTGATTCTCGTGATGTGGGATATAACATGTCATAAAGCTGTTAAAGATGGAAGTACGATTGTTGACCAATTGTATTCCCGAAAAGTAACACTTGTTATGATCTTCATAGGAACATTTGTTAATTTTCAATGAAGTTAAGACCGCTATCGAAATAAAGAACATATAATTTAGTCGTGAAACATGACATGCATGCAATTTGTTTAAATTTATGTGCACACCATTCTGTCATGTTTTGCTACTATTACTGCTATTATTCTAAAATTGGTCGGTTAGAAAATTAACAAGTAAAGATGCTATTTTTTCAAAAAAAAGGAATTCAGTTTGTCATATCATCGTCACGCTTACATTTGTGGGCTTCTATAACTGGATGTGGTTGTTGTATACGTATTATGCTGTACAGACAAATAAAAGCAGCCTTCAACGCCACACCATATTAGAATGCCATGGATCCAGACACAACATGTGTCTATTCAAAAGAAAGCCTTCACATTCAACCTAAGCTGTAAATAGAAAGGTATTAACATCGCTAGTTTGTGGAGATAATGCCTTACACGTGAATTAAACTAGATTCGTAGTAAGTTGTGCCTGCAGGGACTACTATTGTATAATAGGAAACTTATATGTATTCAAATTTATAAATCCTGCGACTTTCTCATGAGGGGTGTTGGAAATCATTTTGTAACTTTCATATTTCATCTAATAAACATTGTTTTCTTCACTCTCTCTACTTTCTCACTCAGAACCATGTTTATCATTAATCACCAACCCTCACCTCGAACTATAAATCATTCTATCTTTACGGTCCTACAATTAGTATCAGATCCTTTAGAAGCCAAGCTTCTTGTTACTATCCGAAAACATCGAAGAAAGAATAAAAACAACTTGTGTCTCAATCCATCTTCTTTGGTTTAGAGAAACAAAAAAGAACCGAAATACCTACCCCTAGACCTCTTAGAGAGATCAAATTCTTTATTATGTTAAAGAAAAAGAGTAGCCTCGTATTCATGTTTTGGGTTCATAAACTGAAAAGGTTAATTTGTTGGATGTTCATTCTTGAGTACTATAGAATGGAAGATGAGAATAGTTTGTGATTCATTTTTGATCAAATGAACGATGATTATGGAGATCATTTTTTAGTGAGATTTGATAGATGGGATGAAGAGTTGGGTGAGAGGAAAGAGATGGTAGGCGGAGTATAAACTGCTATGCATTTTTTGGGTTAGGTCAAACAAATGGAATGAGTGTTACGTTATATCTTATGACCGAGTATAACTTATGTGTTTGTATGGGCAATTGAATTGGACTGGGCTTGTTTCTATATCCATTGTAAAGTTTGACTAGATCAAAAGTTCGCTTAATGAAATTGACCAACATGATTGAAAGATGGCAGAAATTGATTGAGCCTAAGCGTTATATGAAACCGGACGGACCGTGCCAAAATTATTATGCTAAAATGTATTTTACATAGGCTACAAAGTGATATCATATGTTTTAATACATGGAATTAATTTTTGGTATAATGTTTGGTATATTATTCGAGTGGTATTTTGGATTACAAATTTTCACGAGGATACTTATTTCACGGCTAGAATTGTTAATTTAACAAAAATAGCTACAGGCCTGTAAGGCATTATTGATTTGAATTTAAAGTGATATTTTCACGGGTGTAACTTATTTATTTTTGAGACATTGGTTGGTTGGTTGCATATTTCAAGATAACTTGTCTCGACATTTTTCATAATGATTAAGACTTGACTATTAGTTATATCTGCCATGGATTTACGTAGTGCTATAGTGTATATCTATCTCTTTAAGGAGTTACGTTGTAGTACCTGTCACAATGAGTTTATGAATTGTTCAAGAGGCAAATATTTCATGCACTACCTATATTAGTATTGGTATATAGCAATGTAGACATGATTGTGTCAAAGATAGGTTCTTAATCATGGATAGTACAAGAATTAAGTTACAAGTTGGGGTGTTTACTTATTTTTCAAGTTAGTCATCATATTGGAGTTGTCCCCACACACACAATGATTGAATGGGTATGATAAGCTAGATTATAGGATGGTTTGAGAAGTGTATTTAGAGTATTTTATCTACATATTCTCAATTTTAATATGCTTAAAACAAGCTTATGGATATAATAAGTAACGTATTTATGCAGCAGCACAACATTGACACATTTTGATAACTCTGCAACAATGAGGGAGAAGTGTACACGTGATATATTTTCGGACAAACAATGAGTACATCTGGGGCTTATTTACCAACTTGATGCAATGCTATGTGAATTATGTTGTTACATATACCCCGAACGACAACCATGGTGCTGGGTACTAGTGTCTACTATATCTAACGCTTGTTCCGTTGTGTGATTAGGAACAAAGAGACTACTTGAAAGAGGGATGTTAGTTTAGGAGGGATCGTGAGAAAAGAAAAAGAAAGACTCGCTTAGCGATGGAAGTAATAACCTAACTAGAACATTAAAATCTGAAGTTTAGAGCAACAAGGATCGCTGGTTAGTGCCAAAGATCAAATACCTGAGATTATCAAAAGAGAGAAATTCAAGCAAGTCCTTCAATTACTTAGACTATGTATACTATACACTTCAAAGAACATCAACATTGTTTATTATTGTAATTTACTTTGTTTATGTATTTATATAGGTCTCATCAGAATTAACCATTTACGTGTGACGATATCTTTAGAGGGAGATTAAGTAGCTCCTTGCCAGTTTGTAAAGATAACGCCTTACACGTGAATTGGACTAGATCAGAGTAAGGTGCCCAAAGGACTACTATTGTACAATAGAAAACTTATTTTGTATTGAGCTTCATAAATACCCCTCAAGACTCTCCATGAGGGGTGTGAAAAATCATTGTGTAACTTTTCATATTTCTTGTCTAATAAACATTGTTTTTCTTCACCCTCTCTCTACTTTCTCTCATTAGAACCATGTTTATCATTGTTGGGTTCAGTAAATACCCAAACCCCTTAATCTAGGATTTGAATAGAAAATAACCTAAGTGCTTAGTCCGTTAAGCACTAACAGGTCACTGAGTGCATAGTCTCTTAGTGAGCCATCTTCAGGATACTCAGTATGAGGCGAAGAAGAAGTCTCTCAACTCAGTAAGGCGGAACTTAACGGGTGAAGACTGAGTCAAGAAGAAGATGGTGGATTCAGTGAGTGATGACAATAACTCACAACCCTAAAACTCCTCTCCAACCATACTTACACTGAAGACAAACTCAAATAGAAGACTCAAGGATGTGAAGACTGAAGGATGAGTGGATAAGTATGATAAGTTTGAATCGATAAGACGAATGTCCTTATCAACCAAAGTCAACTTTCCCGAATAAACATCAGCCAGTGTCACCACCTTGGAAAGCAATCTTGTCTCTATCTTAAATAGTCTTTGTAAACAGAGACAAAATACATCAAGATTTTGTTCTCTGAACTGTCAGTTTGTTTAGGAAAGAGTTAAAACTCATACCTGTATAAATAGCATAAGAGATGGAGTGAAAGTTTAAGCTTGTGAATTGTAAAAACACACACACACACAAGCCATCTTTCACTCCTCCAAATACAACTTAATCCCTGAGATAGCTCAGTGGGTACTTGTAGTTGTGCTCAGACTTAGCCTGAGCTTAGAGAGGAGTTACCAACCTTTTTCATTTCAATCCCAAGTACTATTCCGCAAGTACTTGGGTAATTTATTCTTGTTTGATTATTTCTAATAAAGAATATTATGTTGAAAATTAATCAGTGTGTTTTACTTACATCTTATCAGTCATAGATTCAATATTAACTTGTTTTAAATACTTAAAACTGCTTTTAGACATAGTGAATAGGGAACAACAAGTGGTATCAGAGACAGGCTGATTATAAAACCTTTTTAAGCCGCTCTAAAACATTTTTAAATCATGATCTTTATGGCTGAAATTGATGTACCCCAACTAGTCGATAAAAAGGGTGGAGCTTATTCAGCTGTTCCTAGACTTGAAGTTGGTAAATTCAACAAATGGAAAAAGTGTATGCTTTGCTATTTAATTGGGATGGAACCTTATTATATCAAGTGTATAAATGAAGGTCCATGTATCCCAAAGATGCTGAAGGTTTGCCAAACCTGCTCAAGGACTCGGATGAGAGGAGAGTTCAACCAGGACCAAAGACTCAAAAGTATCATCATATCATGTCTTCCTGATGATATTATGGAGTCGTTATAAGTCTGTAGTACGCTAAACAAACCTGGGATGACCTAGTTCATAGCCATGAAGGCCCATTCGATACCAAGGAAAACAGGATAATGGACCTGAAACTTGAGTATAACACCTTCAAGGCTAAGGACTCGAAACTCTGCTCTCAACTTACACCCGTACAAAACTCTTTTAATTGAACTGTCAAATGATGGTGTTAAGTTGTCCAAACATGAAATCAATGTTGGTTTTGTCAATAGTCTCTCTGAGAAGTGGATGAATTTCTCTCAGGGACTTAGGAATGCTAATCATATCCAGACCCTTGAACTTCCTAAAATTTATGGGAAATTTGTCTATGAGGAAAACCTCATCAACAGACGATACCCTGACTTAAAGAAGTCTCAGGAAGTCAAGAAGTCCCTGACCACCACTTCAACACCAATATCAACTGCTTTTTATTCTAACAGTTTTGTTCAAGATTTCAGGAAAATTCTGATGATGTGCCTGATGAGAGATCAAGTGAGGAGTACCTAAATGACCAAAACACTGAATTTCGAAAGGGCACTACCTAACTCTCGGTTTATAAAAGAAACAAAGGTTTTCAAATGCTAAAGCAAATGAGGACACTTAATGCTTTAAGTGTCACAAAAGGTCATTTTGCAAAAAGACTTCAAAAACAACCCTCTACAAACCATCGGGTCAAATCACCCTCAGCTTTAGCAAATTTCAAACAAAAATCTATCAGTCTCATCCAAATTTTTAAACAAACTGGACAAAAAACTGTTGATTTTGAAGCTAAGTATAAGAAAGTCAAAGCTAAGCTTGCATTGCTTGAGGCCACCTCGAAACAACAAAAAAGTTCAATCTGTGTAGGGTAAAAATAAAGGCCTTGTTGCTGAAACCTTCGACTGGGATGAAGAACCAGTCTCATCTGATGATGAAATGGTACATGTCACTGCACTGATGGCCCTCTCAGAAGAGGACAAGCTAGCTGTTGGGAAAAATCATGCCAGGAATGGAGAGTGGGTCAACATCACAATGAAGAAGGCAAATATTTTACTTTCTATGGATGATGACTCTGATTGGCAGTCCTATATGAACTATATCAATGTTGACCTTAAGTTTGTAGAAGAGCAACGATTAAATCTTTTTTCAAAATATAACAAGCTAAGTTTTGAACTAAACAAGTGTAGGATGAACCGCTTTTAAAACAAAATAAGCTTGAGGCTATCACTTTGCAAATACAAAACATTGAATTAGTTAAAAGAATCAGGCTCTTCATGATGAACTTAAGAAGAAAAAAGGAAGTCATTGCTAGTTGGACTGCTAAAAATCCAAGAGTCTTGATGTGTGGAGCTCCCAAGAGCAAAAGAGAGTCATAGGTGAAGATCATCTCCCTGACTCCTCACAAAGACCAGTCTCCCAAACCATTTGTGTATGGTGGCATGATTACCAATGTGTTGACTAGTCCCAAACCCAATGATTGATTGAACGGGTTAATCCTGATAGTAAGCTTCCATTTCGATTCTAGAAGACCTAGAGCCTGAAAGCAAAGCTCTAAAGAGCATGCTTGGACTCCCTGATGTGCCCAGTAGTACTGAACACATCTCCAAGTCTGAAGCAGAATCTCAAGCACCACTTCCACCCCTGGAACCCCTCTTCGTGCTGCTCCTAGCTCTGAGCTACTACATTACATTCAATCCACACTCACCAAAAGAAAAGTCTGACTTGGTAGAACCATCCAAAGACCATCAAAACAAATTCAACAAGAATCTACACCCACTGAGACTTCCACATCCTCTGTCCCCACTGAAGCTGACCAAATTCAGAAACTGACTAAACTTGTGAGGAAGCTAACTGATAAGATGGAATCCATCGAAAGAGTTCCTGAATCAATCAAGGAAACAAAACAAAGTCAGTTCCTAGTTCCTCAAAGTCAAAAACCACCACCAAAACCAAGCAAAAGTGTGATCTATGCCACTATACCACCATACCACTGACAATGTTATAGAATCCTTTTTGTATGATCGGCAAAAGGATGATCACAACTTCTGATCACTTACAATATGTAAGTTCTCAAGAAGCAAACTATACCAAAGTTGGTCATCAGTATGCTTCAACCTCCAAATCTGCTCAAAAGCCGAGAGCAAAACCCTTTCCTCCTTGCCCACACTGTGGCTTTAATGATCATCATCTGATGAATGTCTCATGAACACATGCTTTGAGATTTCGGAAATCCAGCTCATGAGACATCTCAAGATGACAGGTCATCCAAGCAAGGAGAAGTTCCAAGCAACCAGAATCATGAGTCATCCTCAGTTTCAAAATGCAAAACCTGTGGTAGCACAATGCACTCAACCACTGACCATGAGTCAATTGCCAAATTCAAACAGACCTTTAGGCCCAAACCCACTAGTATGTGGGTCAGAAAGAGAAACTAATCCAGTTTACTATTTGTGCAGAGACACGCCAGGGAGCCTATTTGGCATCTTGATAGTGGATGCTCAAGAAGCATGACTGGTGTTAAGGAGTATATGCACAAATATGTAAAGGAACCAGGACCCAAGGTAGTATTTGGTGATAACTCATCATGTCCCACAGGTTATGGTTCAGATACTGCAATGGAATAGTTTTCTCTAGAATAGCTTATGTCAATGGTCTCAAATACAATCTCATCGTGTCAGTCAACTCTGGATGCAAAGTACATGTATTCAATGACAAACAAGGCACCATTTTCAATGCCAACAAAGAAGTTGTTTTGATAGCCCTAAAGAGATGATGTTTATGTCTTAGACATGTCAACACTCTCTCAAGATGAAACTTGTCTTTGCCAATGCCACTGCAACTATCAACTGGCTGTGGCACAAGAGACTCTCTCACTTAAACTTCAAAAACATCAACAACTTGGCAAAATAAAACAAGGTCCTTGGCTTACCATCACTGGTTTTTGCAAAAGATAAACCATGTTCAGCCTGTGAAAAAGGCAAACACCAAAGAGCATCTTTCAAAACAAAACAAAATTCTCAATCAAAAGTCTGCCTTCATCTCCTGCATATGGATCTCTTTGGACCTACCAAATTCCAGTGAGAATCCAGTCATTTTATGAGTCGATACACTTGGGTATACTTTCTTTCCAAAAGTCGTGCAATTGACACTATAATGTCATTCAATGAACATTGAAAACCAGAATGACATCACTTTTAAACAAATCAGAACTAACAATGGCACTGAGTTCAGAAATGATGAGCTTGAGAATTTCTGTGATGAAAAGGAAATCTCCCAAAAATTTTCATCTCCTTACACTCCTGAACAAAATGGGGTTCTGAAAGGAAAACAGAACTCATTAGGCTGCTAGAACTATGCTTAAATGGCTCAGCTCTATCAAAATATTTCGACCAAGCAGTAAAAGCCTGTTACACTCAAACCAGGTCAATCATTGTCAAAAGACATAACAAAACCCCATATGAGATCTTCAAAGGTAGACTTCCGATATCGCTACTTTCATGTGTTTGGATGTGTTTATTCATAACCACAAGGATCATCTAGGCAAGTTTGATGCTAAAGCTGATGATGGATACTTTCTAGGTTACTCACTGATCTCCAAAGCCTCAGGGTATTTAACACAAGGAGACAACAAGTTGAGGAAACCTTTCATGTCACCTTTGATGAGAGTTCAAAAGCATCGTTCACCACCTCAGTGGAGGAAATAGGAATTGATAACTCATCAAGATATCCTCCATGAGTATAACACCAAATCAATTCCTCATACCAAGCTGATGCTGACATCTCATATTATGTCTTACCACAACCTGTCACAACCAACTATCGTGAATTCATTGATAATCAATCAGCCCATGCTGATAGGTAACATGAACCAAATGTTCGGAACCTGTGATTTATGAACCCCAACCTGAACAAGACATCTCAACAGATGCTCTTAATGATTATGTGGCTCCAAAGACTAACTCACTCAGTCTCCAGTGACCTCTTCAACTCAGATCCTAGACCACAAAGTAAGTGGACAAAATCCTGTGACATTGAGCTTGTAAACATCATTGGTGAACCCACTGAGGGCATGCTTACAAGAAGCATGTGCGCTAAATAATCAATCAGCAATGAATGTCTATATGTGATTACCTATCAGAAATAGAACCCAAGAGTGTCATGAGGCTTTAAAACACCCGGGTTCGGCCATGCAAGAAGAACTTCAAGTTTGATAAAAACAAGGTCATGACCTTATCTGTCCTCGGATGTCATTGTCATTGGAATGAAGTGGTTTTCAAAAAACATAAAACGGCATCATCATTAAAAACAAAGCCGACTTGTAGCCAGTTACATAAACAAGCAAGAAGGCATTGACTATGATGAGACATTTGCTCCTGCAGAATGGAAGCCATCAGTATCTTCCTTGCATATGCTACCTACATGAACTTCAAAGTTTACCAAATGGATGTAAAAGTGCATTCCTGAATGGTGAACTCAAGGAAGATGTGTATGTTCAACAACCTCCTGGCTTTGAGAGTAGTGAATTCCCTGACTATGTCTGCAAGCTTGATAAAGCCCTTTATGGACTAAAGCAAGCTCCCGCATGGTATAAACTCTCTCAACCTTCCTGATTCAAAACAAGTTTGTCAGAGGAAAGATAGACAACACATTGTTTATCTATAGGACAAAACAAGATGTGATACTCACCCAATATGTTGATGACATCATCTGGCTCAACAAACTACACTCTTGCAAACAGTTGGAAAACTATGACAAAGAAGTTTGAAATGAGCATGATGGGTGAACCTACATACTTCCTTGGACTATAATAAGGCAAACTGATAAAGGAATCTCCATCACCAAGAGAAATACACAAGAAATCTCTTGAAGAAATATGAGATATCTGACTGTGCCTTAGTGAAGACACCAATGGTCCCTCCTAACAACCTTGACCTGATCTCACCGCAAATTAGTCAATCAAACCCATTTCAGAGGGATTGTTGTCTCATGATGTATCTCATCGCCTGCACTGCACATACAATTCTCACTGTCTAATAGCAAGATATCACCCAATCCCAAAGAATCCCATCTCACTGCAGCCAAAAGAATACTAAGATACCTGAAAGGAACTCCAAGCCTTGGACTCTACTATCCAAAGTGCTCAGTGTTTGACCTCAAAGGATATTCTGATTCTGATTATGCTGGCTGCAACATGGACAAAAAAGTACCTCGTGATCTTGTCAATTCCTTGAGGAAAATCGGCTTGAGTGCAAAAAGAAACAATCATAGTGGCCTCAAATTTCGGCTTCTAGTATGTTGTCTGCCGCAGGATGCTGTGCCAATGTATTATGGATGAAAAGTCAACTCAGTGACTATGACATCCACTACAAAATGGTACCCATCTTCTGTGACAACACTAGTGCCATTGCTATCTCCAACAACCCTGCCCTTCCAAAGAACCAAACACATTGATATCAGATATCATTTCATCAGGGACCACATAATGAAAGGAGACATAAAGCTTCATTTCATCCCTACTGAATATCAACTTGCTGATATCTTCACCAAACCCTTGGATGAACCTACCTTCGAGACTGAAAGTGAATTAGAATGCTAGACATTGAAAGTCAGCAACCTAAAACCAATCCCAATCTCAGTAAGTTTTTCCTGAAATGGTTCATCCTCCCTGAACAAATCTAAAATCAACCTTCTCACTGAATGAATAAGACTCATTCAAGGACTCGACAGTTGATTTTGAGCATTGAATGAGTAACTAAATGCTCTAAGTATCAGTTACTTAAATGTCCTATGTTGGTAAACATACCAATTAAATATAGGAATAAATGTCTCTTTGTCTTACTATCAACCACACCAAGGGTCCCTCATAAACTTACCTCATCCCACTTGGCATTAAATGCCTCCTCTCACATGAAATATCCTGTGGATATTTTATTACTGCAGAATGCACTTTTACTGTGCACTTCAACTGTTTCCTTGAAAAATGGGATTTTATCATGTAGTGGAGTGGTGGCATTAAATGAGGAGATTCAAAATGTTTTCAAAAATCGACTACAAATCCTCTTTATACAAATTTTACCCCTCTCACCACTCTATAAATACCCCCTTCTAAACCACATAAACACACACACATTATTTTCGCAAACAAAACTCAAAATCCTTTCTCAAACCCATAAAATTTGTGTTCTTCAAAAATCATCAAACCTTTTCTAAAAATCTTCTCTCAGAAACATTTACAAAAGTTTTTTCATCACAAACTTAAGAGATTTAAAACTCTTGATTGTTCTACCATATATTCTTTCAAAACCCTAAAATATTTTAATGGAAATGGCTAGAACTCAATCTCTTCAGTTTGCACCACGTGGGTAGGGATCTCAAGAACGTTGAATTTAAAACCAATAATGTCATAGGTAATTTTGAATACCCACAAAATGTCCCAGCCTATAAGGACATAATGAAATTTTTGTTCAACTGCCAACTTAAAACACCTTTGTTCAGGTCCTCTATATCACTAAACCTCCTTGAGAGTTTTGGGCAAAGCCATGGCCAATGACCACACCCTCAACTAATGAGATTGACCTAAGACCTCTCAGGGAGTATCTCATTAAGTTCGTCTTTTAATGGCAAAGATCAGTCACCCCTGACTATAAAACTTTTGTAATGCAACAAAGGTTAGACTACAATAAAGGAGTTTATGTTGCCCATCCCTAACCCTCCACGTGAAGGATGGGTTAAAACAAATCGTTTTAGATCCAAAATTTTGGACAAGACCCCAAAGCACAAGAGTTCATTTCGTGGCTTGGAGGATCCTACTCACTTTTGTGATTCAGGTCCTCGGCGGGAACCACTCATCCACTAAACAAGTTAATTCTATTCAGTTGATGATGGCATATGCTTGATGAATAGGTCATGTTTCGACATGGGAGAGATCATTTAAATGATTCAGAACCAAGTCTGCCAGTAAAACTAGGACGGAATGTGTTTCGATCCTAGGTTTATCTCTTGTGCTTTGCGTTATCGGGTTGTAATTACCCTCAGGAGTACAAATATACCGCTTTACCTAGTACCGAAATAATCAAATTTTCAAAAGACCCATCCCAAGTCACTGATATTGTATTGACGGCCCATATGGTTGCCGAAATCGAGGGATTCAAGTGTTCCTAACCCTCGCCCTAAAAAGAGAAGGAGAAGTCTCAGACTAGGACTAAGACCAAACCCAAGTCTCGTGGCCCTGAGGCTTGAACATTGCCTAAAAAGGCAAAGAAACCCAAGATGATCTCACCATTGGCTGGAGACCAAGCAACATCCACCCTGTGACAACGGCGACACCGATAAATCACAATCGCAGTTCCTTGGTCCCAACTACTACTCCCCAAGATCCAGAGGGATACATACAACTCAATGGTAGGGAGCCTTCCACATTGCCCAAGGATGACATTGCAAATCATAGCTTTTGTCCGAGGCCAAAATGATTGATCCAAAGACTCGTGGGGAAACAAACAACCCATCGATAGGGATATCACCGCCACTAACTTCGCTAAAGGCATCGGAAACACCCACCAAGGTCTCAATGCTAGGACAAGACCTCGAGGAAAGGAACAACCTGGCCGATATGGAACCCACCACCAATCCTCCGACCCCATAGAAGGCATCAAACGCCTACCAAAGGTCCGGGGTAACGGGGAAAAAGACTCATAGGAAATATACCACCCCGATATGGAACCCATCACCCCCATTATTGTTAACCGCTGTCGTAGGTCGCTAACTGAGATATTCTCCAAGAAGAACAAGCTGATAGTGAAGATGCAATTTTATCCAGAGAAGTGGACGCTGATGCTCAATCCAACAAGAGTTCTCAACATCCACAAGAGCCTAAAGAGTCACCTTTCCAGCCTGAAGATAATGACTCACTCTTCTCATCTTCCTATCCTAAGAATTCGTGAGATTTGATAACACTCTTCCAATCGACGAGAGGCAATCTGGTTAAGTGGATCACTAAAGCTTCAAGGAAGCTCTATTCGGGGTTATCAAACTTTATGGGATCAACACACCGGCCGCTACTATGCAGACTGAAAGTCGGGTTTTGATTTCAACACCAACATCGATGATAAGGGATCCATGTATGACAATTCACAGACCGATGAAACTTACAAATTTCTCGTGCACCTTCGTGGTGTTGGCACAAAGATAGATGAAATCGTGTGAACTTCAAGAAGACCCAAATCAACTCCAGTGCCGAGGCTACCGAGGCTTACTTGAAACAATCCTCCACCCTCACTGAACTAATCGAATGCTCAAATCTGAAATGTTCAGGGTCTTCAATCTTCACCCAAATTTCTTCAGCTACATGAGTTCTCTTTGGATACTCAAAGTGGCTACTTTGGCTCGGCATCGCCTTTCTATGGCCTGGAATCTGGGCCCGAATGACTGCTTTGGAAGTATCTCAGGCATTTGAAGCAAAGGTCACCGTATTCAAACGATACTCGATATCAAGGCAATGGTCACTGAGATTTATCAAGCATAAGTGTCTACAGCCTGCACCCCAGTGCCACCTACAACTATTGCCCTAATTCTGACGCTACGACAACAATGGAGGAGGAGAATATTGTCAAGAAACTCTCTTCTCATACCGATGGGGAGCCAACACCACTAGTTTCCAAGAACACCCATCCCAACAAATTCCACCACCTAACAACAACAACAATAATTAAACGGTTACACCTATCATGACAACAATACCACCCCTGGTAACATCATCTTCCTCGTGCCAGATAAAGGAAAAGGCATAATGAAAACTCCTGAAATTGAGTTAAGATTCTACATGATTGGCAACACCGAAGTACCTGCCACCACAACAGCTGTGCCTACCTTGCTAAGGAAGAGAGGAGAAAGAAACTCTGAAGAAAGAAAGAGCGTGAGAAGCACCGTACAAGTCGTTGCTGAGGTTTGAATTATAGGAATTGATCCAAAGAAGTTTCAAAAGGGTCAAGCAGACAGAAGTTCAAGGATGCTGTGCTGCTAAAATGGTTGAAATGAAAAGAATAGAAGAAAAGAACAAGAGAGCCGCAAACTGCCGTGAAGAAAGAATTGACCATACAACCGGTCAATGACAAGCGTGTCAGCCTGAGAAACATCTGATGTCAAAATCATCCCTGTCCAACCAATCGCAATGAATGTCTACAGGGATGATAAAGACACTTCGAGGTTCATGATCCCCTCAAATTCATTGACTTTGGGATCACTGAACTCGATGAACTTGGTCCAATCATTGAAAAGAAGAAGAATGCGGTGGCAAGAGCCATGAAAATGCTCAACAAAAGATATGAAAGATCGAGGGATGCACCAAAGACAACTAGAATTCAGCCTGCCTTTAATCATACACCACGGATCTCAACCACAATCATACAAGGCAAAGAAAGAGGGTTGAGTTCCAGCCTAAGATCAAAGTGCCCGGACTCTCAATAAAACAGGAGCTACCTCGGGTGAAAAAGTTTGTAAACCGCCTTGTAATTGGAAAATCCTTGTGCAAAACTAGAAGTGGGGTTGAATAGTTTTTACCAATTTAAAACTCCTTTTAAATATTTAGATCTAATTTATGTCAATCCATTTGATTGTTTATGTTGGACGCTGATAGATGGATATATAAACGTGTAATGAAATATAAAGAGTAAGAAGCACATCACCACAAATACGTTATTATAGTGGTTGGCTACAAGGACACCTTCCTGCTCTACTCCACCCCCGAAGTCACCCACTGAGTTCAGGTTATCTACACCAACTTCCTTGTATGAGAAGCCTTCACAACGTCGCTTAACCTTCCGTACAAAAGCTAAATACCGAAGTTCTTTCACACCAAGGTTTAACCACACCTAACACAACGCCAGCCACCCTCTTTATATGTTGTGCTAGCCAATAAATCGAAGTTCTTTTCACACCTTAGGAGAACTAATCCTATCACAACGTCGCCTACCCTTTATTAGGTACTAGTCTAAGCACCTTAGTTCTTTCACACCTTAGGTGAACTACACCTTCACGACATAACACCTAATCTCAAGGAGATCTACTCCTTGTTACAACACCATCAAGGATATCACCATCCTTGTAGATAAACAAATACACATATGTATAACGATGCACCTCATCGATTATACAACCTAAGCATTCTCCCCAAATGCTACTTGATTTGATCCTTGGCATCCTTCACTAATGCCTTTGACACAACGCTTGGCACCCTTCACTAATGCCTTCGCCTTGACACCTTTAGCATTCCTTCACTAATGCTTTTTACACAACGTTTGGCACCCTTCACTAATGCCTTCGTCTTGACACCTTTAGCATCCTTCAATAATGCTTTGACACGGATGATGAGCACCTTTCACTAATGCTTTCATCTTGACACTTTCGGCATTCTTCACTAATGCCTTCAACCCAACATCTATGGAGAAAGGAAGAACTATCAACAAGAGAACCTTAGTAGTCTTGATGATGACGAAGCATGGCAACTCATGGACTTGAGCTTGCACGTCTTCAAGAGGTGGTGATCTCTCCTTTAAGAGGAACCTAGTAGATCACACAAAACAAAAGACAAACTACATAGATCACTTAGATCTGAGGTTAGAGGGTTAGAATACTTTGGGGAAGTATGTGTGAAAACCATGTGTAGAGAGAAAGAAATGGCTCTCTATTTATAGAGAAAATTCTCTTCTGTTCTCCGGATCCCACGGATCCCTACCACAAGGGATCCGGCTAGCACAAAGCTAGGGATCCGTGGTCCGCCTCTCTTGCCCATGGGTATTTTAGTTATGGGTCATGGGTCATGGGTTATGGGTTGATCCATGGTTTTCTTTCTAGATACAATGAACTTGGTTAAGTGGTATATATAAAACCATGGGTTATGGGTCAAAACCATTTGCTAGTATTTTACCCATTTAGTATATACTTGTATTTACCCATTTTAGCATACACTTAGTTTTTACCCATTTTAGTATACTTAGTTTAAGTATATGTTTAACCCAATATGTAAACACTAGTTGTTGTACATATGTATCTAAATCATAAAATCACTTATACTTGTTTTAGTGTTTTATGTGACAACTTAATTGTGTTAGAAAACTATTAACTCAAACTATTTACGTACTCTATTTGTTTTGTTAAAATGATTTTACTTTTGTTATCGACAAAACATTAGAAGATCGTAAAATATAAATAAACGTTTTTACGGCTTATTTGTATTAACAATCTCGCCCCTTTTGTTGATGACAAAACATAAAATTATTTTAAGGAAAAAGCTAAAATTCGTAAAAATTTGAATTTGTAGTTTTTACTTTCTTCTCCCCTTTTTGTCGAAACAAAAGTGTTAAAAGAAACTAACACAATTTTTATAAGAAAAAAAATGTAAAAATGTAAAAGAGAACAAGTGACGGAATGGTACTCGCCTTAACTCCCCCTTGACGAGTCCATCCCTATGTAAGGGCGCCAAGGACATAACGTAAAATAAACTAATTGTGTTTGCAATTAAGTTTGCAAATGGTTCGTCTAAGTGACGAGAACGTGCTCCCCTTGAATATTGCAATGTTGCAATGGGGTGTCATGAAGTGTAATCCAAAATGAATTAAGTTGCAAACGATTTTGCAATGTCGTTTGACACAAAGCTCCCCTAGCTTTATGGTGTCAATATCTTCATGTGTATTTTGAATAACTACAAAACAAATATTAGAAAAACAAGAGTATAGTGCATAATTTTCTGCAAAAAAGAGACTCAAGTTAGTATAAATTTGTGCTCCTGTACCACGGATCCCACGGTTCCCTTTAAGGAGGGATCCGTCTAGTTATCTCGGGAGGATCCGCTATTCTGCTGACATATCTTCAGAAGGAAGAAATGTCAAGGAATTCTATTTTGAGAGAATGAGATATATGTACAATATATCAAGCACAACACAAAAATAATCATAGCATATAAGTATTCATTCAATAAAACAAGAGATACACCACCAAATCTCTAAAACTAAGAGAATGAACTAGCCAAACAAGTGCTACTAATACTAATGAATTACCCCAATTCAAGGTTCAACTAAACTAAATGATGATCAAGGATGAAAAAGGTTTCCTAAACGTTCTAAGTTGAGTTTTTGAATGTGATGCTCATTGTAGTTTAGGCTTATTAACCTCTTCAAACGCTCGAGGAGGTGATAAAACATGAAATGCTGCTCTTCACGTAGTTCATGTATCAACCTTTCAACATGTTTACAATGATAGCAATCCTTGTCATGGTTTTGAGTTTCTTGAAGTGAAAGTTCAAGTGAAGTGGGTTGAGGATCTTCAAATGAAGGAGGATTTGATGGAGGTCATTAAGTGGTGGTTCTACAATGTTTGAGGGTAGAGGTAAGGAAGCATCAACTTCCATTTGGTCGGGTGGTTGCCTTTGATGTTTTCTCATAATCCAAAATGGATTATTGGGAGGAATGATAGAGTTTGCTTTTGGAGCAAGTGTTGATTCAACACTTTGATTTTGTTGCTCAATCTTTTCAAGTGAACTAGTTGGTAATGGTGAAAGATGAGATGGCCAAGAGGGTAAATCTTCTACATTGTGAGAGTGTGGAGATGATTGTGAGGTGGCTCTAGGCACTAATGATGTTGGTTGAGTTGTGGAGGGTATGTTTGGTATAGTAGAATTTGGTGATGAAATCTTAGTGGAACACTCTTCTGGGGATTAGTTTGATTGGTTTCCTTGGTGTAGGGGAAATCCTAGCATTGGTGGACTTAACCGAGATGATTCGGTTGAGGAAACTTCGTGTATGATTCTAGCAAGTTTCTTTGGTGGTTCTTGAGTGGATGAGTAAGCACTAGGAGCTTTTCTCATGATGAGATGACTAAGAAGAATATTTGCAATTGCTGATAATTATGTTTGTGTTTGATGACTAAAGTGTTCTTGGCAATATGGTTATAAAGGAGAAGAGTTTTGTAATTGCATTTAAGACTTAATCCACTAATGTTCTTGGAAATGTGATGATTAACATGCACAAGGTTGAGATTCAGAGTTTCACGGATCTAGGAACTCATTTAAGATGAGATGGAGTGTTTGAGTTAGAAAGATGAGTTGAAATGATTGTTTTAGCTATGTTTGACATAACCGTCACACGGATCCCACGGTTCCTCCTCCTTGAAGGGATCCGCTAGGCTAATCCTAGGATCCGCCTCCTAGCTATGACAGTTTGAAATGAGGTTTTTAGGAGCTAAAGCCTATCTTATTTTGAATGTTTCAGTTTTCCTAAAGGTTTAGGATGAAAGGGTACTTGAATGATTAGAGGTAATAAGTGTTGTAGCAAATGATTGCTTTTTATGGAAGGGGGATGGGACAAGATGACTACCAATGGTTGTCTAAGGATAACATTAAGAGTTATGAAGGTGTCAAGTCATAAAAAAATGATCCTAGTGATCAGATTTAGGCTTGAGGTGATATTAAGAAAAATTTTTAAAAACTACAAAAATTGAAAACTAATTTTTGTCTTATCTTTGAGATATAAATGACTAGAAGCAATTTCCTAAAATTGCTTAGCTTATCTTCTTAAGTGTTTTGAGAGGTGAGAAATAGTTTGTGAGTAGTCGGCGCTTTAAATATGGTGAGTTTAAATGTGTTGATAAAATAAGACTAAGATCTTAAGTAAGCCTTTAGTGAGTCTAAGCCTTTCTCATCCTAGAAGTGGACTTAGTTGGGTTCTAAAATCATATGCTAAGCTAATGTGATGTTATCTAGAAAGCAATTTTGATGTATTGAATGTTGTATTGCCGATCCGATGTCACGGATCCCACTCCTCAAGGGAGGGATCCGCTAGGCTAATCCTAGGGATCCGCAGACTGCAGATCGAACCAACACGTAAAGTCATTACAAAATGATGCGCAGCTATGCACACTAGTAAATCCAAAGATAAATAATAGAAACAAGCATGTTTATCACAAAACACTAGTTAAAGAAAATATCCAAGTAATCATAAACCGAAAGAGCTAAAATGTAATCATTTAAACATAAGATAAAGAAAACAAGCACAATCCTATTGTCTCTTTCATCAATCCTTTCTTTTCCTTTTTGACGGCTTAGTGAGGTTGTATGCGAGGTTTTGAATCATGCCCCTCAATTGCTTAAATTCCGCGGTCTCGCTTGGAATGGTCGGAAGTTGTTTGTGGTATTCAAGGAATTCCAATTTGATGTTGGCTACGGGGTCGACATCTTCTTCATCTTCTTCTTCTTCATCCGCCGAGGAGTCCGAGAGAGCTTCCTGGTTGCTCTCATTGACCATGAACCGCTTTTAGAGGGTCGCTTGGTAAGAGGTACCATGACGTGGTCGGAAAGATAATGATCATCGTTGATAGGAGATGGTTGCAATGTACCAACATACTTACAAAGTCGTGTTAGGAGCATACCATACGGAAGTACCATGTTGGAAGCTTTGAATACCCCAACCATTCTCCTTACCATGTAATAGGCAAGATTAAATGGCCTTTGATGGATAAGACAATAGATCATTTGCACAAGACATGCGCTTGGATGATCTTTGTTTCCAACTAGGCTAATGACATTTTCCTAAGGATTTCTTCCCATTTTCTAAACATGGGGTGCATTTCGAAAAGTTCCATTTGAAAGGGATTACGGTGAATGAGCTTCTTGTTACGGTCGAAACGGGATTGGTCGGTTCTTATTTTGAAAATAGTGTCTCTGATGGTTTCGGGTTCATCAATAGGAGTGTTATAGAGAGGCTTAGGATCAAGTGCAAGGTTTTGAGCGGCAATTACCCAATCTTGAGAGTACATACAAATTCCTTCACAAGGAATGTGAAGAGTTTGAGCAAAGGTGTTGAGAGGAAGAGTGAAGTTTTGTTTATTGATGATGAAAGTGATTGAAATGCTATCATCGACGCCAATGATCCTAAAGCTTTTGTAAAATTCAAAAATGAAACCGGACAAATTTGTTCATCTATGTCAAGGAGACAATCAAAGTTGATTGTCGAGAAAATTTGACGAATGTCGGTATCTTCAAGGAAACATTCCTTGACTACACGACCTTCGTGGATAAGTCGTTTAACAAGGCTTTTGAAAATTTTACGGTCGGTTTTGGTCAATCCCTTTTTACGATAGTAATGAGTAAGGTAGTGGACGGTGTCATGATGATCTTGTTGAGTAGCTTTGGGCATGGTTGGTCCTAAAAATACAAATTTTCCAATTAGTTAAAGTTAGTTGGGATGGGTTTATGGTTTTGATTTGTATTAACAATGTTGTGAACACAATGTGATTTTGTTAAAAGCCCCTTTTCATGATTAATTTAAAGAGTCCTAATTAAATTAATTGATTAAAAATTAAGAAACCATAAACCCTAGGATGAGGATGATGAAAATTAGAACAAGTTAATGTAATTACTTACAATGATGTTCTAGGAAGGAATACTTGAGAGTATGGAAGCTAATGAGGATGGATTCAGTAGCTTAGTCATTTTGGTGTTATGTGAATAGAGGGAAAAAGATCAGTGGTGAATTTTTGAAAGCGTATAGCTGAGTTCTGCCCACGGTTCCCGATCCTCTTGTATTTGGGATCCGCTAGTACAACTAGAGGGATCCGCGGGACAGAAGGAGTTGTTTGGTATTATTTTTGTAGTAGGCTTATAAATTAGCTTGCCCAAAAAATGGAGGTATTTGATGAGGATTGTTTTTGAATGATGATTTTTGATGAATTACATATCGAGGGTTCATATGTGATGACGGGTAGTTTGACGAAAAACAAATAATATCATCCCCTATGTTGAAAAGACTAAAGGTGACGAAAGAGACTTCTAATGATGTTAGTGATTAGTTAAACAAAGATAACTTATGACAATAAATGAGACTCATGTAACCTATCTAATGAAGAGTAAAACATACCTCTATGCTTCTTGATTTGGTATAATACCAAAAATACTTCATGAGCTTTTAAAGTAATCCTTTGTATTTGGTGTACATAGGTTGTGATTACTTTTTAGATCCTTCCTTGAATGTTGACTTCATTAATCTTTGAATGAAGACTTTGAAGAGATTCTAGCACGAAGATTTCTTAAGAGCAAAAATGATTAGAATCATCTATCAATGTCCAACAAAATGATTTAAAAGAAAATATGACCAACAAAAAAATCCTTCTTTGTAGTTTTCAAACATACACGGATCGTATCAAGTCTTTAAAGTACAACATACTTTAAGAAACTTGGTAACTAAGCTCTGATGCCAATTGTGGAAAACTAGAAGGGGGTTGAATAGTTTTACCAATTTAAAACTTCCTTTTAAATATTTAGATCGACTTATGTCAATCTATTTGATTGTTTATGTTGGACGTTGATAGATGGATATATAAACGTGAAATGAAATATAAAGAGTAAGAAGCACATCACCACAACACAAGTTATTTATAGTGGTTCGGCTACAAGGACACCTTCCTTGCCCTACTCCACTCCCAGAGTCACCTACTCGAGAGTTCGTAAGCACTCAACCAACTCCTTGTGGCGGAGAAGCCTTCACAACGTCGCTTAACCTTTTTCCGGTACAAAGCTAAATACCGAGTTCTTTCACACCAAGGCGAACCACACCTAACACAACGTCGCCTACCCTTTATACGGTGCTAGGCTAACCACCGAAGTTCTTTCACACCATAGGAGAACTAATCCTATCACAACGTCGCCTACCCTTTATTAGGTACTAGGCTAAGCACCTTAGTTCTTTCACACCTTAGGTGAACTACACCTTCACGACACAACACCTAATCTCAAGGAGATCTACTCCTTGTTACAACACCATCAAGGATATCACCATCCTTGTAGATAAACAAATACACATATGTATAACGATGCACCTCATCGATTATACGACCTAAGCATTCTCCCAAAATGCTACTTGATTTGATCCTTTGGCATCCTTCACTAATGCCTTTGACACAACGCTTGGCACCCTTCACTAATGCCTTCGTCTTGAAACCTTTAGCATCCTTCACTAATGCTTTGACACAACGCTTGGCACCCTTCACTAATGCCTTCGTCTTGACACCTTTAGCATCCTTCACTAATGCTTTGACACGGATGATGAGCACCTTTCACTAATGCTTTCATCTTGACACTTTCGGCATTCTTCACTAATGCCTTCAACCCAACATCTATGGAGAAAGGAAGAACTATCAACAAGAGAACCTTAGTAGTCTTGATGATGACGAAGCATGGCAACTCATGGACTTGAGCTTGCACGTCTTCAAGAGGTGGTGATCTCTCCTTTAAGAGGAACCTAGTAGATCACACAAAAACAAAAGACAAACTACATAGATCACTTAGATCTGAGGTTAGAGGGTTAGAATACTTTGGGGAAGTATGTGTAAAAACCATGTGTGTAGAGAAAGAAATGGCTCTCTATTTATAGAGGAAATTCTCTACTGTTCTCCGGATCCCACGGATCCCTACCACAAGGGATCCGGCTAGCACAAAGCTAGGGATCCGTGGTCCTCTCCTCTTTGCCCATGGGTATTTTTGGTTATGGGTCATGGGTCATGGGTTATGGGTTGATCCATGGTTTTCTTTCTAGATACAATGAACTTGGTTAATTGGTATATATAAAACCATGGGTTATGGGTCAAAACCATTTGCTAGTATTTTACCCATTTAGTATATACTTGTATTTACCCATTTTAGCATACACTTAGTTTTTACCCATTTTAGTATACTTAGTTTAAGTATATGTTTAACCCAATATGTAAACACTAGTTGTTGTACATATGTATCTAAATCATAAAAACACTTATACTTGTTTTAGTGTTTTATGTGACAACTTAATTGTGTTAGAAAACTATTAACTCAAACTATTTACGTACTCTATTTGTTCCGTTAAAATGATTTTACTTTTGTTATCGACAAAACATTAGAAGATCGTAAAATATAAATAAACGTTTTACGGCTTATTTGTATTAACAATCTCCCCTTTTTGTTGATGACAAAACATAAAATTATTTTAAGGAAAAAAGCTAAAATTCGTAAAAGTTTGAATTTGTAGTTTTTACTTTCTTCTCCCCTTTTGTCAAACAAAAGTGTTAAAAGAAACTAACACAATTTTATAAGAAAAATGTAAAATGTAAAGAGAGCAAGTGACGGGAATGGTACTCGTTTTAACTCCCCCTTGACGAGTCCATCCCTATGTAAGGGCGTCAAGGACATAACGTAAAATAAACTAATTGTGTTTGCAACTAAGTTTGCAAATGGTTAGTCTAAGTGACGAGAATGTGCTCCCCTTGAATATTGCAATGTTGCAATGGGGTGTCATGAAGTGTTAATCCAAAATAGATTAAGTTGCAAATGATTTTGCAATGTCGTTTGACACAAAGCTCCCCTAGCTTTATGGTGTCAATATCTTCATGTGTATTTTGAATAACTACAAAACAAATATTAGAAAAACAAGAGTATAGTGCATAATTTTCTAAATAAGACTCAAGTTATTATAAATTTGTGCTCCTGTACCACGGATCCCATGGTTCCCTTTTGGGGATCCGCCTAGTTATCTCGGGGGGATCCGGCTATATCTGCTACAGCTGATCTGCAAAATGAAGAAATGTCAAGAAATGCTATTTTGAGAGAATGAGATATATGTACAATATATCAAGCACAACACAAAATAATCATAGCATATAAGTATTCATTCAATAAAACAAGAGATACACCACCAAATCTCTAAAACTAAGAGAATGAACTAGCCAAACAAGTGCTACTAATGCTAATGAATTACCCCAATTCAAGGTTCAACTAAACTAAATGATGATCAAGGATGAAAAAGGTTTCCTAAACGTTCTAAGTTGAGTTTTTGAATGTGATGCTCATTGTAGTTTAGGCTTATTAACCTCTTCAAACGCTTCGAGGAGGTGATAAAACATGAAACGCTGTTTCTCACGTAGTTCATGTATCTACCTTTCAACATGTTTACAATGATAGCAATCCTTGTCATGGTTTTGAGTTTCTTGAAGTGAAAGTTCAAGTGAAGTGGGTTGAGGATCTTAAAATGAAGGAGGATTTGATGGAGGTTCATTAAGTGGTGGTTCTACAATGTTTGAGGGTAGAGGTAAGGAAGCATCAACTTCCATTTGGTTGGGTGGTTTCCTTTGATGTTTTCTCATAATCCAAAATGGATTATTGGAAGGAATGATAGAGTTTGCTTTTGGAGCAAGTGTTGATTCAACACTTTGATTTTGTTGCTCAATCTTTTCAAGTGAACTAGTTGGTAATGGTGAAAGATGAGATGGCCAAGAGGGTAAATCTTCTACATTGTGAGAGTGTGGAGATGATTGTGAGGTGACTCTAGGCACTAATGATGTTGGTTGAGTTGTGGAGGGTATGTTTGGTATAGTAGAATTTGGTGATGAAATCTTAGTGGGAACACTCTTCTTGGGGATTAGTTTGATTGGTTTCCTTGGTGTAGGGGAAATCCTAGCATTGGTGGACTTAACCGGAGATGATTCGGTTGAGGAAACTTCGTGTATGATTCTAGCAAGTTTCTTTGGTAGTTCTTGAGTGGATGAGTAAGCACTAGGAGCTTTTCTCATGATGAGATGACTAAGAAGAATATTTGCAATTGCTGATAATTATGTTTGTGTTTGATGACTAAATTATTCTTGGCCATATTGGTTATAAGGAGAAGAGTTTTGCAATTGCATTTAAGACTTACTCCACTAATGTTCTTGGAAATGTGATGATTAACATGCACAAGGTTGAGATTCAGAGTTTCACTGATCTAGGAACTTATTTAAGATGAGATGGAGTGTTTGAGTTAGGAAGATGAGTTGAGATGATTGTTTTAGCTATGTTTGACATAAACTGTCACACGGATCCCACGGTTCCTTCCTTGAAGGGATCCGGCTAGGCTAATCCTAGGGATCCGGCTCTCTGCTATGATGTTTGAAATGAGGTTTCTAGGAGCTAAAGCCTATATTATTTTGAATGTTTCAGTTTTCCTAAAGGTTTAGGATGAAAGGGTACTTGAATGATTAGAGGTAATAAGTGTTGTAGCAAATGATTGCTTTTTATGGAAGGGGATGGGACAAGATGACTACCAATGGTTGTCTAAGGATAACATTAAGAGTTATGAAGGTATCAAGTCATAAAAAATGATCCTAGTGATCAGATTTAGGCTTGAGGTGATATTAAGAAAAATTCTAAAAAAAAACTACAAAAATTGAAAACTAATTTTTGTCTTATCTTTGAGATATAAATGACTAGAAGCAATTTCCTAAAATTGCTTAGCTTATCTTCTTAAGTGTTTTGAGAGGTGAGAAATAGTTTGTGAGTAGTCGAAGCGAAAATATGGTGAGTTTAGATGTGTTGATAAAATAAGACTAAGATCTTAAGTAAGCCTTTAGTGAGTCTAAGCCTTTCTCATCCTAGAAGTGGACTTAGTTGGGTTCTAAAATCATATGCTAAGCTAATGTGATGTTATCTAGAAAGCATTTTTGATGTATTGAATGTTGTATTGCTTGATCGATGTCACGGATTCCACGGTTCCCTCAAGGAGGGATCCGGCTAGGCTAATCCTAGGATTCGCATCCGCAGGTCATCGTAACCAATACCAGTAACCTACACGTAAATGATGCATGCAATTTATGCACACTAGTAAATCCACGTATAAAAACAAGAGAAACAAGCATGTTTCTCACAAAACACTAGTTAAAGACAATATCCAAGTAATCATAAACCGAAAGAGCTAAAATGTAATTATTTAAACATAAGATAAAGAAAACAAGCACAATCCTATTGTCTCTTTCGTCAATCCTTTATTTTCCTTTTTGACGGCTTAGTGAGGTTGTATGCGAGGTTTTGAATCATGCCCCTCAATTGCTTAAATTCATGCGTCTCGTTTGGAATGGTCGGAAGTTGTTTGTAGTATTCAAGGAATTCCAATTTGATATTGGCTACGAGGTCGACATCTTCTTCATCTTCTTCTTCTTCATCGGCCGAGGAGTCCGAGAGAGCTTCTGGTTGCTCTCTATTGACCATGAACCGTTTATAGGGTCGTTTAGTAAGAGGTACCATGACGTGGTCGGAAAGATAATGATCATCGTTGAAAGGAGATGGTTGCAATGTACCAACATACTTACAAAGTCGTGTTAGGAGCATACCATACGGAAGTACCATGTTGGAAGCTTTGAATACCCAGCCATTCTCCTTACCATGTAATAGGCAAGATTAAATGGCCTTTGATGGATAAGACAATAGATCCTTTGCACAAGACATGCGTTTGGATGATCTTTGTTTCCAACTAGGCTAATGACATTTTCCTAAGGATTTCTTCCCATTTTCTAAACATGGGGTGCATTTCGAAAAGTTCCATTTGAAAGGGATTACGGTGAATGAGCTTCTTGTTTTTGGTCGAAACGGGATTGGTCGGTTCTTATTTTGAAAATAGTGTCTCGGATGGTTTTGGGTTCATCAATAGGAGTGTTATAGAGAGGCTTAGGATCAAGTGCAAGGTTTTGAGCTTTAATTGCCCAATCTTGAGAGTACATACAAATTCCTTCACAAGGAATGCGAAGAGTTTGAGCAAAGGTGTTGAGAGGAAGAGTGAAGTTTTGTTTATTGATGATGAAAGTGATTGAAATGCTATCATCGACGTTTCGAATGATCCTAAAGCTTTGGTAAAATTCAAAAATGAAAACCGGACAAATTTGTTCATCTATATCAAGGAGACAATCAAAGTTGATTGTCGAGAAAACTTGACTAATGTCGGTATCTTCAAGGAAACATTCCTTGACTACACGACCTTCGTGGATAAGTCGTTTTACAAGGCTTTTGAAAATTTTACGGTTAGTTTTGGTCAATCCCTTTTACTGATAGTAATGAGTAAGGTAGTGGGCGGTGTCATGATGATCTTGTTGAGTAGCTTTGGGCATGGTTGGTCCTAAAAATACAAATTTTCCAATTAGGTAAAGTTAGTTGGGATGGGTTTATGGTTTTGATTTGTATTAACAATGTTGTGAACACAATGTGATTTTCTTAAAAGCCCCTTTACATGATTAATTTAAAAAGCTCTAATTAAATTAATTGATTAAAAATTAAGAAACCATAAACCCTAGGATGAGGATGATGAAAATTAGAACAAGTTAATGTAATTACTTACAATGATGTTCTAGGAAGGAATACTTGAGAGTATGGAAGCTAATGAGGATGGATTCATAGAGCTTAGTCGTTTTGGTGTTATGTGAATAGAGGGAAAAAGGTGGTGAATTTTGAAAGCGTATAGCCGAAGTTCGTTCCACGGTTCCCGGATCCTTGTATTTGGGATCCGGCTAGTACAACTAGAGGGATCCGCTCTTGGATAGAAAGGGAGTTGTTCGGTATTATTTTTGTAGTAGGCTTATAAATTAGCTTGCCCAAAAAAATGGAGGTATTTGATGAGGATTGTTTTTGAATGATGATTTTCGATGAATTACATATCGAGGATTCATATTTGATGACTCGTTAGTTTGACGAAAAAAAAATAATATCATCCCCTATGTTGAAAAGGACTAAAGGTGACGAAAGAGACTTCTAATGATGTTAGTGATTAGTTAAGCAAAGATAACTTATGACAATAAATGGGACTCATGTAACCTATCTAATGAAGAGTAAAACATACCTCTATGCTTCTTGATTTGGTATAATACCAAAAATACTTCATGAGCTTTTAAAGTAATCCTTTGTACTTGGTGTACATAGGTTGTGATTACTTTTTAGATCCTTCCTTGAATATTGACTTCATTAATCTTTGAATGAAGACTTTGAAAAGATTCTAGCACGAAGATTTCTTAAGAGCAAAAATGATTAGAATCATCTATCAATGTCCAACAAAATGATTTAAAAGAAAATATGACCAACAAAAAAAATCCTTCTTTGTAGTTTTCAAATATACATGGATCGTATCGAGTCTTTAAAGTACAACATACTTTAAGAAACTTGGTAACGAAGCTCCGATGCCAATTGTGGAAAACTAGAAGGGGGGGTTGAATAGTTTTACCAATTTAAAACTACCTTTTAAATATTTAGATCGACTTATGTCAATCCATTTGATTGTTTATGTTGGACGTTGATAGATGGATATATAAACGTGAAATGAAATATAAAGAGTAAGAAGCACATCACCACAACACAAGTTATTTATAGTGGTTCGCCTACAAGGACACCTTCCTTGCCCTACTCCACTCCACGAGTCACCTACTCGAGAGTTCGTAAGCACTACACCAACTCCTTGTGGCGGAGAAGCCTTCACAACGCCGCTAACCGCTTTTCCTAAGTACAAAGCTAAATACCGAGTTTTTTCACACCAAGGCGAACCACACCTAACACAACGCGCCTACCCTTTATACGGTGCTAGGCTAACCACCGAGTTCTTTCACACCTTAGGAGAACTAATCCTATCACAACGTCGTCTACCCTTTATTAGGTACTAGGCTAAGCACCTTAGTTCTTTCACACCTTAGGTGAACTACACCTTCACGACACAACACCTAATCTCAAGGAGATCTACTCCTTTTTACAACACCATCAAGGATATCACCATCCTTGTAGATAAACAAATACACGTATGTATAACGATGCACCTCATCGATTATACGACCTAAGCATTCTCCCCAAATGCTACTTGATTTAATCCTTTGGCATCCTTCACTAATGCCTTTGACACAACGCTTGGCACCCTTCACTAATGCCTTCGTCTTGACACCTTTAGCATCCTTCACTAATGCTTACTAATGCCTTTGACACAACGTTTGGCACCCTTCACTAATGCCTTCGTCTTGACACCTTTAGCATCCTTCAATAATGCTTTGACACGAATGATGAGCACCTTTCACTAATGCTTTCATCTTGACACTTTCTGCATTCTTCACTAATGCCTTCAACCCAACATCTATGGAGAAAGGAAGAACTATCAACAATAGAACCTTAGTAGTCTTGATGATGACGAAGCATGGCAACTCATGGACTTGAGCTTGCATGTCTTCAAGAGGTGGTGATCTCTCCTTTAAGAGGAACCTAGTAGATCACACAAAAACAAAAGACAAACTACATAGATCACTTAGATCTGAGGTTAGAGGGTTAGAATACTTTGGGGAAGTATGTGTAAAAAACCATGTGTAGAGATAAAGAAATGGATCTCTATTTATAGAGAAAATTCTTCTGCTCCGATCCCACGGATCCCTACCACAAGGGATCCGGCTAGCACAAAGCTAGGAATCCGTGGTCCGCTCCTCTTTGCCCATGGGTATTTTTGGTTATGGGTCATGGGTCATGGGTTATGGGTTGATCCATGGTTTTCTTTCTAGATACACTGAACTTGGTTAAGTGGTATATATAAAACCATGGGTTATGGGTCAAAACCATTTGCCAGTATTTTACCCATTTAGTATATACTTGTATTTACCCATTTTAGCATACACTTAGTTTTTACCCATTTTAGTATATTTAGTTTAAGTATATGTTTAACCCAATATGTAAACACTAGTTGTTGTACATATGTATCTAAATCATAAAAACACTTATACTTGTTTTAGTGTTTTATGTGACAACTTAATTGTGTTAGAAAACTATTAACTCAAACTATTTACGTACTCCATTTGTTTCGTTAAAATGATTTTACTTTTGTTATCGACAAAACATTAGAAGATCGTAAAATATAAATAAACGTTTTTACGGCTTATTTGTATTAACAATCTCCCCTTTTTTTGTTGATGACAAAACATAAAATTATTTTAAGGAAAAAGCTAAAATTCATAAAATTTGAATTTGTAGTTTTACTTTCTCCCCTTTGTCTAAAACAAAAAGTGTTAAAAGAAACTAACAAAATTTTTATAAGAAAAAAAATGTAAAAGAGAGCAAGTGATCGGAATGGTACTCGCCTTAACTCCCCCTTGACGAGTCCATCCCTATGTAAGGGCGTCAAGGACATCACGTAAAATAAACTAATTGTGTTTGCAACTAAGTTTGCAAATGGTTCGTCTAAGTGACGAGAATGTGCTCCCCTTGAATATTGCAATGTTGCAATGGGGTGTCATGAAGTGTTAATCCAATAATGAATTAAGTTGCAAATGATTTTGCAATGTCGTTTGACACAAAGCTCCCCTAGCTTTATGGTGTCAATATCTTCATGTGTATTTTGAATAACTACAAAACAAATATTAGAAAAACAAGAGTATAGTGCATAATTTTCTGCAAAAGAGACTCAAGTTAGTATAAATTTGTGCTCCCCGTACCACGGATCACACGGTTCCCTTTAAGAGGGGATCCGCCTAGTTATCTCGGGGATCCGCTATCTCCGCGATGTAAGATCTTCAAGCAGTGAAGAAATGTAAAGGAATGCTATTTTGAGAGAATGAGATATATGTACAATATATCAAGCACAACACAAAATAATCATAGCATATAAGTATTCATTCAATAAAACAAGAGATACACCACCAAATCTCTAGAACTAAGAGAATGAGCTAGCCAAACAAGTGCTACTAATGCTAATGAATTACCCCAATTCAAGGTTCAACTAAACTAAATGATGATCAAGGATGAAAAAGGTTTCCTAAACGTTCTAAGTTGAGTTTTTGAATGTGATGCTCATTGTAGTTTAGGCTTATTAACCTCTTCGAAACGTTCGAGGAGGTGATAAAACATGAAACGTTGCTCTTCACGTAGTTCATGTATCAACCTTTCAACATGTTTACAATGATAACAATCCTTGTCATGGTTTTGAGTTTCTTGAAGTGAAAGTTCAAGTGAAGTGGGTTGAGGATCTTCAAATGAAGGAGGATTTGATGGAGGTTCATTAAGTGGTGGTTCATCTTGATCGTCAAATGTAAAACTTGATTATCAATGGTGACCACAAGGTCATCTTGATCGTCAAATGTAACTACTGGATCTATTTGAGTATCATCAGAATGAGATGTAGACGACTCATGTTGAACATTCTGAGCCTCATCGGATGCAGATGTTGGCTGAGATATCATATCTGTAATGAATATGGTTTGATCCGGTACACTTGATACAGCCATCGATGTCATACTGGCATGTGTCACCATGTGGAGTTCTTGCATGTTTGCTATTAACATCACAGGGTTGCATTAGCCGCATAAGTCCTCCATATCATCGCCGAATCGCATTAGCCATAAAGTCGTTCCTTGTTGGTAAGAGTTCCACCAGCTTCATCCTTGAGAGCCAAGAGTAAAGCCTCTATGTGATAAGCGTTGTCTCTTGTCCTCGGCTTTGGGCATGCATTAGCCAGATGACCCTTCTCATTACAATTATAACAACGAAGACCATTAACCCCATTCGGAAGCATTACCCTGCTCCAACCACTTGAGCCCTTTTTTGTTGTGGAGCACCCATGTTATTCCTTCCCATTTGATTAAACCCTTGACCACCTTCAACTGACCTAACATTACCATGATTCTCAACTTCAACACGCCCATTGTTAACAATAGCTTGATTCCTTGTGTTTGATGAGGTAATGCAATGCGATTGTTGGATTTTTTTGAGTATCGGCCGAAGGCTCTAGCAATCATGACAAACCCTTGTTGCAATGCATCGAAAGCTTCTGTATCCTCATTAGATTCACTGTAAAGTGCTTGATTATTATTGTTGTTGTTGTATGGAACCAATTGAGTTTCATGAGATTGTTGTTTTGATGGATCATACGGTGTTATCTTAGCAGATGGTTGAGCAGTGGGTTGAGGAGGATTCGTGAATACAGTTTGTAAGGTCGGGAATTGAGGATAACAAGCTTGAGCCCACAAAGCTAATTATTGATTATCCGGAAGTGAAGGTGAAACAGTTTGTCCACGGATAACCCTTTCTTTGTCAACTTCTTTTTTATGGGGCTTCAAATAGTCGTACAACAATCCGTATGTATCATGATGAATATTCTTTGCTTGACGGATGAAAATGACATACTTTTCCCAATCAGGACCAAGACTACTCAGGAATTTAGTGTTGACAACAATTCTTGGCATGATGATGTTATGTTTGTCCAAATCATTGATGATATCTGAGAATCGATGATGATATGACTCTAATGTCTCTCCTGGTTCAATCATGAAGTGTTCATAAGCCAAGTAGATTTTGGATTCCATGTCCTCTTGATTGAGTTCAGTGCCTTCCATGAGATGATGAATATGTTCCCACATTGCTTTAGCAAGATTTTGAGCATCAACACTTCAGAGGATCGGATTGGGTAATCCCAAAAGGATGTATTGCATTGCTAGCTCATCGGCTTCAAAATGTAGAAGTTCATCGTGAGGTCAAGACTTGCAATGTCGGTGACATCACCTTTTGGTTGATTAGCATTTGATCTCCGGTGTAACGCACAAGAGGCATCCAAACGGACCTTCCAGTGATGACCTTCTTTAAGAACTTTCCATGTGGCTTCTTTAAATCACAAAACCTAAAGAACCTAATCACCCATTGATCGTAGTTTCCGGGAGTGAGCATTGGAGGTCTATCAAGTGATCCAACCTCATGAATTGATTGTTGGCTACTTAAAGCTTCACACATCTTTGCAAACCAAGACGGTTCCTTCATAGTATTCCTGGATGGATGTTGATTGTGAAAGTTTATGTAAGGTTGTACTTGAAGACTAGCGGGTGGTTGAATCATTTGTGGTTGAATTGCTCCTTGAGGAAATTGTTGTTGAAATTGTTGTTGTTGTTGTTGTTGAATTTGTTGATAAATTTGTTGTTGTTGATTGAGTTGTTGTTGTTGTTGTTATTGAGGATACACATGAGGGAAGTAGCTAGAGTATGGTGGTTGAGACATCTTGAAACTTGTGTTGTAAAACGGATCTTTGTAGTTGAGTGAAATTTAGTTGATGAAGAATCCTTAAGCGTAGAAATCAAGCTTAGGCAAAGAAAACCTTAGGGCAAAACACCAACTTACGCTAAGAGGTAATCTTACGCTGTATGATTAGCTTACGCCAGTAGGTTAAGGAACCTTAGCTTATGCGTAAAACAAAATCTTAGTAGTAGAATGCTTAGGCGTAATATTTGCTTATGCGTAAGACAAGGCTTAGGCGTAAGTAAATGCTTATGCGTGAAAGGATTCTACGCTAGTTTTAGCTTAGCGAAAACTAGGGTTTTGCCCAAAAATCCTTTTACACTTATTCCAAAGGTAAAAGATATCCAAAGTCGGCAAGTGTTTTCAGTGCTTATCCAAGCAAGAAAACACCGAGTAAAACCAAGAAAACTCAAGATCAAACCAAGGATAACTTACGTAATAACTAGGGTTTTGTTATGTAGGTTTTGTCAAAACTGTGATTTCACCAAAAGTGTTTCTAAACTAGATTTTTATGATGAAACAGTTTCAATATCACTAAAATAACACAAAAGTGTGAAACTTGATGATCCAAAACTCTTATACACCTTACGCGTATAAATGAACACACGATTAAAACCAAGCTTAAAACAATGAAATACACGTAAAGTTACAAACTTTTTGCCAAAAACTTAAACTTTAACACCTAATAACCTTGAAAGTACAAGAATCTTGAATTTTAAAGTGTAAAAAATGAGGTTTTAAAGCGTATGAACTTTTTGAAACCAAGAACCTTACGCGTAACACACAAAACTTCAAAAACAAAACCTTTCACCCAACTATTTGGTGATTGATACCACTGTTAGGTTCCCATTTATGTAACACAAGCATCAATATAAAGAAATAGAGAAGAGAAAGGATCGGATGAAGCACGAACACACTTATGCGTAGAAATGAGAGAATATTTAAGCTAAGGATAAATGTGAAAGTGAACAACCAACCATCTAAGGATGGTTTACATGAGGTATTTATAGGAGGGAACTAGGGCAACACACCAAGTTCCCATCCTTTCCTTATTAGGCTTGGGCCTAGGCTTATGGGCCTTCTACATAAGCCTAAGCATAATCACTAACATAAAGGCCTAATTAAGCTAACTATTACATATTAATTACTAACACTTGTAATCTAGTTTAGGAGTGATTCCAACACATATATCTAAACTACATACTGTATACTGGATGAAGGTCATTTCTTTTATTTAAATGACTAAGAAATTTTATATTTTTAGAGTAAATTACATGGATGGTCCCTGTGGTTTGCCGAAAGTTTCATATGTCGTCCCTAAAAGTATAAAGTTTCATGGACAGTCCCTATCTTTTCAAAAAATAACACTCGCGTTCCTTTTTTTAACTGGTATTAAGTGATTTCGTTATCATTTACACGTCAACCCTTTTGGTTAACGATCATTGCATCGTCTATCCTTTATAATAAAGGTCGTTTATAATTTAAAATTTTTCGACTTTAGATACGTTTTTATATATTTTCTTACATTTTCTTAAGTTTTTATCTGTTTTTATACGTTTTCATTCGTTTTTATACGGTTTCTTGCATTTTTATCCGTTTTCGTCCGTTTTCATCCGTTTCTATACATTATCGTCCATTTTTCTTACAGTTTTATCCGTTTATACGTTTTCATACATTTTATTCTTTTTTATACATTTTTGCATGTTTTATTACATTTTCGTTCGTTTTTATACGTTTTCATCTGTATTAAACATTTTTATCCTATTTTTTAACGTTTTCATATATCTTTATTCGTTTTTATATGTTTTCATTAGTTTTTATACGTTTTCGTCCTTTTATATCCGTTTTCAACCGTTTTTATATGTTTTCGTCCGTTTTATACGTTTTCTTACATTTTTATCCGTTTTAGTTCGGTTTCATACATTTTAGCCATTTTTGTCTATTTTTATACGTTTTTGTCATTTTTATACATTTTTATCCATATTCGTTCGTTTTATACGTTTTCGTCTATTTTTATACGTATTCTTACATTTTCATACGTTTTCGACCATTTTTATACATTTTCTTACGATTTCATATGTTTTTATACATTTTCTTATGTTTTTATCCGTTTTCATTTGATTTTATATGTTTTCATCTATTTTAATACATATAGACATGTTGGGATTTGGAAAATCCATGTTGAAGAGTCGGTCATCGTGAAGGACGTTATTTACTAGTTATTTAGTTAATTAGTTAGTTTAGAGAAACACCGTGAAGGACGGACGGGTCTTTACACATTGTATGTCTGATCCACAGCCCGACAGGAGGGCGTGTAGTTTGTAGTATCAATACCTCTTCCCACTTGGGAAGAGGTGGTGTATTTCATTTAATTAAACATCTTCTTTTATTTACTCTCTCTCTCTAAGAAACACCTCTATACTCTTTCTCTCTCTAAAATGGCTTACTTGGTTTATCATCATCCTAGACCACCCGAATCATCAAACAACATAGAAAGAATGATCCTAAAATTGGTATCAGAGCCAATGCTATGTTGTTTTTGATGATTCGTACGGTTTTTGTTGCGGTTCTTTGATGCGGTTTAGTGATGTTTGATGTGTTTTGTTGATGTTGGTGTATATGTGCTGTCATACGTTGTTAAATCCGTAGTTTAAATCGGTTTTTAGACGTGGTTTAGTTGCTGTTGTTGTTTCTAGTCTGATGTGCTGATTGATGTGTTTTCAAGTTTTAAGCTATTTCATGTTGAATCTGCTGGTGTTTTATATTGTTAACTGCCCGTAAGCGCTAGACGCTTTATATTGATTTGGTATCTACAGTTTGGATATCTGGTTCTTCGATGCGTTTTGTGCGAAATATGGAACGTTCTTCTGTGTGGTTTCAGAATTCTTCGATGCGGTTTGATATAAAAACCTGTTCAGATTCAATGTTCCAGATGAGGTTTCGTCTATGCGGTTTGGTCGATGAGGTTTGGTCGATGAGGTTTGGTCGATGCGGTTTGGTTAGTGGCTTACTGCGTTTTGACACGACTGTAAAAGATAGAAGAAGTTGAATACAAAATGACCACACCATATTCTACCAACAACTTGTTTGTTATCAATCTACAAAGAACTTCATCAACTTATGCTACAAACCTATGTCAAACATCAAAGATCTCAACAAGTATGATAAACCTTTACACTAATCAGTACATCTACACAAAGGAGAAGCATACACAACATCAACCACAACTTAAGTTACAAACCTTTATACAAATCAGTCCAACATCAAAGACCAAAACAAGAATGACAAAGAAAACTTAAGGAAATCAAAAGTGAAGTATACCACTGCCACACCAAAATATGTCAAGTAAATATACTAATACCACGTAAAACCGTACACTGTCGTTAACTATACTTAAAAAGAAGAAACATTAGATCTCAGGTTTAAAAAGATCTCAGTCGATTCCTTCTTTCGTGATAATTGAAGTAACATCAAAACCTCTATAGGTTGACCAATCAAAAGAAATAAAATAATCATGAATCTCGTTTTGAAGACTAGGCTTCTTATTTAATTTCCGAAACTAAGTATGAAAAGATTTTTAACAAGAATGTTAAAATCTTCTTTCATGTTTCATTACACTAACACAAGAACAAGTACGAACTCATAAATCATCCATCAAGAACAAGTACGATATCATATTTCATGTAAGTAAAGATTTCTCACAATCTTGATACGAACATCAAGGTTTAGTAAAGATTTCTCAAGACCTTTTTAGATCAAAACAACCTTAAAAAGATATCATCACAGATCTAGACTCAAACCAGCGATGCGAAATCTAAAATAAAATTATTGAATCTCAGATCTTGTTTGTATTGATCAAAACCATTAAAAGGTCTTACACACGAAAATTAGTTCATCATTGATTCTATTGAAGACAAGCTTCTTTATATGTCCGAATCTTGCAAGAAAATAAGGATAACATATGTGTCAATTTCTTTTTCTTTGATTCGATTTAAGGGACAGTCAATACAAATTACAATCAAGTGAAATGCAAACCTACCTTAAACCATTAGGTTGATCTCGTGGCCATCACAAAACCTCATGCCATCCCTGTGGCCAGGTTAATATGAGAAACAAAAAGAAGGAATAGATCGATTAAGATGAGATTTGATGGAAAGTTCTATTAGTCTTGAGAGCATTTTGTTGAAATGGTGACTAATTTTTTTGATGAGAAAAATTAGGGATATGCTATGGAGATTAGGGTTTGTGAAACATGGGGGCGGACAGAAGTGCGTGTTAGGGTTTGAGGTGATATTAATTAGGGTAAAAGGTGAGATAAGGTTGTATTTTATACTACGTATTATTAGGGTATAATCTGATTGTTGACATGGGCCGATTAGACCTGTTGTATATCAAACGAATATGGATCGGATTGTCTTCCCAAGTTGGGCCCGGGCATGTGTTAAACGGATTTGGACTTGGGCTTTTAATTAGTGCTTGTTCGTGTGCTAGACTTGGAATGATGGATGTATTAGTCTTTGTTGGACCAAATATTAATTGTAATGTCATGGGCCTTCTAATGCTTAAATGTTTAATGGACTTACATTTTGAGATGAATTGGGCTTGACTGATTTGGACCGGGTATTCCATTTTGGAGAAGAGTTGTACCAAATATGGGCTTGAATGTATACCAGATGTGTTAGTATACGTGATGACTTGGATTTAGATGATGGACTAATGGGCTTCTCAAAATTGGATCGTATATATGAGATTTGACAAATATGAGATTTGATAATATGAGGTTTATGAGATTTGTTGAAGAGATTTGATGATGATGATGCGATTTGAGGCGTGCGATTTGATGATGAGATTTGTTGAAGAGATTTAACATGATGAGACTTGCGACTTGATAAGAGTTGATAATGAGATTTGTTGTGCTATGAGACTTAATGATGAGATTTGTTGAGTTCAGATGTTTGATTACTTTGGTTCATACATTTTCACGGAAGATACTCTTTCACGGCTTGAATTGTTTATTGAACAAAGTTGACTACGGGGTGTTTATACGATATTTCTTATTGGGATTTGAAGTGAGGTTTTCCGGGTGTGTGTACTTATTTCGTCTTCTTTCTTTCTTCCATTCCGCGAAGATGACTTGTTTGGGCATTTATTGAGTGTGATAAAGACTTGGCTATCTAGTTACTTTTGTGATTCTTTCTCACTTAACCCACAAAGTAGCTATCACTTCGTGTCTCACGCTTGAGGAGGATTCACAAGAGGTTTTGTACATTGAGTACACCGTTTCTTTTTCACAAGGATTAGTATAAGCTTAAGTAACAAATCTGGAAAATTCTACTTCATGTTCAAGTTCCGTATATCGGGCTTACTTCTCCAAATAGTCACAGCGTTAGCCGACATAATACGTGGATGATGTGTTTACCAAAGTGTTTAAAGGATGAGATGTTATCAGCAATTCTCATGGGATATTCGACACTACTGCATGTCAATGATACTATATAGCCGAGCAAAATCTTTCAAGAATCTTCAATGTTAGTCATGATTTTTCAAGATGTTTGCTTATGACAAGAACTTCGCAAATGGTCAGATGCACAAGTAATGATGCTTCCGAAAGTTCGAAACCATCATGGGGGATAAACGTGTACTTTGATGTTATAAGGTCAACCTCTAGGGGGAAGTAGTGTATACTAATTCACTTAGTATGGTTTGTGAAGTATTCTACATATGAGAGATGAATTGTTGATGATGGAGAAGAATGGTTGATGAACCATTGCATGTTCCTCTAAAACAGATATTCACCAGAATCAAGTTTGTCATAACATATTCAATCTGACATTGTTTACGGTTTAGTCTTGATTTTGTAAAATCCCATGAAAGAATCTATTTCTCGGTTTAAATCAAAGATTTGTAAAATCCCGTGACAATGGAAACATCCTGGAAAAAGAAAAGTGCAGTTCTGGATCTATCTCTCGGTTTATTCTTGGTCTTGTAAAATCCTGTGAAAGAAACTATTTCTCGGTTTAAACCAATAGAATTGTAAAATCTCGTGAAGATAGAACCATCTTGGAGAAAGGAAAGTGTATTTCGGGATCTTATCTGATGCTGGTGCTACTGTTTCAACTTCAAAGAAGGGATAAAGGGTGTACTTCATGTCTTGGATGATTATTTGGATATTCTTCATGGCAGTTTGGTTATTTCAAAGTTTTACGAGGATATGCGCTTTTGACTAAGTAATGATGAAACCATTATCAAAGTTCATTGAAAACGTCAAGGGGGGCTAGATCTGAGCTTTTAACCACAAGATGGGACAATGGCGTTAATTTAGTATTATCTATTTGAGGTTGAAGTGAAATTTCACGGGCGAGTGTGCTTAGTATCTGAAGGTATCGGGGATGGTTAGATGAAGATTCTTCGAGATCCTTGTTCGAGATTTTAACATATTCTGTGGAAACGTAGAGGGGGGTTGAATACGTTACCGTTTAAAAACTTTAGATCTTTAGTATCAAATTGCTTATGAAGCTTGTTATAATATGAAAGTACCAATTATTGTTTGTGACTAATATAAAGTATGGTAAACCAAGTTGTCACACAATCATGAACATCAAACCACATCACAAACAATAGTATAGTGCAAGTATAAAAGTAAAGAGATAAAGAAAGGAAAGTGCAAACCGAACACGAGGATTTATAGTGGTTCGGTCACGGATCTCCTTTCCGCCCTACTCCACTCCTCGAAAGTACCCAACTCGAGTTACTTCACTAAATCAACAAGCTCCCTTCTCGGAGAAAACCTTACAATCGCCGCTACACTTTTTCCGTACAAAGCTAAATACCGAATTCTAGTTCGAGGTAGAACCAACCTAACGTCGCCTATACAATATTTCCGACACTAAGCTAGATGTCGAATTCTTTTACAAGGGTACAACCACTCCCAATATGTTTTATGGCCCAACATAATAAACCTTGTGTTTTATGGCACAAACACATAAACCATCTAATCTAGTTTGGTGAAAGTGTTGTTATGATGCAATGATGTTTACACTAATGATCCATGACACAAATGTCTAATGGATATGAATAACTACTTCTAAATGAACTTCCATTGATAGGAAGCCTTCATGATGAAGATCACAAGTTCCCTAAACTTCTTGTGATAGATCTTCAACTTGTGGTAAGTGGGGATGGCTAAATCTCCAAACTTTCCTTGGTTGATCAAAGAGTATGCTTACAACAAAGATGAATGTTAGAAGCATTATGATCATGATCATTAGGGTGTTTAATGTATGTTATTACATTGTTAATGATTGATCTAAATGTATGCAAGAAGGTGGAGAAGATGTGATTTGAAGTGGTGAAGAAATGGGAAAACAATGGGCTTCTATTTATAGCAAAAGTGCTCAGAGCGCCCACGGACCAAGGATCCCTTTAAAGGGTTCCGTCCTTTATACAAATTGGTACCGTGGGTGCCTGCCATAAAATCTAAAAAATCTTTCTTCAAATCTTTCCAAGATATTTCCAAATCTTACTAAGATCACATTTGATATATTGTGTGTCAATCTAACCAAAATATTCAAGTGATCTTCCAAGGATTTCAAAGATGATGCATGACATGATGTAACATGTATTTCCATTTTTAGATTAAAAAGTTTATCAAGGTAAACTTGTAAAATGTATTATGTAACTAGTTAATAAAATGTCTAGTTACCTTTTGTAAAAGAGTGCTTGTTAAAATAAAATATATTTTGTCAAGTGTAAGTAAACTTTAGTATTTGTATGAAATACTTGTGAATGCAAAATGTAAAATGAGGTTCGAAATAGAATGGTTAACCTATTAAAATACTTAGTGACTCTAAACGTATTTTAAACATTCTAATTGATTTGTTAATGGGTTTGATCATAATGCCACATAACAAACATGTACGAACCTATGTTGTAACATACGAGGACTTGAGACATCGAGAGGTGTTGAATGTATGTTGAGACAAAGTGTGATTACAAGTAACTTGTACATTTTACGTTATGTATTACAAGTTACATGTTTGTCATCAATCAAAACAAACGAGACTATATAGATTAAATATCGTAATATTTGCACTAACAATCTCCCCCTTTTTGATGATGACAAATATATGTAAACGTAATAGAAAGTAAAATGTAAAACGTTACTTGTATCCTTACTACCTTTACATTACCTTCTCCGTTTACACTCTTCTCCCCTTTTTGTCAAAACAAAAAGGGCGTGTCCTTGGAGTTTAACTTAATTTCTCCCCAAAAAGGCGAGCTTGCATCATCCCTAGTGAAGTTAAATCGCCCACTACAATCCGTCCCTTTTTTGGTAGCGGATCCATGGATCAAATAAAGAGGCTTAACCTACATCAAGGTTAGTTTTATGCAACAAAAATTATGAGAAATATATGAAAAGAAAAAGGCATAGCAATGTTAGCCTATTTTCTCCACTTTTTATCGAAGCACAAATGCTTGTTGAAAAGTGAGAATGATGCTAAATGCGTGTATGCTCCCCCTTGACGGTTGCTCCCCCTTGTTTGAGGCGCCAGGGTATGATTAAAACCTACAAAACAAATATTAGTGCAAAACTATATTCGTCATTGGACGAGTAAGTGATATACAACAAAGTGTGTATAAGATGCATTCAATAAATTCTTGACGGAAGCTCCCTTGCTCTAGGGCATCAAGATGAACCTTCAAAATAAATATTAGTATAATAGAAGCTTTGTCTTTAGACAAATATGTCATATACAACCAAGTGTATAGACGATGCAATACGAGTGCTTAAAGGATATTCCTCCTTTTTCTAGGGTGTCAAGAAGCACCTAAAATAAGAAAAATAATTGATGCAAACTTCATCCTTAGATGAGTAAGTTATATACAATCGAGTGTATATGATGATGAACCTACAATGAAAAACATTAGTGCAATATATTTCATCTTTTCACAAAGAAAAATAAGATGTATATATGTGATAAATGATATAATCAAAGATCTCATGAAGTGTAGTCTCCTAATTACAATCATAAGAAAAGTGAGAATATAATATGATAAAAGCCTACAAAATAGTTCCTAGAAAGAAGATATGAAGTCTCCCACTGGGTGTGCCACTAGTGGTGCTAGTGTTGGTGTCGGTTTACTAGTAGGATTCATGTGGTGATGGTAGATGACTCGAGATTTACAAAAGTAAGTTTTCGCTAATCCATGGTGGTGATGATTAGTGAAAGTGGTGATGGAAGGTGGTGGTGATTAGGTAGGAAGCTATTAAGGAGTTAGAAACTCATACGTATAGCAAAAAAAATATGGACTCATGCAATCCTTTCGTCTTGACCAAAGCTAAGAGAAGAAAATATGAATGGACATTGCATTTCAATGATGCATAAGGGTTATGATTTGAATGATTTATTGATGCTAACAACCTATTGTTTTGAGCAAGTTCTCATATGCTTCAACCCAAGAGTAATCAATAATGCGTTCTATCTAAGAATATATAAATGAAGATACCAAAAGAAATAAAAGTGATGAAGATAAATTCGTTCATTGATTGACACGAATTATAAAATGACCTATTCTAGGTGACAATGGGAAAGGTAGTATTAGCATGGTTTTGACCGACATGGATGATTATCACTTTGAAAAGAAGTGAAGACAATATGGAAAATACTAATAATGAGTACCTATATGAGGATGAGAATGACATCATATGAGTGAGAGTTGGATGGACCAACGTGTTGGAGATGGTTGTTTTGATTAATATATCGTTTGCACTGACAAGGACATGCATGATAAGCGAGAAAAGGATAAGATCCTATGATGGTGTTTTAGATAGTGAAGTTGTAAGGTGCTAGTTTAAGGAAAATCCTATATGTGGAGATGAAGACGTTTGTAAAACACATGATGTGTTTTTCACTTGATGAGGTATTGGTGCGAAAAAGGTTGAACTAGTTGTGGTTTCATGAACCGGTTTTAGCTAAGTGGTGTTTACCTATGTGTTGGTATTGTAGAGTCTAAGAGACACAAAATTTGACAAAAGACAATTATGTGAATGAATTTCTCTCCCCCTTAATTGGTGGACATCCAACATAATGTGTAATGTAAAGAATGACAACAAAGTGTTTAGGAGGTTATCTGGGTTAACGAAAGAGATGAGCTTAGTGATGTTTTTATGAATGATGGTTAGCATACAATGAACTTCATCCTTAAAGTCATGTATCTCTTCTCGATTAATACAAGATGATCGTATGATGAGGCATGTGGTTTCCTAATAGGAAGTGAAGAGGATTAGAGTATTGTTATAACTAAAATAATGATGGAGGTGATTTTTGGAAAGCGGAAGCAAAATGAGATTTGGAAAGAGGTCGGTTGAAAGACAAAAATGCAAAGCCAACCCTCTAGAACTTAATTCTATATGCTTTTAAACTATATGCAAGTGTAGGGGTCCCATAAAGCATAGTACTAATCTACGTAGCAATAAAGGGATTATGCAAAATGAGCATACAAAAGTTAAAACCAATTGAGATAACAAATAATTTGTTATCAACCCACAAAACAAATTTGTTAGTGACAAAAGATGTTAACATGATAGAAATCAAATGATAACATGTTATATAAGCAAGAACAACACATTGCACTTAAGTAGACAAGAAATCACCATACAAGATAGCATCAAGACAATCATATTATGCAAGAATACAACTTTATTCAAGACATTTCATTTTGAGATTGTTTTGTCGTTAGACTTAGACGATTAAGCATACTTGGCTTTTAAATTAACACAACAATCTATGTGATTAATTTGTAAGATAAAAAGGCTTCTAAAAGTTTGTCATACCAAAAGCTCTTTGACATATTATATGTGCACACGTAGCAAACAAATTATGTGACAAGAAGCAAAAGAAACAAGATGAAAGAGTCATGCAAGCCATGTTTAAGACATAACAATTTGGAGCATGTATCATTTAGATCGCACTACACATAGATATAATGAATGCCAACTAATAGCTTTCAAACACAAATATATCATATCAAAATTATCACATATCAAAATGACATATTATGAGTTCATAAGCAACATGTTAATCATGCTAAGGATAATTCAAAAGTAAGTATCATGCAAATAAAGTTTAGGTTTTAAACGTTTAGTAGCATGAAACAAGGATATAAGCATTATAAAAACCGTACTAAGGTTTACACATTTGACTAGTTATCAAACACTAAGATAATGTCAAATCAACTTATCATATCAAACAAGAACATGTAATCAACACATGTAAGTGCAATGCAAGTGGTTTTACTAAGGTTTATACATTTGACTAGTTATCAAACACTAAGATAATGTCAAATCAACTTATCATATCAAACAAGAACATGTAATCAACACATGTAAGTGCAATGCAAGTGGTTTTAAAAGAAAAGTCATATATACTACTTGTTTGATTAGTATTCCTAAGCGAGGCAAACTATCAATGTTTTAACACTTACTTTAGGCAAGTATAGGAATACAGATTTTTCAAGTTGGAGAATGAATATGAGACTATTACTAGCGGTGCTCAATTAAGGCTAAACACGACCATTTTTTACGGGTGATTCCACATACCCAACTTCTCTCCCAGAAGCAATTCAACCGTTAGGTCAAATTGAGTTTCTAGTGCAATAGGTTCTCCAATAGTCATTCTCATGTTAGAAAGATGGGAACTCCTACTTTTGCATATTAAAGTGCATAAAAGATGATAGTTTACCAATACTTAGCTTAATGTGACTTAACTAATATGCAATATAACTAAAGTGATGAAGACGTCATGTTATACACATGAATTTTAACAATGGTGTGTTTGATAAACAATGTGTTTTAATCTTGTGTTAAGAATCTAAGGTTTGTTCAAATTACAAAGCTAATTGTATGATCTAATGGATGACATCTTTTATGTTGAAGTGTATACTTTAAAAGTGATTTGATTATCTAAGACTAGGGAATGGAATATGTTAAATTAAGAATGTTCTCAAGAAAGTTCTTTGGAACTTTATTTGACAAGAATCTAAATAAGGTTACTAACTTCAATAGATCATGTGTATGTTCTAGAGATGTGTAGTTTCAACCTTGGATGTGCACAAGGTTTGAGCAAGGTTAGGTTATGATGTACGCTTGAAAGGAAATGAATACAAATAGTATCTTTCAACAAATGAGATTATCGCATGGGATAAAGTTATCATGCTTATGAAAATAAGTATGACAAGATGAATTGGATATGCTAGTTCATAGAACTTTTGGATGTTCGTTTCAAGATCATTTAGCCAATGAGGTGTAATGAAATCTCTTGTAACATAACCATATATGTCGCAAGGAGAGAATGATGCATAGGATATACAATATCCTTTTAATAAGATGAATACTTAACGCATGATTTCTTAGGCATAATGTTTTTCAAAACATCATTTTTTCCTAAATGAAGATATGAAGCCAAAGTGTTTGAATTGGATAGTCCTATCTAAATAAACTTGGTCTCAAGATTATATTCACTAGATGATGACAAGAGGAATTCACTCAAGTTTCTTATGTATACTCCTCAAGAGTCGTTGTTGCTTGGGGTGTATGATGTTGCCTTTGAGATTGCATTTTAACATATGTTGTTAAAATGTTGATTTGAGGTTTAACGAAATTTATGCAGAAGTTTAATGACAAAGTATTACTAATACTTTGATAATTTGTGAAGGTAGTACTACTTATACCTAGTGGAAATTGACAACAATTACCAAGAGCACCATGCTTATTTGATAGTTGAGGTTCTAGCCATAATGAATTATCTAAGTCCTTATATGTGGGAAAGAATGTTTGAGTTTGTTCAAACGTGCATTTGATTCAAGACAAGTGTTGGACACAAGGGCTGTTTGAGCAATACACTTAACAAATTCAAATGATGGTAAGGATGGTGGATTGGTTGATCTAGGTGGTAGGTTTTCTAGTGTGTCTAAAAAGGATGTGGTGATGTAGGGGTTTGTTGTGCTATGTGAATACTTAGGTTGATTGTCCATAGATGTTGAACATAAAAAGTACGGATACTAATTCTTATGGTTCATTGGTTGCTACAACTAGTGGGTGAAGTGCTTGAAGCTTTGGTTATGTCTATGAAGCTTAGGGGTTGAGGTATAGGTTCACCTTGAAAGGGCACGTTTGATTTAAAGGATGCTCTTGGAAGTTCATGAGCAATACGCTTAATGGTGCCAAAAGATGGAAGAGGGATAGTAGGTGTCAAAGAGGGATAAGTGGCACAATGTGTTGTTTGTTTTGGATAAGTGTTTCAACATGTGTTGTTAAAATACTTGGGTGTTGATTTTTCGGATATGACTTTTAATGACTACAATCGTAAGTCGCATATACTTGAATATTTCGATTGAAATACTTAAGTTGTCAATCCTAATTTGTTGAGATTATAAAGCTTAGATTGAACTCAAGGATAACAAGACTTGATAGTATGTCTTTAACATACGTGTGAGTTATGACTCTATGTAAATACTTATCGTCTTGAAGGATGACACATTATTTTCATGTTTAACCAAGTGAGGAAATACATGTAGATACAAAACAATATCTATAGTCATATGACAGATTTGTGTATGATATCTTTGCAAGTAATGAGTCCAGATTTGTTAGTCTTGGTAAGTCATCTAAGTCATCCGCAAACGGGTGAGGAGATGTTGGTGGTGTTTGCACAAAGTACAAGTTTTGGAGACTTTGGTAGTGAAGGTGTTTTGGATGATGATGGGTGATTTTGGTGGTGGAGTTGGAGTACTTAAGTTTAGAAAGTTCACATCTTGAATGGGTGATGAGATATTGAGAGGTAATGAGTCTGAGGATGAAGAGTTCAAGTTAATGAAGCAACAAGATCGAATGCTAATCCTAGTGGTTTTTCTTAAGTGAATTATTTGAGGTTGAGGATTTAGTCATTTTGACTTTGCTTTGAGAAATGCTAAGCTTAAGGAAAAGTAACAGTGAAGGTGTGAAAATGACCATCCTGAATGTGTCGATTTATGGAACTAAGGATTCATGCACTTGATGTTAATTCCTACAAAGATAGTAGTTTCTAATGAGATGGAAGTGTCTAAGATCATGTCAAACATCCTAAGTTAATTCATTGAGGATGTGTTGAGTGAGGTATGAAAGATATGCATTAACAACTATCCTAGAAACAAAATTTGGTAAATTAGATTTAGTAAAATTAAACAACTTACCAGTAGAATCCACGGCACCAATTTTTCGACAAAGGAACCCTTAATTTGTGCCACCGGTCCGCCTCACATGTGAACGGCGGTACCAAAGTGCATAACAGACGGTACCAAATTTTTGGTGCCGTCTAATCCGTGGACACCATAAAACTTCACAGACCCATTTTTTTAGGTGTCGGGGAGTTTTCCGAAACCTGAATTTTTGCTTAAAATATGTGACATTAATCATTTCTAGTTAGGAAAAGTCAATAACACATATATAAACATAGTGGAGCATAGACTTTGACCAAGGGCTAACGATTTTCACATATAAGTGAAAATGGGTAAAATTTGATAACACCCGTGTGTTATCCCCTGCATGAACCGGTTAGCATACATCAATGTTTTAAGTTAGTTTATCATCCTACGAAGTGAAAACATATAAATTACATCATACAACATTGTTTTTGTCCTTGTACCAAACACTCTCTTAAAACCTTCATTTTTCAAAGTACTTGACTAATTTACTTAGTACTTATTGCTAAGTGAGTTATGACATTTCATAAGTTATGCGAGATGTTAGTATAACCTATGCAAATGAAGTGATCTAATTCTACAAGCGATGGTAAAACAATTTTCCAACTTAGTGCACAAAATCTATCAAATAACCTATTGTGCATAAACAAGAAATCGTCAAACAAGCGAATAAATAACATGGCAAGATTGACACTTATATTATGCAAACAAACAAGTGTAAACAACAATTTGAAAAGTAAGCAAGCAACATATATGCAAACAACATAAACAAGTGGTCATTTAGCATAGCATAACAAGAAAGACACTTTTCGTCATTTTATGTTTAAATATGACGATGTATACCAAGCTTGATTAGTTTCCTTTAAACATATTACCAAATTATTTAGTTTCAAAGGAAGTTGTATCAAAGTTCTAAGAATACCAACTTAAATTGCTTGATTCAAAAATTTGAGTTTTTATGTTAAAGCGAAACTCAATATTTTAGACATACTGTAGTATTTGGTATATTTCACTTATTTAAAATTAGACTCAGGCTATGAGAGTATTTTTAAATGAAAGTAGACTCAATTCCCTTTAAAATGATAGGTGGCTCGACTCTGCACGGACTTACGGTTAATTAGTTATGATTTTTGAAGTTGCCCAAAAACTCATATCTGTACACGGATTCCACGGAACCAAATAAAGGGATCCGCCCTTTATAAGATTTGGTGCCGTGGTCCTCCGAGACAGATTCACCAAAACTAGTATTTGACATAGAGAAAACGTGTGTGACTTACTAGATTTCATAGTAAACATATAATACACATATTTAACAACATATCTACTTGTGTAACTTATCTTAAACATTTACGGAGGTGATTTTTCAACTAAATTTATAGTTATCCCAAACACTCCTTTAAAATCATATTTCTTCATAAATTTTCTATAAGCACACAATACAATACTTACTAGTTCTTTCAACAAACTTTTTATTTTATTTTTCAAGAAAACCTTCAAGCTTGTATACAAAGTTACATTTAACAACAAAATTTCTAAGTATAACAAGCAAAACATTTTTCATATTATTTTTCGCTTCAATGGTAATTTGATACATGGATCGTACTCTATTTTAAAACCATTTGTTTTGAAAATAAGAGCTACATGGCTCTGGTACCAATTGTGGAAACGTAGAGGGGGTGAATACGTTACCGTTTAAAAACTTTAGATCTTTAGTATCAAATCGCTAATGAAGCTTGTTATAATATGAAAGTACCAATTATTGTTTGTGACTAATATAAAGTATGGTAAACCAAGTTGTCACACAATCATGAACATCAAACCACATCACAAACAATAGTATAGTGCAAGTATAAAAGTAAAGAGATAAAGAAAGGAAAGTGCAAACCGAACACGAGGATTTATAGTGGTTCGGTCACGGATCTCCTTTCCGCCCTACTCCACTCCTCGAGTACCCAACTCGAGAGTTACTTCACTAAATCAACAAGCTCCCTTCTCGGCGGAGAAAACCTTACAATCGCCGCTTACACTTTTTCCGGTACAAAGCTAAATATCGGGTTCTAGTTCGAGGTAGAACCAACCTAACGTCGCCTATACAATATTTCCGACACTAAGCTAGATGTCGAATTCTTTTACAAGGGTACAACCACTCCCAATATGTTTTATGGCCCAACATAATAAACCTTGTGTTTTATGGCACAAACACATAAACCATCTAATCTAGTTTGGTGAAAGTGTTGTTATGATGCAATGATGTTTACACTAATGATCCATGACACAAATGTCTAATGGATATGAATAACTACTTCTAAATGAACTTCCATTGATAGGAAGCCTTCATGATGAAGATCACAAGTTCCCTAAACTTCTTGTGATAGATCTTCAACTTGTGGTAAGTGGGGATGGCTAAATCTCCAAACTTTCCTTGGTTGATCAAAGAGTATGCTTACAACAAAGATGAATGTTAGAAGCATTATGATCATGATCATTAGGGTGTTTAATGTATGTTATTACATTGTTAATGATTGATCTAAATGTATGCAAGAAGGTGGAGAAGATGTGATTTGAAGTGGTGAAGAAATGGGAAAACAATGGGCTTCTATTTATAGGCAAAAGTGCTCAGGAGCGTCCACGGACCAAGGATCCCTTTAAAGGGTTCCGTCCTTTATACAAATTGGTACCGTGGGTGCCTGCCATAAAATCTAAAAAATCTTTCTTCAAATCTTTCCAAGATATTACCAAATCTTACTAAGATCACATTTGATATATTGTATGTCAATCTAACCAAAATATTCAAGTGATCTTCCAAGGATTTCAAAGATGATGCATGACATGATGTAACATGTATTTCCATTTTAGATTAAAAGGTTTATCAAGGTAAACTTGTAAAATGTATTATGTAACTAGTTAATAAAATGTCTAGTTACCTTTTGTAAAGAATGCTTGTCAAAATAAAATATATTTTGTCAAGTGTAAGTAAACTTTAGTATTTGTATGAAATACTTGTGAATGCAAAATGTAAAATGAGGTTCAAAATAGAATGGTTAACCTATTAAAATACTTAGTGACTCTAAACGTATTTTAAACATTCTAAATGATTTGTTAATGGGTTTGATCATAATGCCACATAACAAACATGTACGAACCTGTGTTGTAACATACGAGGACTTGAGACATCGAGAGGTGTTGAATGTATGTTGAGACAAAGTGTGATTACAAGTAACTTGTACATTTTACGTTATGTATTACAAGTTACATGTTTGTCATCAATCAAAACAAACGAGACTGTATAGATTAAATATCGTAATATTTGCACTAACATATTCAATGACAAAGACTTGGAAATTTAGTTATTTTTTGGTGATTCTTTCTTTTTACTACCACAAAATAACTATCACTTTAAGGAGTTACGTTGTAGTGCTCAGTGTCACATTAAATTGTGGATTTTCAAGAGGTGATGTACATCTTATACTTGATGGTTGGTTGGGTGAAGAGTATAGAGTACTTACGGATTCAAAGTTGCATGAACTCTCTGCACCGCTCTTAGTCACACATTGGTGCAAGTTTAAGTCACAATTTCGGGTTATTTTACTTCAGTTTCAAATTCATCATATTGGGTTTTCTCCATCAGCTGTCACGAAAAAGAGCCTACTGAATGATAATGGGGTTGGTAACAAGTTTTCCAAGAGATGTAGAAAAGAGAGAGATGACGTTTGAATAACTTCAGTTCAAACCTCGTTCCAAAAAGAAAAGAAAAGTGTATGCTTCAGTGCGCTTTATCTTCAAAAGAAGAGAAATCTTCTCGTTTATGACCATTCTCATCAACAAGCTTCATGCTTTCTCCATGCGCGCTCAGTTATCAAGTGAACCGACTTACCGTTGCTAGTACTCTTATTCCACTTGCTCAATTAAAATGGTGATGGCGACATCATATACAATTTTTGCGGGGGAGAAGTGTGAATAGACTATATTTGGATGATTTCACTTGTTCAATCAAGAATGGCAACTTCGTATGCAATTCTTGAGGGGAATAAGGGTGAATATACTGAAGGTTGATTGATATTTGAGGATAAATGGTCATACGGCTCCAAACTCATGTAAGAACCGAGCTTCTTCTTATCGGGTCATCTTCACATGGAGTTTCTTCTAAGAGCCATTGGTTGACATCTTCTCACGGGCTGATATGATTAATGAAAAAGTGCTTCCAGTTGCGGGGTTGATTTCCTTGATGGACATCTTTTTGTTCTTGTTTGTTTGTGAGGGATTTTAGTTAAGGGGATTGCAATATGTAAGTTAATTGGAATGCATTTGGTGAGATGAAGATGTTGATATTCTATTCCCCAAAATGGAAAATCTTGAAGAATGTCGAGTCTACAGTCTGTTCTACATTTTCTGCTGCATGTTAGAAGACTAAAGACGAGTTGCATTTATAGATCTAAATACTTCTTCTTATTCTGGGCATTCATCCTAAGGATTTTCAGTTTAGGGGAGAGCACTAATTGGGGGAGAGTGAAAAGTATTATTTAATCCCTAATTAGATTTGCTCACTATGTTCCTCAACAAGTTTATTCTCACAAAGATTTCGTGTGTTCTTCTCAAAAGGTTTCTAGTATATGGGCTTACAATGTGTTGTTGATTCTGAAGTGTCAAAAACAACAAGGGGGAAGGAGACACACATCTAAAAGCACAACGAGTAAACTTGATGAACTTAATACTTCTAAGTGATTGAAGATATCCCGGGAAGACAAATGTCATGACCGCATAGAAACTCAATGTTTAACTCATGGCGTTTAGTGTTCTTATTCCAACTACGTGGGGGAAGAGATGTAAGAGACAGTTTCTGAAGTAAAATAGGTACACAAGTGTGTGATGATTTTGATGATATCGCAATCATTAGGGGAGAGAAATGTGTACATTGGGGATGCAAAACTGTTTCACATAAGAGCTTAATTACTTATTTCGGAGTTGACATCTGCAGAGATAATCAGTCATTCAACCTGCTACTTCAATGTTATCGGTTATTCTCTCTTTGGGCATCTGGGTACTTCGGGTTCTTGAGCTTCATACACTATCATCAGGGGAGAGAAATGTACTTGTGGATGTTCAGCATATTCACGTGATCGGACTTAATTGTTTATTCCGAAGTTGATATCCACAGAGATGATCAGTGATTCAATTTGCTACTTCGGTACAATCAGCTTTTCTTTCTTTGGGTATATGTGTACTTCGGGTTCTTGAGCTCTATTCAAAGAGACTGGCTGCATCAATTCAACTACGTGGGGGAAGTGGTCTCTTGACACCTTTTGGTATGCATCGCTTCAGAATTCAGTAGAAAAGAAATATGAGAAGAGTTATTCAAGTGTGGGATGATACATTGATGTTCTATTTGATGATATAACCCCGAACGAAGAGCCACGATGATCATTCTTAAAAGGAGCAGCAAGATCGATGATATGGTGTCCTTCTCTGTGCACCTAGCTAAGGCAAGCTTGAAAGAAAGCTTTGAATTTTCTCAACAAAGAAGGTTTTCGGTTTGGGGGGAAGCTACCAAAGTCTCACTTTCAGAAGGTTCAAAGTTCTGACGACTATTCTGGAGCCTCGAAAGCTTTGGTGGTGAAAGTTTAAGAGATGTTGACTTCTATCTTCCACAACATGCTGATCGGTATCCTTATCTCGGTAGTTGTATCATCATCTTCTTAAACTATATCATCTTCTTTGAAAATATTTTTCAAAAAGCAAAATACAAAAATATAAAAGCAACTAAAAGAAAATAGAAAAATATAAAACCAACAAAAATCCATAAAAATCAGAAAATTTGAAAAATTCCAAAAATATTGTTTTTCTCAAGACATGTCTTCTGGTATCGATAACATCTACGGTCTTAGAAATGTCATTCAATAATGGCACGGGACTTTAGATGAAGTTAGAGCAGAAGGTGTAAATAGTTTTTCAAAACATGTCTCAAAGTATGGCTTGCAGTTACTTCTGACTATAACCCGCGCTTAAACATGGTTTGCTATTATTTCAGATATGCAACCCATTCTTTAAAAAGGGAAAGTGCTACGCTTAATTGATTTTCATAAATTCGTGCACTTATCCAAAAAAACAAATTGAAGAAACCACATCGTCAAAAAGATGGCTGTTCCTACTCAAATAGTTTTCTTTCTAAAAATTCTTCAGAAAAATATTTGTTTTAAAAATGGTGGAAAATGAGTGGCTTGAAAATCAATCAGACTTGGAGTTTTCATAAAAATTTGGAAACTCAATCAATGACTACAGCATTGTTACACTTTTCTTAAAATGGGTCATTGATTGAGGGGGAGAATGTTTTCAAATTTATATCATCTAACGGGTTTATTTAATCATCTTATATACTTAACAGAAAAATATGTTTGCCTACGTTGAAGGACTAGGAGCCTAGGATATGATTGCTACAATTAGATGATTCGAGTTTGATATTCACATTGTTCCCATACCTTTATCTGATTTGATTGAATAGTTTATTTCTGTTTTGGTGTTGTCGACCACCATATATCTGTATGTATGTCCATTAACGTATGCAGATATCATGGTATATAAGAATATTCCCGCTCCGGATCCCACAAAAGTACATGATTGGATACCGAAAGGAAAGGGCAACGATATCTTGGGTCGAGAAAAAAAGAAACAGAACTTAATCAGATCTCTATGGATATGTTGCATGATATATACAACTTCAGAGGTCTCATCGCTTGATAGTTTTGTTCCACCTTTTACAAAGAACAAATGTACAGCTTAATCACCTAACGTATCTTTGTGCAGGACAAGTAGTTGATGATACCATTTTTCAACAATTTTGAAAATATTGTTTTGAAAATGGAAAAATATTGTTTTTGAAAATAAAACGAACTCAAAAGTTTGAAAATCAACCGGACTTTAAATTTGTCAAATCTTAAGTCACTCAATCAACAACTACGGTCATAGATTGAGGGGAAGAGTGATTTCAAATCAAATATTTTCAAACGATATTTCTTCAAAAAGAGTCCATTTGTACTGTAAAAAGTGGTGATCTAAAGATTTAATGTTATGTCAGGGTATGATCTTTTTTCGTTAAAATCAAAGATCTTTCAAAATAAAAACTTTTATTTTAATTTTATCGTACCTGACACTAACAATCTTTAAATGTCAAAAACTGTTCCTTATCAGTTAATTTCGAAATTAAATCAAGCCACGTCTTTCCCCAAAAGTTTCTAAATAATTTAAATCAATTGTGATCACAAATCTCCAAAGGTTTGAAATTTTTGATCGGGAGAGATATCGTGATTTAGATCTCAATCTGTTTAAATGGAATTGTTTCAGGCTTTTAAAAGCCATTCTTCCTCCATGTGCCAAACGATTTCAAATACATGACGCACATGATTGAGGAGGAGCATTTATCCAAAAACCAGAAGAGAATTTAATCCTGGCCACATTTTCTCTCATGTTTTCTAAACCTAATTAAATCACTTGGGATCCAAAATCTCAAAGGGTTTGATATTTTTGATCGGGGGAGAATTTGTGATTTAATATATGAAATCTGATAAAAGGTGATCGTTTTGATTTAAAGTGCAGGCTGGTCTCCCATATGTGCTAAACGCTTTCATTAATTGACGCACATATTGAGGGGGAGCATTTCAAAATAAAATAAACTATCAAGGTACAAAGGCTTCTATGTTTTAACATAAGTACCTTGATTGATTTTCAAATGGTTTCTCTATAACAAGTGTGATCGTGGAAGTACTTCAATGACCTCCTTCCTCTATGTGCTAAATGATTTCAAAATAACCAACGCACATATTGAGGGGGAGCATTTACTAAAAAAATCAAAAGGCTTTTCTATGGAAATTGTGATCAAAGAAATATTTCAAAGTCTTCTTGCCTCCAAGTGCTAAAACAATTTCAAAATCATATAGCACATGTTGAGGGGGAGCATTTCTAAAAGATCAAAAACAATTAAGGTACAAAATAATTTGATATTTTATCTCCAGTACCTTGATTGATTTTCCTAATGATTTTTCAATTGGTTTCAAGAAGGAAAGAACTGTACCAAAAGACCGACCACTTTAATTTATGCATTGGAGTTATAAGGATGGTAAGGTTAGGTATTAGTTCCCACGATCCCGCCAGAACCGGAGGGATCTACCCAGGAACAATTCACTAGTTAGTGTAAAAGCCCTTAGGTATGATGAAAAAAGGAGAAAAGTGAGAATAAGGGAAGAGTGCCGACTGAGATAGAGCTAGAACTGGAATAAACCCAACAAGGTTCTAGTAATAAAGTCTTGGTAAGCACTGAAGGGGTTGAAGAATGAAAAAGAAATAAAAAGTGAAAGGGTGAAAAGAAATGGCCCTCCAATAATTCAACCTTAGAGCAGAAACCAGGTTCAATACATATGCTACGCCGGTATTGAAGTCAAGACGTCATGGACCCAGTGACGCACTGCACTAAACTTCCCAAGCCACTCAAGTTCTCTTAAAAGGATTTGTTTCATTCTCACGGGGAACCTACATTATCTATCGACTTTATCTTAGAGATATTTGGTATTGAAGAAGGAGACCCTCTCCCTAGTCTCCGAATAAGAAACCAAATGTACACAATTGAGTCTAGAGCCAAGAGATTATCACAAAATCTCATTATGACACAAAATTAATGAAGACTTGTTGTTTCACACAATGTGGAAAGTAAGATTATATATTGAGAGTCCTACGCATTATCCTTGTGGTATTGCCAGAACATGCGAGTGATATGTAAAATATTCACGATGAAGATGGAAATTCTTCTAGAGCCAACATCAAACAAGCTCTTGGTGGGTGACATGTGAGATCCAACATGGATCAAGCTTGTGATAACTGGATAGAAAAAATGAGGCGATTCAATCTTGAATCAACCTTAAATGAATTGACGAATACTTTTGAAAAACCTTGTGATGTGCGCAACATTCTTTTCTCTAGCACATCGAATGTGTATTCATTTTCAAATACAAAAATTATTTATGATTGAAAATTGATCTTTCTCATAAAACCTTCGTCGTATTGAAAAACTCTTTCTCTTAAGCAATACGTGATTGTTTTCAAATCAATTTTTCATCAATCGAGAATCTCAATTACCGGTTCACTCAATTCCGTTGTCTACTTTGGGACGCACCGGTTTGAGAACGGCTAGATCAAGCTGCGAAACCCTGTCAAAGAGGTTCTTAGGAAATCTACCCGATCACAGGCAGTATTTATATTGATCAACGGGGAACCGTGGTTCTTGCAACCCTATTCAACTAAAGTGAACAAAGACACTTTCGTGTGTTATATTGCTAACTGTTGTTTGAACGAACATTTGGCGGTTGCAGCTGATCGATATTGAGAAGTCAATTCATAACCGCATACTCACAACACATAATTATAATTGAAGAAAATCATGACAATCAAAGACATACAACAATGCTTCGGCTACTCTGATGAAAAGATGTCATGATCCAGAAAGTGTGTGCATGTCGGTCCAAAAGTCACAACACCACATGAAGGCAACACAACAAAGGGTGATCCAGAGATTTATTGTGGCTGATGATCTCAAAGAAAGCTCAAGGATCATCAAGACGTAGATCAGTTCAAAGACCTCCACTTAAAGTACAAAATATTCGGACTTTGAAGAATCACTGCTAAAGCACAAAGATTGCGGAACTTAAAGAATTGAAGTCTACGTTCCCGGAACTGAAGACAAAAATAGAATGCTATGATACATAATGTTATTCATGGAGTGACCTCCCTTAGGGGGAGATTGTTGGGATTTGGAAAATTCATGTTGAAGAGTTGGTCACCCCAACTCTAGTCTAGCATAGGGCTGATCATCGGGCGAAAACCGGACCGGACCGAGACCGAATCCGGGAAAAAACCTAGACCGAGACCGAGACCGAATGTGGTCGGTCCGGTCCGGTCTCGGTCGGTCGGGTCCAACAAGGCTAAATTTTTTTGGTTTGGAGTCCCGACCGACCGAGACCGAATTTACCAAAAAAGGTAGACCGAGACCGGACCGCCGGTCCTTCGGTCCGGTCGGTTTCGGTTTGGTCCGGTCGGTTATGTCGGTCGGTCCAGTCCATCCGGTCCGTTTGCTCACCCCTAGTCTAGCATATGTTAGCTCGTAGACATTACATTATTTACTAGTTATTTAGTTAGTTAGTTAGTTTAGAGTAACACCGCGGAGGACGAACGAGTCTTTACCCATCAGATGCCGATCCACGCCGACAAAAGGGCGTGTAGTTTGTAGTATAAATACCTCTTCCCACTTGGGAATAGGTGGTGCTTTTCATTTAATCAAACTCTCTCTTGCTTTTACTCTCTCTCTCTAAGAACACCCTCTCTACTCTTTCTCTCTCAAAAATGGCTTACTTGGTTTATCATCATCCTAGACCACCCGAATTATCAAACAACATAGAAAGAATGATCCTACAAGACATGTACAAAACGTATAAAAACAAACAAAAATATACAAAAATAGACAAAACCGTATTAAAACCGAAAAAAAGGATAAAACGTATAAAAATGGACGAAAACATATAAAAACAGACGGAAACGGATATAGCTGTATAAAAATGGACGAAAACGAATAAAAATGGATGAAACATATCAAAATGGATGAAAACGTATTAAAATGGACGAAAGCGTATAAAAATGTAAGAAAACGTATAAAAATGGTTGAAAATGTATAAAAACAGATGAAAATGTATAAAAACGGACAAAAACGTATAAAACGGATAAAATCATATGAAAATCTAAGAAAACATATAAAAACGTATTAAAACGTATAAAAACGGACGAAAACGTATAAAACAGTTAAAGACATATGAATATGTAAGAAAACGTAACAAAACGAGCAAGAATGTATAAAAACGGATGAAAACATATAAAAACGTATGAAAACGGACGAAAACGGACAAGAACGAATGAAAACGTATAAAAATGGACGAAAATGCATGAAAACATATGAAAATGGACGAAAACGTATAAAAACAGACTTAAACGGATAAAAACATAAGCAAACGTATAAAAACGGACGAAAATGGATATAAACGTACAAAAACGAACGAAAACGTATAAAAACAGACGAAAAAAGATATAAACATATAAAAACGGATCTAAAACGATAAAAACGATAGAACGTAAGAAAACGAATTAAAACGGATGAAAACGTATAAAAACGGACGAAAACGTATAAAAAGATACCTATAGTTGAAGAGCTTTAAATTATAAACGGCCGTTATTATAAATGATAGGCAATGCAACTGCTGTTAACCAAAAGTGCTAATGTGTAAATGATAATGGAATCCATTTAACATCAATTAAAAAAGAACCACGAGTGTTATCCTTTGCAAAGATAAGAACTGTCAATATGAAACTTTAGACAAACCACAAGAACCATCATGTAATTTACCCTTTAAAAAATTAAGCTATATACTAACTTTTAAAGCCATTTGTACTAACGTCAATAACACAAAAGTCTGACAGTTACAAAATTCATTCAATTAGTCAACTACATTAAATGACTCAAAAATGAGCAATTTATCATCTAATCTTTATCAATAGGATTTTTCTTGACAAAAATAAAGAAACAGAATTTGACTGGAGTAGTCGGATGAACCGAGAAATGGAGGAGTCACATGTTTGGTGTGCTCGGGTACTGATTAATTAGTCAACTACGCTTTAAATCTTACATAATCCCATGAAACATATTATATTGCCTCATACCTACTTGATATTACAAGAAATAGTCACCTACCATGAACTCCTGTATCATAAATAATACGGACATGCTTATTTGTCACAACATTGAACGAGTACCTCAACTATTTTTATATTGAATATTCATTGTTTAATTTATTCCAACAAAAAATTCTTGGCATCCGTAAAGTTATTGCTACAGAAAATGTATAATAGAAAAACATAGTTTGCAGAAAAGTATAATTACATAGACTCACACGCAAAACAAGATACCATGTTAGTTATATACACATGTACGCATATTTTCTTGAATAAAGTCTGAGGAATAAAAAAGAAATCTGTAGCAAATTGATCACGAAGATAATGTTAAAGATATATAATGCTAGATAGATAACATTTTTATGTGACTACTTACATTGTATATATGCACTCAATACTTGCAATTTGAGTATATATGAAATTAATAATGAAAATATGATGATATATGAAATTAATCCTATCTTTTATAGCGGTAACATCCTTTTATTTAACACCCGATTTTTAAGGCCTCGTTTCAAAATTTGACCACTCCCTCAAAAACTCGAGAACGGCTCTGACAGAATGTTTCACTAATCCTAGACACCCAAACCTTCGTATTTTGCCTTGGAACATCAATACTATAATTCCATTTGTGGCTACACTTACTTTTAACTTGCTATACACTTATCTATTAGCTAACCCTATTTTTGCCACTCTGCTCGAGTGCCTTGGAACAGTTCTATAACTCGATTTGTGGTTTGAGTCTGTGCCCGCCACGATTAACTTGCTATACCCATATTACCAAACTTCTATTTTGCCAGTTTACTCGTGTCCGGGTCATACGATCTACATGAACCGAGCTTGACAAATCATGAGCCAATCATGAGGTCCCCCATCTCTTTTCATTAGTGGTGTTAACATTTGGCGTATGGTTTAGACATGCCCCTATATGATGCCTTTTAATTTTTTGCAGAATCTATAACGATATCATGCCTAACTTATACGTGTAGGTGCATTATTTTTTCGCCTATTCTTGACAAAAGACGTTTCCGAATGATGCCTTATTGACTAAAAAATATTCTTTTGTCACTCAGTGGTATGATTTTTGATATATAGAAAGTGCATAACAAAAAGGGAAGCTCTACGTATACCTTTTGTTACAATTAAATTCCATATGAACTAGATGATATTTGTGGACCATATTCTGGCCTGAACACAAGTTGGGTTTCATTTAATAACCTCAAAGTTGGACGGAAATAATGTTATGCTTATTTATACTACAATGAACTGATTAATCAAACTGTTAGAATATATAACATGTTCTTCTACAGAAGGCATGTCATGTATTTTATACATTAGGGTCATGCAGAGGATCAAATACCAATATAATCGTCTTTGTATTTATCATTGAAAACCATACACTACAACAAATAAGTCATTTCCTCACAACTTTTTCTACACACTTTTAAAAAATGTATAAAATTATCTAAAGTGTTTACACTTATAAATGCGTATAAAATTAAAACATTAATAAGTGTGAAGAAATGTAAACAAAAATCTTGCGCGTAGCAAACAAGATAAACAGAAGCAACAAATTCACTTTATTCAAGAATCAAAGACAATAGTGCACATTTGAACAATAACAATCAAAGTGTTACAAGACTTGAAGAAGATCAAATGATCAAAGAAACAATACAGAAATTGATCAACAGATCCTAATACATAAATATTTGGAGGGAGAGTGATATAAAGAAGGAAGATCGCGTAAGATTGATTTAAAACCTTAGACAGGACCACTCTTTTATAGCCAGCAATAAGACATGAAGCCCCCTTTAACTTTCTTTCATTCTTCATAAGGAGCACATCTTTATATTTCTTCATAACCAAGAATAGAGAATGAACACAATAAGCCCCTCACAATAATCATGCACAAACAACACTAAGTGAGAGAGTAATAAGGACATATTTGGATATAGATTACTTAGGTGATTTGAACATTCCCCTTAATCTGTTTTCCAAATATGTCAAATAGTTTTCACAAAGGAATTTGTGTTGATACACAGGAAGATGTTTGGTAAGAATGTCTGCAGTTTGGTTTGAGGAGCCAATTTTGATGGCACTCAAGACACCTTTTGCAATTTTTCTCCGATAAAATGGACATCAATTTCAAAGTGTTTGGATCTCTTATGGAAAAGCGGGTTGACAGAAGCTGTAGCAGATTTGTTATCACAAAACAACTTAACAGGAAGATTAAGATCAACATTTAGATCCTTTAGGATTTTTGAACCCAAATGATTTCACAGGCTGCAGCAGCCATGGATCTATATTCAGCTTCAGTTGAAGATTTTGAGAGAGTGTTTTGTTTTTTGCTTTTCCATGATATCAAACACTTGTTAAAGAAAACACAATATCCAGAATGATTTTCTCGTTTTAATACATTTTGCCCAATCGCATCACTATACCCTTCAAGAACATTATTAAGGCGCTATGATCATACCTTAGACCTTTACCAAGGGCACCTTTTAAGTATCTTAACACATTTAAAGCGAGAATCCAAATGAGATCTTAGGGAGTATGCATATGTTGTGCAAGACAAAGGAACTGAATATGATATGTCGTCGGTATGAGTAAGATAAATCAGTTTTCCAAGCAATTTTTGGTACCTAGTTATGTTATCAAGCAATGGGTCATCTTGGGTTGGAATAAAAGGAAGAACAGAGTTTGGTTCCATGGGTGTAGACACAAGTTTACACCCAAGGAGACCAAATTCTTTCAAAACTTCAAGACAGTATTTTCTCTGGGAGAGACAGATGTCATCCCCGTTTATTACCTCAATACCCAAAAAGAATTTGAGAGTACCCAAGTCTTTTATGTTGAATTTAGTTTTAAGAAAGACTTTGAATTGTTCAATTTCCTCAACACATTTACCAGTAAGAGCAATATCATCGACATAGACAAGTAAAGCAATAAACTTGTTATCTTTGTTTTTTGTAAATAAAGAATGATCACCACGACTGAACAAAGCCACGTTCTTTGAGAACACCAACAAGTTTTTCATTCCATTTCCTGGGAGCTTGCTTGAGACCATATAATGATTTGGTAAGTTTGCAGACCATGTTTTTGTTGTTTTCATCAGAAAAACCTTTTGGAATAGTCATATATATGTCCTCATCAAGCTCACCATAAATAAAAGCATTATTAACATCAAGTTGGAAAAGAGGCCATTTATTCTTAACAGCTAAGGCAATAAGAATTCTAACAAGAGACATTTTCACAACAAGGGAAAAAGTTTCATTATAATCTATCCCTTCTCTTTGGTTAAAGCCTTTGGCAACAAGCTGGCTTTATATCATTCCACTTCACCATTGGATTTGTATATGATTTTCCAAATCCATTTGTAACCAATGGGTTTTCTATTAGCAGGTAAAGTGGTTATGATCCAGGACTTGTTAGTATTTAAGGCCTCAATTTCAGCATTCATAGCATCAACCCAGTTAGGATCAAGGATAGCTTCCTCATAACAAGTAGGTTCAACACTTTTATTTAAGTTGGAAGTAAAGCAGTAATTCTCATAATCAAGATTAGAATAATTAACCACTTTTTCTATACCATATTTAACTTTGCCTTCAACAATAAAGTCATTAAGATTTTTAGGCAATCTAGTGGGTCTGGTTGACCTTCTTGTGGTGATGGCTGGCAAGCCTCCTTGTTCAGAAGTGGACTCATTTGAGTCGAATCGAGTTAACATCGAGTTGATGTCATTGGAGTTTGTGGTGAAACAGGTTCTCGGGTGTGTGTATTTTCTTCTATGGATGTTGCAACCAGTTACCATCCTCATTGAGAGAATTCAACTCATGCCATCATCATTGACGACATCTCCTTCATCATTGGGTCTTTAGGGTTTTCGTATCAAAAAGTTTTTGGTTTAAATCTTTTGACACACCAGTTTCAAAAACTTGTTTTTGAAGATTGTTTTTCATTTTGAAAGAGAAAATTGTTTCACAAAACTTGACATCTCTTGAGTAAAAGACATTTTTTGTTTCTAAACTTAAAAGTTTGTAGCCCTTTCTTTCATTAGAGTAACCAATAAAGACACTTTTTGCAGATCTGCTATCAAATTTGTCAGAGTTATTGAGAATAGTAGCATAGCAAAGACAACCAAAAACCCTAATATGAGAGAGTGTAGGGTCATGCCCATACACAAGAGAGAAAGGATATTTGCCGACAACACGTAAGAAGGTAACCTGATAAGGTAAACAGCAAGGAGAAACACATCTGGCCAGTAAAGAGGTAATTCCCCCTGAAACATAAGAGATCTAGCAACATTGAGAAGATGTCCGTGTTTCCTTTCTGCTATTCCATTTTGCTGAGGTGCGTAGACACAAGAGGTTTGATGTAGAATACGTTTGTTATGAAAAAATTGTTGCATTCTGTTGTTGACAAATTCAGTACCATTGTCACTTCTAAAATTTTTTATATTACTTTCAAATTGATTTGATAGCATTTGAGAAAAATTGACAATGGAATCATAGACTTCTTCTTTGCTTTTAAGCATATAAACCCAGACAGACCTTGAGTAATCATCAACAATAGTTAAAAAATATTTGTAGCATCTCTCTCTAGTGATTTTATAAGGACCCCAAACATCTAGGTGTACAAGTTGACCAATTTTAGCTGACTTATGTTCACTTAAGGGAAAAGGTTCCCTAGTTTGTTTAGCCTTGTTGCAAGTATCACAGAGATGGTTAGGGTCAGTTGGTTTATCAAGGTTAAGACTGGGTTTAAGGACTTGCAAGACTTGATCAGAGGGATTACCAAGCCTTTGGTGCCAAAGGTTTCTAGAAACAAAGCATGAAGAGATGCAGTTATTAGAGACAATCTTACAATCAGAGTCTACATCAAACAAGTACAGGCCATTAGATTGATTACCAATCCCACATTCCTGCAAAGTCCCTAATATAATATTTAGATTCATCAAATCCAACAAATAGTTTACTATCTCTAGCAAGTTTGTGAACGATAGCGCTGACAGGTACTCGGCACAACTAAGACATCATGTAAGGTAATGTTGTTGTTGATTTTAGGTCACCAATCTTGATAAGTGCCTCGAGTACCATTTGGGTATCCAACAGTAAGACCAAGTTTAGAAACATCAATAGTATTGATTAAAGATTTTGAAGACAAAGTCATGTGTTGGTTTGCTCCAGAGTCAACAATTCAACCAAGACTGATTTTTCCTTTTAAAAGGTTTATGTTTCCATTAAAGTGTTTTTCAAATTTTAGATTGAATTTGACACTTCCATTAAAAGGTTCCGAAAACATTTACCGCCATATTGGAATTGACAGGACTATCATTGACAAGACTCATGAGTCTGACCATCTGTTCATTAGACAAAGAAACAGGAGAGTTGCTAGTTCTACTTTCAAGATTGGCATCAGAAGAAGAAGAAGCATTGTTACTAGCAGGTTTAATATTAGAATTAAAGTTCCTTTTTCCATATCCGGGATAACCAACAATATCATAACATCTATCAATGGTGACCACTGTGTTGCAGTTAGAGCATTCGATTAAGATTGGGTCCTCTATTGTTAGAGCTGTTACTGAGGTATTATTCCCAGAGGTGGGATTTGAGCTTTTGTAATTGTTGTTTCCTCTTTTTTGTTATCAAAAACTTTGAAGCAAAAAGCACAAATTTGGTTTAATGGATCCGATGTGAGGAGAAGTTCCTATGGGATTCTTCCCCTGAAACAATAGAAAAGCAGCTTTGACAGATGGAAGGATCCCCTGGTTAAAATATTGCTTCGATGGGCACATAAGTGTCATCAAGACCCAAAACTGATTAACTTGATTAGCTGGTTATGTTTTTCAAAATGTTTTCCAGTATCACAAGTACATGTAGGAAGACTGATCATGGAGTCAAATTGTTTCCATAATGAGTTAAGATTATTGTAGTAATCAGCAAGAGAGGACCCATTTTGACCCAAAGAGTTGATATTTTTATGTATATTAAAGGCAGCAGATCCATCAACTTTGTCATAGGTTTCTTTTAAGTCATTCCACATTTCATAAGCAGTTTTAGAGTATATAGCACCAGCAAATAGCTCAGGACTTAAAGAGTTTAGAATCAAGTAAGAACAAAGAGTCACACATATCCCATTGATTAGCAAGACTAGCATTAGAGACATCTTTTCTACAAGTTCCATCAACAAAGCCAAGTTTATTATGATTTCTTAAGGCAAATGTCATGGCAATGCTCCATATTTTATAATTTTCTGCCAAAATTTTCACAGATATAATGGGATTACCATCACTGGATGCAAGTAGAGAGTATCACCAAATGTAAGTTTTCATTCAGAAGAGTTAATCACAGATTCATTAAGCATAGAATCATTAAACCTGGATTCATTATTAGCATGTTCATCATCACCCTCAACCATGGTGATAGCACAGAGACAAACAAATAAATAGAAAACAAAAACAACAATCACTATCAATAAGAGCAATAATCCCAAATCAACCTCCAACCTAACTAGACCTATCCTCCTTCAACTAGAAGAGAAAAAGAATGCAAGAAAATAAATAACTCACACCCACGGTTCAACAAGTACCAAGCCTTAGGACTGGGGTAGGCCAGAGCAGGTATTCACACCACTCAGAGGTGGCAGATCAAGGTGTTAACCTATCCGTTTGCACCCACTCAGCTTGAATACTGTTAAACAAGAAAGGGAGAAGTACTTACAGTGCTTTGTGCAGCGAAAGAAGTGAAGACCAATCACAATCACCCTAGATTCACTTAGTCTAGGGATAATTATGATCAATTAGAACTAGAGAGCACTCCAAGAACAAAACCCCCAATACAGAATTGATTAGGGTTTTGGAACAAACCCTAATTTATTTCGATTGAGCACCAATAGGATCAGAAACACCAATCCAAGCACTCCAAGAATAAAAACCCCCAATTCAAAATTAATTAGGGTTTTGGAACAAACCCTAATTTGTTTCGATTGAGCACCAATAGGATCAGAAACACCAATCCAATTACCACATAAGTCCCAGAACACAAATACGAAGCACCGGAGATATCAAGGTCAATAACCCCCAATATAGAAAACCCTAGAGATCAGGATTTGAAGATAATCAGTAGCCTATAGCTCTGATACCATGTGCGATGGTATCAAACAGATAAACAGAGCAACAAGTTCACTTTATTCAAGAATCAAAGTACAATAGTCGCACAGTTAACAATAACAATCAAACTGTTACAAGACTTGAAGAAGATCAAATGATCAAAGAAACAATACAGAAATGGATCAACAGATCCTAATACATAAATATTTGAGGAGAGTGATATAGCGGTCAAGGAAGACTGCGTAGATGGATGATTAAAATCCTAGACAGTGACCACTCTTTTATAGCCAGCAATAAGACATGAAGCCCCCTTTAACTTTCTTTCATTCTTCATAAGGAGCACATCTTTATATTTCTTCATAACCAAGAATAGAGAATGAACACAATAAGCCCCTCACAATCCTACACAAAACAACACTAAGTGAGAGAGTAATAAGGACATATTTGGATATAGATTACTTAGGTGATTTTGAACAAATCTCAATCTTTACGTTTAAAAGTGTGCTCGTAAGTGTGCACATCAATTTGTAACACTCAAATTTCCACACTTTTTGTTGTGCGGTGAAGTTAAGTGTTACAAATCTTTTTCCACACTTTTATGTGTAGAGACATTGTAAATCTTCAAACTTAAAAGCGTGAACTTTTATTGGCACAAATTTAAGTATAAACAATCTTTTGTTTTTTAAATCTGTTCACGCTTATTATGTAATTGATTTTTGCACATTCATTAGTGTTAAGAAAATCAGAAAATTCTTTACACTTTTAGAAGTGGAGAAAAACCGCAGATTAGACGTAGTGATAATATCAGTTGTTATATGCAATTTGATTAGAAAGCCTCAACCAAGAGATGCAAAATGAAACTCTGTTTAGAATCAAGCTGCTTATTTTTATTAATTAATTACTTTTAAGATAAATAATTTTACACAAACAATTAAAATTGTTTGCTGAAATATTAATAAAATTAAGAATTTTCTTAAATATCCGGGAGTGGGCACGCATTTGAGTTTATATAAAAAATCAATTACCACAACAAACACTTCTCACACTCAATTATAAAAATACACGCTTTCAAATGAGTTTACCAAAATCGACACTTTGCGAAAGCAAACTATTTGCTCTCCAATTTATCTAACCCTAATATTCTAAGTCTAAGACAAAGAACATGGAGAGCAAATGCTTTGTTCTCCTCCCATTGCTCTCAGCCTCGCCATAAGACAAAGAATACGGAGAGCAAATTTTGCTTCTCCTCCCAATTGCTCCTCACATACTAAAAATTGAGAGCAAATGTTTGCTTCCTTTCCAATCCTTTTCTACCGCTACAAAGACAAAAGAACATAAAGAAAGAATCTTGTCGCCCATGTTTGCTCATCTAAAATGTAGATTTTGATAAAACGGGTAGATGATTCATTTTGATAAAGATGAAGGTAAAATGTTTATATAAAATGTTTATTTTGATAAAATGTTTATTATTAAATTCAAAATTAGATTTATTTATAATAATTTGTGTGTATATTTGATAAAAATTAAATGCATTATATAATATTATGTTTAATAAATATAGATTAACATGTTTTTTAGGACACATTTTAGAAAAACCTTTAAATTTAACACTTTAAAAGCAAACAATCAAAATTATATATAGAGATGTCGACAATCCACATGTAACAACGACCTATATTCACAAGTAGATTAACAAGTATGCCAATTTTTGTAAGATACGCTTTTACACATCTTAATAATATACAAAGATTGTTAGATATCTTCTACATCGAATCTTTAACGATTTTTACTTTTTCCAGTGACTTGAAGGGTGCGTGCTTCCATCATAAATTCATAATATAATAACATGACAACCAAAGGATTTCAGCTAGCCTAGCGGCATCCGTAAAAAAGTCATGTCTAACTAAGATATTGTTGGTTCAGTTCAAAGTCAAGTTAAAGAGTAAACACAAATGTTTAATGTGAGATTCTCACGCAGTACATATATCTGCAAAATTAGTTGTTGGAAAGTAGTAATTGATGATTGGGTAGTACTATGGGTACTTCTTATCTTTTTTTACCCTCTCTTTTTACTCATTTTCTTGACAGGAAAAAATATTTTTTTTTATGGTTTTGTTTGTCTTGTATATTTAATATTTTATTATTTTAATTTGTCAAACTTATATTTTATATTTCGTATTTTTTTCAGCAGTTTACCTATTTTATTAAATGACAAATTAGTTTTTTAATGTTTTTGCTTATCAGATTTTTTTGGCTTACTATTTGACTTATCAAAATATATATTTTCTGTTCCGTAAGCATTGTTTCGCAGTTTTGTAATTGAAACAAAATAAAAAAATAAAAACGACTAAGAGAATATTATAATCATTTTGGGGGATGTACGAGTAACCTATCACTTGATGATTATATGAATTTTATTCAATTTTAAACTTGAATTTGAAATCGTTGGTGGGAATTGGAAGGTTGTTGAAGTTGAAGATTTTTCAAACATGGTTGTTGTAAGCTTTCATTTTTTATTAATATCACATAAGTACAATAATAATCACTACTACTTATAATGCACAAACGACTCTCTCTCCTATTTAATTTTCAGACTTTTCAGACTTGAAGGTAATAAAGCATAATGTACAACACATTAAAGCATAAAATTTCAGACTTACAACCACATATGCATAATATAAAACACATTGATACACATATTAAATATAGAAACCACATTAATGCATACAATTAATACACCCCATTACCAATTAATACAAAATGTAAAGCACAATGTACAAACCTATATACTACATCCTACTTATAAAGCATGTAGAAATATCCGAACATTTAAAAAAAGAACAAAACTAAATAAATTTCATTCTATCTTTCGTTCTTATAAGACTCAATAAAAAATATAATACCGTCATTTTGCCGCAAGCATAACTTTTATTAGCTATCAAATCAAGTTACCAAATGCTATATTTAAATATATAAATACACATTAACTTGGAACATCATTAGCTATTGACTTGAAATATTTTTCACTACCTTTACTTGGTGCAAAAAATACAAACCCACGCCAAGATTTCAACGGGCCGACAAAAACTTTCTATCATCTACACGAAAGAATATCTTCACATATCATTTTCAAGCTAAAGCTTCCTATATTCAAAAAAAAGAAAAGATTCATAACAATTACTCCGTATGTTATAATCTCTCTTTGGTTCGTTCAAAAATAACAACAAAATGAAAAACAACACAAGATGAACCTACCCAAGACCCTTCAAAGGATCTTGAAGCCATTAATATGCTTTCTTGATTCGAATTGAACTCAAATGAAGAAAAGTTCATGGATCGGTTGTGCTTATGTTTGTGTCGTTAAAATTGTTGGATTTGTGATTTGGTTATAATTCATGATGGTGAAGACGATTTGAAGAGAGATGAAATCGAGATGAGATGAGTTTTCGGGGGTTGTGAAAA
>OU343225.1:193843660-193962521 GCA_910596185.1 Chrysanthemum makinoi
CTCCCATAGTTCCATCACTGTCATTTTTAGGTTTCTTTAGGCTTTTGCCCTTTAGCTTAAATTTAGTCTAGTGAGCTTATTGCTTAGTTTTACAGTGCTATTTTAGCTCCATTTACACTTGCAGCCCCTATTTCATCCACATAATCTCACTATTCTTATTTTTCTAGAATCAGATATATATTTCAGTTTTCCTGAATTTTTCATTATTTTGGTCACTGTTTAGCATTTTTCTTATTAAAAAAAATTATTTTTAATCACTTTTAAATAGGTTTTATTACAAATAATTAAGAAAAAGTTCAAAAAAATAATTTTTCATTTTTCTCAGTTTAAGAAAAATATAAAAAGCATAAAAAAGATTTTTCCATATTTTTCCCTTTTTATTTGGTATTTTTCACAATTTAAATTAGATCAAAATAGTTTTAAATTAGTAGAAAATAGAAAATTAATCTGAAAAATACAAAAAATAGTTTTGAAAAGTCTCTTATGATATTTTAGATTTTATAAAAGTAGTTTCATATTTTTCTCCTTAAATTTCATAATCTTTAGTAATTTAATTTAGTTTAAATAGTTAAAATTTAGTTTTTAATTTTAATAAAATCCAGAAAAATCCAAAAAAATTAGTTTTAATTCTAAATTAGTTTTTGCATATCATTTTTAGTATAAAAGTACTTTTTGGCATTTTTAGGATATAATCTAGACGTAGTTGCATTTTAATTACGTTTTATTAATTACGTTTTAGTTATAATCGCACTTAGGATTTCCGTAAATAAATTCCCCTACTTACTTTCCCCATTCCCGTAGTTTAATAAGCAAAATCAAACAAATCAAAACATCGAGCATTAAATTCCAAACCAAGAACGACGTTGGCAATTCACGCCTCGTTTGGAAAACGATTTCGGTTGTCTAATCCAGATACACAATCACACACGAGATTTGATTTATTATTCTTTTTCCTAAAAGAATTTGAATCTATCTTCGTGATTATTTTTGATATCGATATTGAGGTTTTATCCACACACATAACCCTTAATCCTTCATTATCAAAAGACTCGTGTCCGAGCCGTTTTATGTTTCTTACGGCTAGTCATTCACAAGTGGCTAGTTTGTGTGAGTTAAGCTTGACGTGTCTTTGGCTTTGAATCAATTTTACTGGCCGCTGCTGAGGGTTGTGTCACGACAATATCGCTTGAGGTTTGACGATTAGTGACTCGAGATCCTTCATTCGTGAAGTTACTATTTTTCTATAAAATAAAAAAAAGTAAAAAATATTTTCCTTTTTCTTTTGTATATATATATATCATATTTAAAAATACAAAAAGATTTTCTCTTTGTTTTTGCTAATAAATAGAAGACACCAATTATATAACATTCTCAACGGAGGTGTTATCATTAATAAGTTCCCGAACTAAAGATCAAAAACTTACCTTTGTGTCGCTTGTGGATTTATTTATTTCTATCTGACAAACAAACTGTGTGGTGGGTATAAGGACGGCCTGACATTAAATTGCGGCTGTAAAGAAGCGGGTTTTTAATAAGCTTCACGCTGACCTAAAAGCTTCTCCCGCCGCTTTGCGTTTGTCTTGTAGAAGTGATTTATTCACTTGGGATTATTGGTTAAGTTCACTGTGTTTTCAATACCGCTCGCTTTAATTGCCCTCGTTTTTGAAAGTGCATGCACACTCGTTCTAATATCTACAGACCGATACTGAAGCCGCCACAATTCCGCGGGCTAAATAGACGCGCTCCCTTAGTCGAACCCGGTGATTCGAACCATCAAACCCCCCATTATCGAAATGCGGAGGACAACCGATCTATGCTAGAGCAACTCAAAGCACCCACCGAGGTTATGGAGAAGCCATCGCCGTCCCGCAATCGCTGCCGATAACTTCGAGCTTAAACACGGATTGATAAATTTGGTTTCGTCAGCCAATTTACGGATTCGAGAGCGACGATCCTCACTCATATCCGACGATTCAACAAGCTCACGCCTACGTCAAGTACCGTGAACGCTCCTAAGAGGCTATCAAGCTACTACTCTTCCCGTTTCACCGATGGGGCCGCCCGGATTTGGCTCGAAAACTACCCCGACGATAACCACATGGGAGAATTTAGTGTCAAAATTCGTGAACGAATTCTTCCCACCGCCTAAAACAACAAGCCTTAAAATGAAATAACGAATTCACGCAAAGATTTGATGAATCATTTAGTGAGGCATGGGACATATTCAAAGATTTGCTTAGGCAATGTCCCCATCATGGTTTTTCCGAAGTTGCACCAACTTGATACGTTTTATAATGGTTTGAATGAAAACGATCAAGACTCTCTCAATGCCGCCGCTGGTGGTAATTTGTTGACCCGATCAACGAGAGATGCCTTGTCCATTATTGAGAACAAATCTAAAGTTCGTACATCACGTAGCAAATCGGTTGTGCCCGAGTGAATGATACACCATCGCCTTCGTCTCACACTGACATACCGCCTAGCACCGATGCTAAGATTGATAAGCTTACTGATATGATCCAGCTTTGGTTAAGATTAATTCTTCTCCACCCCGCAAGTAAAAGCGTGGAAACGACTTGTACTACTTGTGGTGGCCCGCATGCCTACTACAATTGTACCGCCACCCGATGGACATCCTTTCAATGCTAATGCCGAACCGAGGTAACCAATACCGATCTCAAGTTGAACCGAATCCTCGTGTTAGTAATCAAATGGTACCTCCGGGATTTTCTCCATCGAATAATCGAATCGCTTTTAATCGAAATCAAGTTCGTGGACCAAATGTTCAAAACCAATTCAAAGCTCCACCAAATCAATACCCAAACCAAGGAGTTAACTACAATCAAGTATATCACAACCCAAGCTATCAAGCTTCACCTTTGCCTCCAAATGAATTCACAACTTACGTTCAACACACCAATTCTACCATCAACACTATGCAAAATCAGATTACAAGTTTGAGGAACGAGTTTCAATCTTCGTTAACTAGACAAAGCAATGAGTTTAGGAATGAGATTCGACTTCAGAACAACAATTGGAGACTTCACGAATAAACTCAAGACATGTTGAATGCAGTGTTGTGTAAGGTCACCAACCCTCATCTTCGGGTTCTCTTCCAAGTGATACCATTCCCAACCCGAAGGGTGAGTTGAAAGCCATAACCACACGGAGTGGTAAGGCTATTGATGGACCCTCGCCTCCCACTCCCGAGATAAGGGAGGAGGAACAAGATAACCGAGGTTATTGAAGAAAATGTGCAACCCGCACTGCACACCTCCGTCGTTCAGATTCGCATTCCTAACCCGATGTTCAAGAAGACTACTCTTAAAACTTCACTTCCTTATCCTTCAAGACTTCATAATCAAAAGCTTCGTGATAAAACCGAAAACCAAATGGAGAAATTTGCTGAAATCGATCAATCCTTGAATTTTAACATCAGTTTCACCGATGCTTTACTCCTCATGCCGAAATTTGCTGCTATGATCAAGAATTTAGTGAGTAATAAGGAAAAGTTGGCAGTAAATAGCAAAACACCGTTGAATGAGAATTTCTCGGCGGTGCTCCTCAAGAAACTTCCCGAAAAGTTAGGAGACCCCGGCAAATTTCTTATCCCTTGTGAGTTTCCGAGAATAGTGAAATGCCCGCCTTTGGCCGATCTTGGTGTGAGTATTAACTTAATGCCTCTCTCGATTTATAACAAACTTTCTCTCCCGAACTCACACCTACTAGGATGACTCTTGAACTCGCGGACCGTTCAACCTCTATTCCGAGAGGAATCGCCGAGACGCCTATGTGAAAGTAGGACCACTGCATTTTTTCCCCCGACTTCGCTGTCGTTGACTTTGATGCTGACCCCCAGTACCTCTTATTCCTCGGGAGGCCTTTTCTAAGAACGGGTCGTGCGATGATTGACGTTTATGAAGGAGAAATCACTTTACGATCTAACAAGGAAACCGTCTCATTTAATATTAACCCCTTCGAGATACCCTCCAACTATGATGATGCTTCTATTAATCGAATCGACGTTCTCGATATTGCTACGGAAGAGTATGCTCAAGAAGTTCTTGATTTTATGGGTGGCAATCCCACCATTCCTTCTGAAAATATTGAACCATCTTCTGAGCCTATTATTGCCGATTCTTCCCCCTCTCTCACTCCGTTCGAGGGAGGTGACTTCATTTTGGAAGAGATTTGCCTTAAATGAATTGACGAATACTTTTGAAAAACCTTTTGATGTGCGCAACATTCTTTTCTCTAGCACATCGAATGTGTATTCATTTTCAAATACAAAAATTATTTATGATTGAAAATTGATCTTTCTCATAAAACCTTCGTCGTATTGCAAAACGTTTTCTCTTAAGCAATACGCGAATGTTTTCAAATAAATTTTTCATCAATCAGTGAATCTCAATTCGCTGGTTCACTCACTCCGTGTTGTCTACTTTGGGACGCTCCAGTTTGATAACGACTAGATCAAGCTGCGAAACCCAAAGAGGTTCTTAGGAAATCTACCCGATCACAGGCAGTATTTATACTGATCAACGGGGAACCGTGGTTCTTACAACCATATTCAACGAAAGTGAACAAAGACACTTTCGTGTGTTATATTGCTAACTGTTGTTTGCACGAACATTTGGCGGTTGCAGCTGATCGATATTGAGAAGTCAATTCATAACCGCATACTCACAGCACATAATTATAATTGAAGAAAATCATGACAATCAAAGACATACAACAATGCTTCCGCTACTCTGATGAAAAGATGTCATGATTCAGAAAGTGTGTGCATGTCGGTCCAAAAGTCACAACACCACATGAAGGCAACACAACAAAGGGTGATCCAGAGATTTATTGTGGTCGATGATCACAAAGAAAGCTCAAGGATCATCAAGACGTGGATCAGTTCAAAGACCTCCACTTAAAGTACAAAATATTCGGACTTTGAAGAATCACTGCTAAAGCACAAAGATTGCAGAACTTAAAGAATTGAAGTCTACATGCCCGGAACTGAAGACAAAAATAGAATGCTATGATACATAATGTAATTCATGGGGTGACCTCCCTTAGGGGGATATTGTTGGGATTTGGAAAATTCATGTTGAAGAGTTGGTCACCCCAACTCTAGTCTAGCATAGGGCTGATCATCGGGCGAAAACCGGACCGGACCGAGACCGAATCCGGGAAAAAACCTAGACCGAGACCGAGACCGAATGTGGTCGGTCTGGTCCGGTCTGGTCCGGTCTCGGTTGGTCGGTCCGGTCCAACAAGGCTAAATTTTCGGTTTGTGGTCCGGACCGGACCGAGACCGAATTTGCCAAAAAAGGTAGACCGAGTCCGGACCGCCGGTCCTTCGGTCCGGTCGGTTTTGTCGGTCGGTCCGGTCCGTTTGCTCACCCCTAGTCTAGCATATGTTAGCTCGTAGACATTACATTATTTACTAGTTATTTAGTTAGTTAGTTAGTTTAGAGTAACACCGTAGAGGACGGACGAGTCTTTACCTACTGTATGCCTGATCCACAGCCCGACAAGAGGGCGTGTAGTTTGTAGTATAAATACCTCTTCCCACTTGGGAATAGGTGGTGTTTTTCATTTAATCAAACCTCTTCTTTTGTTTACTCTCTCTCTCTAAGAAACACCCTCTCTACTCTTTCTCTCTCAAAAATGGCTTACTTGGTTTATCATCATCCTAGACCACCCGAATCATCAAACAACATAAAAAGAATGATCCTACAAGACATGTACAAAACGTATAAAAACAAACAAAAATATACAAAAATAGAAAAAACCGTATTAAAAACGAAAAAAAGGATAAAACGTATAAAAATGGACGAAAACATATAAAAACAGACGAAAACGGATATGGCTGTATAAAAATGGACGAAAACGAATAAAAATGGATGAAACATATCAAAATGGATGAAAACGTATTAAAATGGACGAAAGCGTATAAAAATGTAAGAAAACGTATAAAAATGGTTGAAAATGTATAAAAACAGATGAAAACGTATAAAAACGGACAAAAGCGGATAAAATCATATGAAAAGAAAATCTAAGAAAACTATATAAAAGCATTATTAAAAGAAACGTATAAAAGCGGACAAAAGTATAAAACGGTTAAAAACATATGTAATATGTAAGAAAAACGTAACAAAGCGAGCAAGGAACATATAAAGCGGACGAGCGGACAAAGCGAATAAAAAGCATTATATAAAAATGGACGAAAATGCATGAAAACATATGAAAATGGACGAAAACGTATAAAAACAGACTTAAACGGATAAAAACATAAGCAAACGTATAAAAACGGACGAAAATGGATATAAACGTACAAAAACGGACGAAAACGTATAAAAACAGTCGAAAAAAGATATAAACATATAAAAACGGACGAAAACGTATAAAAACGTAAGAAAATGTATTAGAACGTAAGAAAACGTATGAAAACGGAAAAGATACCTACAGTTGAAGAGCTTTAAATTATAAACGACCGTTATTATAAATGATAGGCAATGCAACTGTCGTTAACCAAAAGTGCTAATGTGTAAATGATAACGGAATCCATTTAACATCAACTAAAAAAGAACCACGAGTATTATCCTTTGCAAAGATAAGAATCCAATGCAACTTTTAACTTTTAGAGACATATGAAACTTTAGACAAACCACAAGAACCATCATGTAATTTACTCTTTCAAAAAGAGAATTGATTTGTACACTTCAACAATTGATTGGTACACTCAAATTATGAGTGTCTTGACATTTATGCCCTCATACCATTTTTACTTATTTTCACACTGTAAGGGTATAAATGTCAAAACACTCATAATTTGAGTGTACCAATCAATTGAGAGAGTGTACAAATCAATTCCCTTTAAAAAATTAAGCTATTTGTACTAACGTCAATAACACAAAAGTCTGACAGTTACAAAATTCATTCAATTAGTCAACTACATTAAATGACTCAAAAATGAGCAATTTATCATCTAATCTTTATCAATAGGATTTTTCTTGACAAAAATAAAGAAACAGAATTTGACTGGAGCAGTCGGATGAACCGAGAAACGGAGGAGTCACATGTTTGGTGTGCTCGGGTACTGATTAATTAGTCAACTACGCTTTAAATCTTACATAATCCCATAAAACATATTATATTGCCTCATACCTACTTGATATTACAAGAAATAGTCAGCTACCATGAACTCCTGTATCATAAATAATACTGATATGCTTATTTGTCACAACATTGAACGAGTACCTCAACTATTTTTATATTGAATATTCACAGTTTAATTTATTCCAATAAAAAATTCTTGGCATCCGTAAAGTTATTGCTACAGAAAATGTATAATAGAAAAACATAGTTTGCAGAAAAGTATAATTACATAGTACTCGTCACTGCAACGCACAGATACCATGTTAGTTATATACACATGTACGCATATTTTCTTGAATAAAGTCCGAGGAATAAAAAAGAAATCTGTAGCAAATTGATCACGAAGATAATTGTATATATGTATTCAATACTTGCAATTTGAGTATATATGAAATTAATAATGAAAATATGATGATATATGAAATTAATCCTATCTTTTATAGCGGTAACATCCTTTTATTTAACACCGATTTTTTAAGGCCTCGTTTCAAAATTTGACCACTCCCTCAAAAACTCGAGAACGGCTCTGACAGAATGTTTCACTAATCCTAGACACCCAAACCTTCGTATTTTGCCTTGGAACATCAATACTATAATTCCATTTGTGGCTACACTTACTTTTAACTTGCTATACACTTATCTATTAGCAAACTTCGCTATTTTTGTCACTCTGCTCGAGTGCCTTGGAACAGTTCTATAACTCGATTTGTGGTTTGAGTCTGTGCCCGCGCCTACGATTAACTTGCTATACCCATATTACCAAACTTCTATTTTGCCAGTTTACTCGAGTCCGGGTCATACGATCTACATGAACCGAGCTTGACAAATCATGAGCCAATCATGAGGTCCCCCATCTCTTTTCATTAGTGGTGTTAACATTTGGCGTATGGTTTAGACATGCCCCTATATGATGCCTTTTTAATTTTTTTTGCAGAATCTATAACGATATCATGCCTAACTTATACGTGTAGGTGCATTATTTTTTCGCCTATTCTTGACAAAAGACGTTTCCGAATGATGCCTTATTGACTAAAAAATATTCTTTTGTCACTCAGTGGTATGATTTTTGATATATAGAAAGTGCATAACAAAAAAGGAAGCTCTACGTATACCTTTTGTTACAATTAAATTCCATATGAACTAGATGATATTTGTGGACCATATTCTGGCCTGAACACAAGTTGGGTTTCATTTAATAACCTCAAAGTTGGACGGAAATAATGTTATGCTTATTTATACTACAATGAACTGATTAATCAAACTGTTAGAATATATAACATGTTCTTCTACAGAAGGCATGTCATGTATTTTATACATTAGGGTCATGCAGAGGATCAAATACCAATATAATCGTCTTTGTATTTATCATTGAAAACCATACACTACAACAAAGTCATTTCCTCACAACTTTTTCTACACACTTTTAAAAAATGTATAAAATTATCTAAAGTGTTTACACTTATACCATACACTACAACAAATAAGTCATTTCCTCACAACTTTTTCTACACACTTTTAAAAAATGTATAAAATTATCTAAAGTGTTTACACTTATAAATGCGTATAAAATTAAAACATTAATAAGTGTGAAGAAATGTAAACAAAAATCTTGTGCGATGGTATCAAACAGATAAACAAAGCAACAAGTTCACTTTATTCAAGAATCAAAGTACAATAGTCGGCACAATTTGAACAATAACAATCAAACTGTTACAAGACTTGAAGAAGATCAAATGATCAAAGAAACAATACAGAAATGGATCAACAGATCCTAATACATAAATATTTAGAGGGAGAGTGATATAGCAGTCAAGAGAAGACTGCGTAAGATGGATGATTAAAACCCTAGACAGTGACCACTCTTTTATAGCCAGCAATAAGACATGAAACCCCCTTTAACTTTCTTTCATTCTTCATAAGGAGCACATCTTTATATTTCTTCATAACCAAGAATAGAGAATGAACACAATAAGCCTCTCACAATAATCCTGCACAAACAACACTAAGTGAGAGAGTAATAAGGACATATTTGGATATAGATTACTTAGGTGATTTTGAACATTCCCCCTTAATCTGTTTTCCAAATATGTCAAATAGTTTCAGTTTTTCACAAAGGAATTTGTGTTGATACACAGGAAGATGTTTGGTAAGAATGTTCAGCAGTTTGGTTTGAGGAGCCAATTTGATAGCACTCAAGACACCTTTGCAATTTTTTCTCGATAAAATGGGCATCAATTTCAAAGTGTTTGGATCTCTCATGGAAAATGTGGTTGACAAGAAGTCAGAAAGCGATTTGTTATCACAAAACAGGTTAACAGGAAAATTAATGTCAACATTTAGGTCCTTTAGGATTTTTGAACCCAAATGATTTCACGGTCGCAACAGACCATGGATCTATATTCAGCTTCAGCTTGAAGATTTTGAGAGAGTGTTTTGTTTTTTGCTTTTCCATGAAATCAAACACTTGTTAAAGAAAACACAAGATCCAAAGAACAGATTTCCCGGTTTTAATACATTTTGCCCAATCTGCATCACTATACCCTTCAAGAACAATATTAAGACTGATATGATCATACCTTAGACCTTTACCAGAGGCACCTTTTAAGTATCTTAACACATTTAAAGCAGAATCCAAATGAGATCTTAAGGGAGTATGCATATGCTGTGCAAGATAGTGAACTCGATATGATATGTCAGTCCGGTATGAGTAAGATAAATCAGTTTTCCAAGCAGTTTTTGGTACCTAGTTATGTTATCAAGCAATGGGTCATCTTGGGTTGGAATAAAAGGAAGAACAGAGTTTGGTTCCATCGGTGTAGACACAGGTTTACACCCAAGGAGACCAAATTCTTCAACTTCAAGACAAGATTTTCTCGGAGAGACAGATGTCATCCCCAGTTTTTATCACCTCAATACCCAAAGAGAATTTGAGAGTACCCAAGTCTTTTATGTTGAATTTAGTTTTAAGAAAGACTTTGAATTGTTCAATTTCCTCAACCCAGTTACCAGTAAGAACAATATCATCGACATAGACAAGTAAAGCAATAAACTTGTTATCTTTGTTTTTTGTAAATAAAGAATGATCACTCACAGACTGAACAAAACCATGTTCTTTGAGAACACCAACAAGTTTTTCATTCCATTTCCTGGGAGCTTGCTTGAGACCATATAATGATTTGGTAAGTTTGCAGACCATGTTTTTGTTGTTTTCATCAGAAAAACCTTTTGGAATAGTCATGTATATGTCCTCATCAAGCTCACCATAAAGAAAAGCATTATTAACATCAAGTTGAAAAAGAGGTCATTTATTCTTAACAGCTAAGGCAATAAGAATTCTAACAGTAGACATTTTCACAACAGAGAAAAGTTTCATTATAATCTATCCTTCTCTTTGGTTAAAGGGCAACAAGCCCGCTTTATATCTGTCCACTTCACCATTGGATTTGTATTTGATTTTCCAAATCCATTTGTAACCAATGGGTTTTCTATTAGCATGTAAAGTGGTTATGATCCAGGACTTGTTAGTATTTAAGGCCTCAATTTCAAAGATTCATAGCATCAACCCGCTTAGGATCAAGGATAGCTTCCTCATAACAAGTAGGTTCAACACTTTTATTTAAGTTGAAGTAAAGCAAGTAATTTCGAGAATCAAGATTAGAATAATTAACCACTTTTTCTATACCATATTTAACTTTGCCTTCAACAATAAAGTCATTAAGATTTTTAGGCAATCTAGTGGGTTTGGTTGACCTTCTTGTGGTGATGGTTGGCAAGCCTCCTTGTTCAGAAGTGGACTCATTTTAGTCAGAATCAGAGTTAACATCAGAGTTGATGTCATTGGAGTTTGTTTCAAAGCGTTGCCTTCAGGGTGTGTATTTTCTTCTATGGATGTTGCAACTGAGTTACCATCCTCATTGAGAGAATTCAACTCAATGACATCATCATTGGACGACACTCTCCCTTCATCATTGGGTATTTTAGGGTTGTCAGTATCAAAAAGTTTTTGGTTTAAATCTTTTGACACACCAGTTTCAAAAACTTGTTTTTGAAGATTGTTTTTCATTTTGAAATGGAAAACTGTTTCATAAAACTTGACTTCTCTTGAGTAAAAGACATTTTTTGTTTCTAAACTTAAAAGTTTGTAGCCCTTTTTTTCATTAGAGTAACCAATAAAGACACTTTTTTCAGATCTGCTATCAAATTTGTCAGAGTTATTGAGAATAGTAGCATAGCAAAGACAACCAAAACCCTAATATGAGAGTGTAGGGTCATGCCCATACACAAGAGAAAAGGAGATTTGCCGACAACACGAAGAAGGTAACTCTGATAAGGTAAACAAAGAATGAGAACACATTCAGGCCATAAGTAAAGAGGTAATTCCCCCTTAAACATAAGAGATCTAGCAACATTGAGAAGATGTCTATGTTTCCTTTCTGCTATTCCATTTTGTTGAGGTGTGTAGACACAAGAGGTTTGATGTAGAATACCTTTGTTATGAAAAAATTGTTGCATTCTTTGTTGACAAATTCAAGACCATTGTCACTTCTAAAAATTTTATATTACTTTCAAATTGATTTGACAGTATTTGAGAAAAATTGACAATGGAATCATAGACTTCTTCTTTGCTTTTAAGCATATAAACCCGCATGCACCTTGAGTAATCATCAACAATAGTTAAAAAATATTTGTAGCCATCTCTGCTAGTGATTTTATAAAGACCCCAAACATCTAGGTGTACAAGTTGACTAATTTTAGTTGACTTATGTTCACTTAAGGGAAAAGGTTCCCTGGTTTGTTTAGCCTTGTTGCAAGTATCACAGAGATGGTTAGGGTCAGTTGGTTTATCAAGGTTAAGACTGGGTTTAAGGACTTGCAAGACTTGATCAGAGGGATGACCAAGCCTTTGGTGCCAAAGGTTTCTAGAAACAAAGCATGAAGAGATGCATTTATTAGAGACAATCTTACAATCAGAGTCTACATCAAACAAGTACAGGCCATTAGATTGATTACCAATTCCCACATTCCTTTTTGTTGCAAAGTCCTGAATATAACATTTAGATTCATCAAAGCCAACAAATAGTTTACTATCTCTAGCAAGTTTGTGAACGATAGCGGACCGACAGTGTACTCAGGCACAACTAAGACATCATGTAAGGTAATGTTGTTGTTGATTTTAGGTAACCAATCTCATGATAAGTGCCCGAGTACCATTTGGGTGTCCAACAGTAAGACCAAGTTTAGAAACATCAATAGTATTGATTAAAGATTTTGAAGACAAAGTCATGTGTTTGTTTGCTCCAGAGTCAACAATCCAACCAAGACTGATTTTTCCTTTTAAAAGGTTTGTGTTTCCATTAAAGTGTTTTTCAAATTTTAGATTGAATTTGACACTTCCATTAAAAAGGTTCCTAAAAACATTTACCCGCCATATTGGAATTGACCGGACTATCATTGAGAAGACTCATGAGTCGACCATCCGTTCATTAGACAAAGAAACAGGAGAGTCGCTAGTTCTACTTTCAAGATTGGCATCAGAAGAAGAAGCATTGTTACTAGCAGGTTTAATATTAGAATTAAAGTTCCTTTTCCCATATCCAGCAGGATAACCAACAATATCATAACATCTATCAATGGTGTGACCAGGTTTGTTGCAGTTAGAGCATTTCAGATTAAGATTAGGTCCTCTATTGTTAGAGCTGTTACTGTGAGGTATTATTCCCAGAGGTGGGATTTGAGCTTTTGTAATTGTTTTTCCTCTTTTTGTTATCAAAAACTTTGAAGCAAAGCAGGCACATTTGGTTTAATGGATCCAGCAGAGGAGAAGTTCCTATGGGATTCTTCCCTGACACAATAGAAAAGCAGCTTTTGACAGATGGTAAAGGATCCCTGGTTAAAATATTGCTTCCAATGGGCACATAAGTGTCATCAAGACCCATTAAAAACTGCATTAACTTGATTAGCTGGTTATGTTTTTCAAAATGTTTTCCAGCATCACAAGTACATGTAGGAAGACTGATCATGCAGTCAAATTGTTTCCATAATGAGTTAAGATTATTGTAGTAATCAGCAAGAGTGGACCCATTTTGACCCAAAGAGTTGATATTTTTATTTATATTAAAGACAGCAGATCCATCAACTTTGTCATAGGTTTCTTTTAAGTCATTCCACATTTCATAAGCAGTTTTAGAGTATATAGCACCAGCAAATAGCTCAGGACTTAAAGAGTTTAGAATCCAAGTAAGAACAACAGAGTCACACATATCCCATTGATTAGCAAGACTAGCATTAGAGACATCTTTTCTACAAGTTCCATCAACAAAGCCAAGTTTATTATGATTTCTTAAGGCAAATGTCATGGCAATGCTCCATATTTTATAATTTTTTGAGCCAGTCAATTTCACAGATATAATGGGATTACCACTGGTGTCACTAGGATGCAAGTAGAGAGTATCACCAAATGTAAGTTTTAATTCAGAAGAGTTAATCACAGATTCATTAAGCATAGAATCATTAAACTTGGATTCATTATTAGCATGTTCATCATCACCCTCAACCATGGTGATAGCACAGAGACAGACAAATAAATAGAAAAACAATAACAACAATCGCTATCAATAAGAGCAATAATCCCAAATCAACCTCCAACCTAACTAGACCTATCCTCCTTCAACTAGAAGAGAAAAAGAATGCAAGAAAATAAATAACTCACACCCACGGTTCAACAAGTACCAAGCCTTTGGACTGGGGTAGGCCAGAGCAGGTATTCACACCACTCGAGGTGGCGGATCAAGGTGTTAACCTACCCGTTTGCATCCACTCAGCTTGAATACTGTTAAACAAGAAAGGGAGAAGTACTTACAGTGCTTTGTGCAGCGGAAGAAGTGAAGACCAATCACAATCACCCTAGATTCACTTAGTCTAGGGATAATTATGATCAATTAGAACCAGAGAGCACTCCAAGAACAAAACCCCCAATACATAATTGATTAGGGTTTTGGAACAAACCCTAATTTATTTCGATTGAGCACCAATAGGATCAGAAACACCAATCCAAGCACTCCAAGAACAAAAACCCCCAATTCAAAATTAATTAGGGTTTTGGAAAAAACCCTAATTTGTTTCGATTGAGCACCAATAGGATCAGAAACACCAATCCAATTACCACATACGTCCCAGAACACAAATACGAACCACCGGAGATATCAAGGTCAATAACCCCCAATATAGAAAACCCTGGAGATCAGGATTTGAAGATAATCAGTAGCCTATAGCTCTGATACCATGTGCGATGGTATCAAACAGATAAACAGAGCAACAAGTTCACTTTATTCAAGAATCAAAGTACAATAGTCGGCACAGTTCGAACAATAACAATCAAACTGTTACAGGACTTGAAGAAGATCAAATGATCAAAGAAACAATACAGAAATAGATCAACAGATCCTAATACATAAATATTTGGAGGGAGAATGATATAGCGGTCAAGAGAAGATCGTAAGATGGATGATTAAAATCCTAGACAGTGACCACTCTTTTATAGCCAGCAATAAGACATGAAGCCCCCTTTAACTTTCTTTCATTCTTCATAAGGAGCGCATCTTTATATTTCTTCATAACCAAGAATAGAGAATGAACACAATAAGCCCCTCACAATAATCATGCACAAACAACACTAAGTGAGAGAGTAATAAGGACATATTTGGATATAGATTACTTAGGTGATTTTGAACAAATCTCAATCTTTACGTTTAAAAGTGTGCTCGTAAGTGTGCACATCAATTTGTAACACTCAAATTTCCACACTTTTTGTTGTGCGGCGAAGTTAAGTGTTACAAATCTTTTTCCACACTTTTATGTGTAGAGAAATTGTAAATCTTCAAACTTAAAAGCGTGAACTTTTATTGGCACAAATTTAAGTATAAACAATCTTTTGTTTTTTAAATCTGTTCACGCTTATTATGTAATTGATTTTTGCACATTCATTAGTGTTAAGAAAATCAGAAAATTCTTTACACTTTTTAGAAGTGTGGAGAAAAAACTGTGCAGGATTAGACATTGTAGTGATACGAACAGTTGTTATATGCAATTTGATTAGAAAGCCTCAACCAAGAGATTTAGAATCAAGCTGCTTATTTTTATTAATTAATTACTTTTAAGATAAATAATTTTACACAAACAATTAAAATTGTTTGCTAAATATTAATAAAATTAAGAATTTTCTTAAATATGCCTGGAGGGCACGCATTTGAGTTTATATAAAAAATCAATTACCACAACAAACACTTCTCACACTCAATTATAAAAATACACGCTTTCAAATGAGTTTATCAAAATCGACACTTTGGGCGAGCAAACTATTTGCTCTCCAATTTATCTAACCCACATATTCTCGCTACAAGACAAAGAACATGGAGAGCAAATGCTTTGTTCTCCTCCCAATTGCTCTCAGTCTCGCTACAAGACAAAGAACATGGAGAGCAAATGATTTGCTCTCCCTCCCAATTGCTCCCCGCCTCGCTACAAGACAAAGAAAATTGAGAGCAAATGCTTTGCTCTCCCTTCCAATTGCTCTACGCCTCGCTACAAGACAAAGAACATAAAGAACAAATGCTTGCTCGCCCCATGTTTGCTCATCCAAAATGTAGATTTTGATAAAACGGGTAGATGATTCATTTTGATAAAGATGAAGGTAAAGTGTTTATTTAAAAAAAATTCTCTTATATAAAAGTAAAGTCATATATTATTAAATTCAAAATTAGATTTATTTATAATAATTTGTGTGTATATTTGATAAAAATTAAATGCATTTTATAATATTATGTTTAATAAATATAGATTAACATGTTTTTGAGGACACATTTTAGAAAAACCTTTAAATTTAACACTTTAAAAGCAAACAATCAAAATTATATATAGAGATGTCGACAATCCACATGTAACAACGACCTATATTCACAAGTAGATTAACAAGTATGCCAATTTTTGTAAGATATGCTTTTACACATCTTAATAATATACAAAGATTGTTAGATATCTTCTACATCGAATCTTTAACGATTTTTACTTTTTCCAGTGACTTGAAGGGTGCGTGCTTCCATCATAATATAATAACATGACAACCAAAGGATTTCAGCTAGCCTAGCGGCATCCGTAAAAAAGTCATGTCTAACTAAGATATTGTTGGTTCAGTTCAAAGTCAAGTTAAAGAGTAAACACAAATGTTTAATGTGAGATTCTCACGTAGTACATATATCTGCAAAATTAGTTGTTTGATGACGTATAGTCTATATCCGGGTCGTGGACCCGACTAAAGTCCAATGCTAACTTGGCCCGGTACGAATTGGGCTAAGCAGATTAACCGTTTGGGCCCATGAAGGCCCAAGCCGGATCTATTGATAGACTAGATATCCACGATATCTTTCAAATGGATAGATAATCATTCCCAACCGGTTAAGGCGGGATACGCCGAAGGTTGAGGAACACGGAACCAGCAAGGATTCCTTGCGTATATAAAGGGAATCACATCCCTCGTTTAAGGTACGATCTACAAACCCTAACTCTCCTTAAACCCTAAACCGATTACTTACTCTCACGCCGGAGGATAATCGTGGGAAACAATCCCACGATAAGCCTAACGGTGTCTTTTGTCTTTTAGTGCGCAGGTCTTAAGCAACGATTCTCAATTGGTGTAGGAACCGGAGCTCCAAACAAGGAACGTCCAACTTTTGCATCAACAAGTGGCACCATCCGTGGGACCATTCACTAAGAACCAAGAACTAGGATGACAAAGCGATCGCAATCAGATTTTACTGGAAAGAAGGTGCACGCCGGGCAACCCCAAGCAGATCTTTGGGACAACCTCTGCTAAGAATCAGGGATCGTGCCAGATTCGGCCTTCCCTCTGGTGGAACCACTCTGGGGACAACCTGCACAACAACTACCACCACCATGCCAAAGACCCGGCACACTCCTTTTACTCCACTCCAACCGGTGCTAGAAGCTAACTTCACAAAAGCACCCGACGCACCCGACAGGAACAAGGGCGTGTTGATAGAAACGGATACCCCTGTCCTAGAGGGAGTCGTTCCGGAATTAGAGCCAAGTAGTTTTGTCTCTCAAAATTACGAAGCCCTAGCTATCCTTATGCAAGAGGAAGCAAAGAAAAGACCAAGTCGGAGCCTGCATGCTCGGCTAGAATTTGGCCCAGAGTTTGGGACATCTCCACCGCGTCATCAGAAGGAGAAACGCGGGAGGGGTAATCGCCGACCCCCAATGTTCAATAGAATCGGAAGGAGAGTCGAGGGAGATGATACATCCGACTCACACCTATGACCGAAAGTGAGGAAGATGAGAAGCGCACATGTTCACACTAGACTTGGTAGCCGCAGAGTACAAGACAGACTGGGAGAGCGATATTCCCAAGTGAAAGCCCCCAAGCACAAATTTCGAGGGACAACCGGCGTAAACGCCGAAGGAGGGAGGAACTATCTTCTAGTAATTCCTCGGACAACGAGGACGGTGAGACCGGACATTGGAAATCCGTAAGAAAACCGTGACCAAGAAGAGGAGGATATGTCTCTCCCATGGCGCCGTCGAGAAGATAGATCGCTCACTAGACGTATCGGTGATTTTTCGGAGAACAAAAGAGGCGATGCCTACTAATGTTAAAACCTATGATGGAGCAGGTGACCCTGATGATCACCTAAAAATTTTTGAATCAGCCGCAACCATTGAAAATTGGCCACAACCTGTATGGTGCCACATGTTCAATTCCACACTGGTGGGAAATGCGCGAAACTGGTTCAACAAGCTTCCACGTAGAAGCATCAATGGCTTCGAAGAGTTGAGGAAAGCATTCCGCCTAAACTTTACTCAACGAAAAGTGCTAAAAACCCCTTTGAACTCGCCAGAATAAAACAGTACCACGGGGAATCCACAAGCGCTTTCATGGAGCGCTTCAAGGATGAATGCATGCAAGTCAAAGCATGTCTCGAAGTACTCAAAATCTCGGGTTCATGAATGAGATCAACCGGAACTTATTAAAAGATTGAATGACAGATTCCCCAATCCTTCGATGAGGTTATAGGCGTACACGGCCCTTCGTACAAGGAGAAGCCGCCGCAGACAGCAAGAGAAGCTACTCCAACTACCGGTCCAGGAACAACACGGGAGACAATCCACAGTCGAATAGTAACCGTACAGGAACTATCGCAACCAAGGGAATGGACGCGACAATGACAAATATACCCCGCTTACCAAATCGCCAAAGGAAATACTCGCAGAGGCTAACTTCCCGAGACCACCACAAATGCGCACTCCGAGGATAGGCGTGTCGGCTTGGATACTTGTGATTACCACGCGCAAAAGGGCCACACCACTAACGAATGTGTCCAACTGCGCCAACTCATTGACAAGATGGTTAAAGAGGGTAGATTGGACCATCTGGTCAAGAATATCAAGGAAGGGAAGGACAAGCAAAAGAACGGCAATAAGAAAGAAACGCCTAAAGACAAGCCCGACACCATTTACATGATACAATCATGGCAGCGGGTCACAAAGCGTAAGGTAAGCCAGGATTTTTCACGGGAAAGGAAATCTCGTTCCCCACCTTAACCGCGAACAACGCGGCGGTGGAACCACTTACTATAGAGATAAGCGCGGGGGGTCACAACATCCACCGCATGTATGTTGATGGTGGAGCTTCGCGACATCATGTATGAAACTGTTTCAAGCGAGCGTCCTGAATACGCAACCAGTTAACCCAGTCGAACAGCGTTGGACCGGTTTTACAGTGAGAAGATATGGCCTATGGGACAAATAAGATTACCTGTCGGCATTGGAAACGAAGAACACTCATAACGGCCGGATGGAATTTATGGTGATTAAATCTCCTCGCCATACAATGGCATCATTGGGAGACCAGGGAATTTCACTATGCGAAAGCGATGCCGTCAACGGCGCATGGGATGCTTAAGTTCCGGTGGAAGGTGGTATTGTTACTCTTTACAATGCCACTATACCACATAGAGAATGCAACACGATTGCATGCGAGACCGCACCAACCCCAAAGACACGGACGACCGAAATTCCACATCCGAAAGTAGCGATCCACCCGAATACCCGAGCGAGAAATAGCCATCGAGGGTCACTATCGACAACGGCAAATCAGCTGTGTGTGCGCTCCTGCAAAAGAACTTAGACATTTTTGCATGGGAGCCAAAACACATGACCGGGGTACCGCTCAATCACGAAACACAACCTACGAATCCGACAAGGGTACTCGCCTATCCGCCAAGAAACGCGGCCAAGCCCCGAGGCGCGCAGCGATCCCTGGCGAAGTATACAAGTTGGTCGATGCGGGAATTATGCGAAGTCTACTACCACGACGGCTTTCTAACCCGGTGATGGTCAAAAAGAGCGACGGTAGCTGGCGAATGTGTGTTGACTTTACTGATCTTAACAAAGCTTGCCCACAGGACTGCTACCCATTACCAGAGATAGACTGGAAAATAGAGTCTCTGTGCGGGTATCCATTGAAGTGTTTCCTAGATGCGTACAAAGGGTACCATCAAATTCAGATGGCTAAAGAGGATGAAGAAAAGACGGCCTTCCACACAGGCCAAGGTGTTTACTGTTACACAAAAATGCCCTTCGGCTTGAAAAACGCGGGTGCCACCTATCAGCGGTTGGTGGATAACGTTTTCGAAAAACAGGTGGGCCGCAACCTAGAAGTCTATGTCGATGATCTAGTCATCAAGAGCCATACTGAAGATGAGCTAATACGCGACATTGAGGAGACGTTTAAAACTCTACGAGAGATAAACATGAAGCTGAATCCCAAAAAGTGCACATTCGGCGCCAGAAGGCATATTCCTTGGATACGATTGAACGACGGTATAAAACCATGTCCGAGAAAAGACAAAGCGGTCATCGAACTTCCTTCACCACGCTCGTTGAAGGAAGTCCGATCTCTTAACGGAAAGTTGGCCGGCCTAAACAGGTTCCTATCCAAATCGCCAGAAAATCGTTACCACTTTTCGAAACACTCAAGAAGTGCATAAAGAAGGGTGATTTTAAGTGGACTACGGAGGCAGAGGAAGCCTTCACTCAGCTTAAACAAAGCATCCGGCAACACTCCCCAGCGCCGTTGCACCCCGACCGGGGAAGAAGCGATCATGTACTTGTCCGAATCGATGGAGCAATCGGTAGCGAAGTACTACTAACGATAGGGATTGATGCAAACTCCTATCTACTTTGTCGCCAAAGCGCTAAAGAAGACGGAGGCGAACTACACCGCCATGGAAAAATTGGTTCTTGCATTGGTGTTTCTTTGCTAAACGACTACGCAGGTATTTCCAGGCGCACCCGATTGCAGTTATCACCGATCAGCCAATCAAGCAGATCATCTCTAAACCTCGATGCATCAGTCGACTCAGTGGAGTGTCTTGTTGGCGAACACAACATCTCCTACGACCACGCACGGCAATTAAAGGACGATTCGCGATTTCATTATTGAAAAGCCGACAGATGAGGTACCCACACCAAATAAGACGGACCAACATGATCCATGGATCTTGTTTACAGATGGATCCTCTTGCATTGATGGTTCAGAGCGGGCCTTATCCTTACAAATCCGAGGGAATGGAATTCACCTATGCACCGCGCTTTGAATTTACTGACAAACAACGAGGCGAGTCACGAAGCTCTACTTGCTGGACTACGCATTGCAAACGAATGGGTGTACATAACCTAGAAGCAAGCGTGGATTCCCTGGTAGCCAACCACGTGTTGGGCTTAATACGTGGCTAAGGAGGATAACATGATCCAGATCTTGCCAAGACCAAGACACCGATCAAAGGTTTTGACAGGTTCACCATCAAACGAGTTCCTAGAGGGGAAAACCGCATGGATGACCGAGCAAGATTGCCTCGACAAGCTTTGCACACCTATCAAAGCAAGTTCGGTGAAACATTGAAAAGCAAGTCTATCTCAGAAATGGAAGTCTCCACAATCATAGAGGAGGATGGTCCTACATGGATGACACCGATAGCGGACTTCCTGAACAAAGGAATGCTACCCCGGGAGCGTAAGCAAGCTCAGGATACGGCGCATGCGGCAATGATTTGAAATCCGAGACAACATCTTGTACCGACGCTCCTTCACGCAACCATAGCTTCCGCTGTGTAGGCCCATTACTGGCAAATTACGTGCTGCGAGAGATCCATGAAGGTTCATGCAGTATGCACTCGGGACCACGATCCGTTGTGGCACGCGCCATGCGATCAGGATACTATTGGCCCACCATGCACCGAGATGCGCGAGACTTAATACAGAAGTGTAACGATTGCCAAGTGCATAGGCCCATCCCGCCTACCACCACGAGCTAACGCCAATAACATCACCATGGCCATTCTACAAGTGGGGTATTGACATCGCAGGCCCTTTTCCCGTCGCGGCGGGGGATTAAAATTCCTCATATTCGCTATAGACTACTTCACCAAGTGGATTGAAGCAAAGGCGGTAACGATCACCGGCAACCGGTGAAGCGCTTCAGATGGGACAACATTGTATGCCGTTTTGGTCTTCCCGGGAAATCATCTCGCACAATGGAAAACAATTCAGTGACAACCCTTTCAAGGATGGTGTGAGAAGCTACGCATCACACAAAGACTTTGCGTCATTAAACACCCACAAACCAACAGCCTAGTGGAACGGGCGAATCGAAGCTTAGGCGAAGGAATTAAAACACGCTGAACAAGCACAAAGGGAGATGGGTGGAAGAGCTATCACATGTTTTGTGGGCACATCGCACCTCGATCAAAACCAAGACAGAGATACCCCCTTCTCTAGTCTACGGGACGAAGCCGTCATACCGTAGAGATCGGTATGCCAACCATCCGCACTGCTGAAATAAATGTGGCAAATAATGATGAAGAACGGCGTCTTGACCTAGATCTGCTGGAAGAAAGGCGTGAACGTGGCACTATCGTGAAGAAAAATCGAAGTCAAGAATGAAGGGATACTATGACACTAAAGTAAGAGGTGTCTCATTCGGACGGTGACTTCGCCTATCGCGCTAATGAAGCAAGCCACGCAGAAGACACAAGTAAGCTTGGACCGAAGTGGGAGGGACCCTATGAGGTTATTGAAGCACTAGGAACAGGCGCGTACAAGCTACGGGGCTTGGATGGTCGTGAATTGCCACGCACATGGAACATCTGCAATCTCAAGAGGTGCTACCTATAGAAATGGCTACGGCCAATCGCACAACTATGTATTTTTTATTTTATTTTATTTATTTCCTTAGTATCATGTTTTTTACTTCTTCATAAACACTTGCAAGTATTAATAAAACGTTGCGGTTTCTAGCTAACTCCGTGACACACTTTAATTTGTTACTTCCATATACTATATGTCTTAACAATTTTTTAACATTTTTGCCTACATGGCGTGCATGCAATATATAAACCCACGATGGTCAAAAGGATAAGTTAACCTAATAAACAACTTGTTGAGTAAGAAGGTTGCAAACCCATCAACGCTGGATCACGTATCCTTGTTAAACACCTTGTTCTCAAGACGTTGGAATAAGCTTTGTACGCACCCCACGACGGATGCTAACAATGCACATGTGCACGTTTAACAACTCTGGAACCAAGACACTTGATTCCTTAATTTGGTATTTACAAGACGCTGCATACCATTAATATACACGATTATACTTGACATTTTTTCGGATCTTCATACATGATTATGAAGTCCTTGTATTATTCACACTTGCATATACAGGTAACAACGTATACTTCTTTTACGCAAAGATAAGTACGATAAGTGTGTACATCACAAAAAGAAAAATATCTTTACAAATACCCTTCACAAAAGGAGGTCCATTAATGGACTACAAGTTATTTCTCACAGATAGTTACACACGAGATAAACTAAAACTATGACTATGCTTCAAGAGGAGGAACTACCCAGCGGCTAGTATCATCCCCAATCCTATTCAGCTCAGTAACAAATCACATCTCGACGAGCCACGGTGGCGACACTCACGGGCACCCCGTCGACCGGGAGGTGCGGCGCCAATACCACACATTACGCCTTGCCTTTAATACCTTTCTTTTCAGCAAGCCTCGCATGCGCCTCCAACACTTGTTTGGGGACTTCCTGTCCGGGACAAAAGGATTCAGAATATCTCTGGGCGCAAAAACAGAACCTGCGGTTGGGATGCATCGGGTCTAAGATAATAGTGCGCACAGCGGCCTCTCCACCGAGATGACGGGCTAGAGTCGGACCTGCAAAATTACGTTTATTGGATAGTCCCGATCACGCTCCAGTTCACAATCTTGGGAGTTCCAAGTCCTTCATCTTCTTCATGGCGTGACGGATTGTCATAAGCCGCATCATAAGTAGGTACCGCTCAACGGGTACCTTTAGCGGCTCGGCCTCTTGCAGCTTTTCAATGGCTTCTGACTTTCCACGCTCCAGAGCACATTTCACCACATCCCCGAAGGAGTCAACCACCTCTTGCGACTCCAGGGCACTTAACGCCGCTAGGCGAAGCCCATGGCTTATGAGCCATCTGCGCTCAGCTATGGTGGAGAGAAGTTGCGGATATAACTCCTCGTCGTACGCTATGCTTAGTTTACGCAACTTCTCCTCCTGCGTTTCTAGAGCACTTTTCACATAGAGAAGTCTTCAAGTGGGAGGTCGGTCGTCTTTTCCATTTTCCAAATATTTAATAGCCCAAAGACAAGAAGACTTATAGCTCGCGGCCTCCATGCAGCTCTTGATTTATCGACACATCAGTGCCATCTTCTCCTCGGCAAGTTTTTTAGCATATGACCCAAGAGTCTCTGCTTCACCTCTAGCACTAGCCAATTGAGCCTCAAGAAGTGCAATTCGTTGGTCTTTACAAGCACCTTGGCTAGTCTCGCCTAGTACTTTACTTTCACCGCGTCGCGAGTGAGACCAGATCATCGACAAGTTGTTCCATGGGTGAATCCCCAGCGGTCTCAGGCTTCGCTCCTTGGCTCTTCAGCCCGATGATTCAGTATAAATTGGACTTGCTTGGGGGGGGGGGCGACTCTGCGGATTGTTCAAACCTACAAACATGATGAGATAATCACGCTTATTCAGCGCTATCTAGCGTACTTCGATACATAATCTTTCAAGGATACTTACGCAGGAATGGATGTGTCGGTGATGGTGGCGATGCAACATCACCGGAAGACGACTCCACACTAACAATAATCGGGCGCTTATTCGAGAGGTGGCGGCTATCGCCGGGCGCTTCCTTTTTCGCTCCAATTCGGACTCTCTTCTTCCTCATCTATTTCTTCCACGTGCTCGCCGCTATGGGCTGGTTGCACGGGAGGTGTCTATCTTGTTGTACTCGGCATACTCGTAAGGGAGTTGCTTGGAGTGCCATGGATGAACTTTCACCCGCCTCGCCTAGGTCCATCGCTACGATGCCGACCACCGCAAACTAACACGGCTCTTCTCCCTCCTTCAGGGGTCGAGTTCCCACCTTTACATCCATTGGCTTTGTCAGGTGTACAACGCTGAATAGGTCCATCTCTGCGCAATAACAAAGAAACACACATAGTTCATGACAATTACGATGAACGAATAGTGAATAACTTACAAAAATGCAGTTCAACGGGGTACGAAAGCATGAGCACCCACCCTGATCATCGGCGTCTAAGAAGATAGGGACTTCTTCGAAATGTACCCAAAATAATTGGCTCAGGCCAATATGTACCAAGAACTCCTCGGGTACGAGCTTATAGGGATGCGGTTCGGCTTATTGTTTCCGCATCCTCTGCATTATATGATCGGGAGGCGCTCATCCTTTGGCAGTGTCTCCTTAGCGTAAAAATCGAAATGCGACGGAAAACAAGTGTTGTCAATCCAGAAAAGGTTTCCCTCAATTTCTGAGCGCATCTAACTTTTCCGTGTAGCATTGGAGGGATCCTGGGCGCTTCGCAAAGGAAACCCACCCGTTTGACCACGTGGTGTGGTAAAAGGCCCGGAACAGGTGGATTGTGGGGATTATGGCCAATAAGTGGCAGTTCACCTCGAAATTAATTAATTTCGCCGCACCTATACTCTGATGCAGGTACCGGACAAGTGGATGCGGTAGTAATTCAATACATCACTTAAGAATAAGGATATGGGTATGCGCTGATTTGCGAATTCAAAAAATCGTGTGTATACACCAATTTTCCCATCGGGGAAATCCGCTATTGATGCATTCGCAGCCGGTACTTCCGGATGTACTGCGCTAGGGATATAATAATCCGATGCAAACTGTTGTAGCTCCTCTTCCATTATGTCGGATGTAAAATCAGATAATTCCTTAACCATGGTATTGTTATTAACAAGAACAAAGCGCAGCGCAGATTACCTAGGGGTATTTCAACGAAGGCTTGGATGTGTTGGAAGCTTTGCTAATGGCGGATTGTTCTTTTTACTGTGTGTTGAGACGGTAAAAATAAAGTGAAGGGGTTATATAATCCTCTTCCTCCACGCGATGGCCGACACGTGGACTCCACTAACCCTCCATATGTGGTGGGGATTGTTTGATGGGACATGGGTGCAGTAATTTTTCCCCGAATTACGAGGTGCCGTTTCCTTTTTTATGGCTAGATACAATGTATCATGCTCGTTTTTTTTTTAAACTTCTTGGCTACGTTTCGTTTATTTTTCATAGAATACGATAATTAGTCTAGCATCCGTAGTTATGCACTGCGCATACTAGACTGGGGGGACATGATGACGTATAGTCTATATCCGGGTCGTGGACCCGACTAAAGTCCAATGCTAACTTGGCCCGGTAGATTGGGCTAAGCAGATTAACCGTTTGGGCCCATGAAGGCCCAAGTCGGATCTATTGATAGACTAGATATCCACGATATCTTTCAAATGGATAGATAATCATTCCCAACCGGTTAAGGCGGGATCTGCCGAAGGTTGAGGAACACGGAACCAGCAAGGATTCCTTGCGTATATAAAGGGAATCACATCCCTCGTTTAAGGTACGATCTACAAACCCTAACTCTCCTTAAACCCTAAACCGATTACTTACTCTCACGCCGGAGGATAATCGTGGGAAACAATCCCACGATAAGCCTAACGGTGTCTTTTGTCTTTTAGTGCGCAGGTCTCAAGCAACGATTCTCAATTGGTGTAGGAACCGGAGCTCCAAACAAAGAACGTCCAACTTTTGCATCAACATTGTTGGAAAGCAGTAATTGATGATTGGGTACTTCTTATCTTTTTTTACCCTATCTTTTTACTCATTTTCTTGACAGGAAAAAATATTTTTTTTATGGTTTTGTTTGTTTTGTATATTTAGTATTTTATTATTTTTAATTTGTCAAACTTATATTTTATATTTTGTATTTTTTTTCAGCAGTTTACCTATTTTATTAAATGACAAATTAGTTTTTTTACGATGTTTTGCTCTGTATTTTTTGTGTTTTACTATTTTTGACTTATCAAAATATATATTTTCTGTTCCGTAAGCATTGTTTCGCAGTTTTGTAATTGAAACAAAATAAAAAAATAAAAACAATTAAGAGAATATTACAATCATTTTGGGGGATGTACGAGTAACCTATCACTTGATGATTATATGAATTTTATTCAATTTTAAACTTGAATTTGAAATCGTTGGTGGGAATTGGAAGGTTGTTGAAGTTGAAGATTTTTCAAACATGGTTGTTGTAAGCTTTCATTTTTTATTAATATCACATAAGTACAATAATAATAAAGAATTAATGATACAAACAAGCAACTTTTAGGCCAAAGGGAGTGGACAACTTAAGGATGCCAATTCAGGTCGGGTTTGTGTTGGTGGGTTCGGATTGATAGGTTGGCGGGTAAGAAAATTTCAATCCGAACTTGTTTATTTAAATTATCGGGTCAATTATGTCAATTCCAACATGTTTATACATAACCAGAAACTGACTCATTTAACCTGTACATATACTTGGGTTGCCGGGGTTAAATAGGTTTCATGGGTTGAATAGGTTGAACGGATTTCAGGTTGACCCATTTAACCCGTTTTATATACACATTCTTCACACGAGTATTGAAAGTGTCAAATTGTACCCTTGGTATTATTTATCTATCTAACTATATCGACTCAAGGAAGACATCAGTTAATTAGCTCGTTGACCGCTTCAACTAATCTACGCAAAGATCAAATATAGAATGTTGTATTAACCGAGTTGCCCTCGGACCTCAAATATAATTTGTATGTTTTGACCTATCTCACAATATCATGTTATATGTTTGAACTGTTTTTCTGTAAAGAAAATAAAAGTATTCCGTGTTGAATAGACCTTGAAATTATTAATGTGAACAAAGAAAGGAGACATAGACATTTATTTTTATAGTATACTTTTTGGCGTTTGGAATACTTCAAGAGTTTGTGATAGCAAGTGACAGAGATGTGTAAATGTTATGGATGTTACGTTGATGTTTTCATAGAATGATAAAGAATGCGTCAATGAAAGAAATATATCCGTACTTACGTGAAATACCTTTAGTAAAGCAACATATTTAATTATATTATGGCCAAAACGAAATGAAAAGCAACGTAATAATTAGTCTCCTCGATCCAACTGCATGCTGCTTGTGTGCAAATTTTTATTTTTTTTGGTGGAGAAACATGAGATAAGATCGAGGTGAAATAGAAAAGAAGAGCATGTCTTGGGTTCGAAATGTACAAAGTTTTATGCAAATACCTTGTAGAGTATACACGTGCATGCGTTACGTTAACAATATACTATAGAATTCCATCTTTATATTTAATCATGCATAGTCTAATAGATGCAAAGACCATAGCTCTGGGAGGGAATTGAATTAGTGGAAAGGGATCGGAGTTGCCTAGCTAAGATCAACGAAAAAGATGAGAAAGAATAAAGAAAGTGATGATGCATGTCAAGGAGGATAAGTAGATAACGATAACATGAAAACGAGAGAAGAAGAAAAAAGGGAAAGATGTCATATGACCTTTTTGATCAATTAGTACTGCCTAGCAACCAAAAGCAAGATTCAATATATTAAATTACTCACTTTGTTAATTTGTTGTACTCCGTAGTAAAAAACACATATTCCTAGTTTTTGTTTTTTGAATAAAAAATACTCCGTAATAATCTAGTATTTTCTCTATTGCATTTTAATTATCCAAAACACACTGTTCTTATTTATTGATATGTAAAAAAATGCTCGTCTTGGTTAGTAGAATATCATTATAAATTTACCACATTGAGTTAATGATTTCAATTCCAAGTGGAAACATTATAATTTAATACTCATAAAACTACGTAATTTAATAATTCAAAAAGTCACTAGTTAATCGATATCTATAAATTGATGAATTTGGAACTGTAAAATATATTATTTTAAAAAATTTATTAACTAATCGAGTTTTAATTTATCGAGTTTCGATTATCATATCTTGTAGGTATTGCGAATTCAGTAAATTATTATTTATATTTAAAAGTGTATACCAAGAAATAAAACGATATGATTAATTATCTCATAAAATAATAATAATAATAATAATAATAATAATAATAATAATAATAAAATAGGGAATCCTCAGAATTAATAGGATTGGTTTTACTATTGCTAGAGGTGTGAGAGCTTAGTTGGTTTCGAGGCTCCCCACCAATCTTTTGTAATCCTTTGAGTTTTTAATAAAAATGTTATTATAATAATAATAATAATAATAATAATAATAATAATAATAATAATAAAAAATAGGGAATCCCCAGAATTAAACACTAAAACTGAGTTATTATTTCAACAAATATATTTCTCAAATTAACCTTAAAACTTAACTTTGTATATACATATGGTAGCCCGTAGCCTTACTTTAAATTACATGCTTTCGAATAACAAATGAAAATGGGCGTATATATTTTTCCTTTATCATTTCTTTCTTAAATTATATATGCAAGAAACTGCCAATATATATAGATAGGGGTGGCAATCGAGTCGTGTTCGTGTTAACCTATTCGGGTTCGCGTGTTGTCGGGTTAGTATAGCCTTTACCCAAACACGACCCATTTATTAATCGTGTCAAGAAACTCAACCCTAACCCAGACCTGCATAACACGTGTAACCCATTTGTGACCTGTTTAACTCATTTAAGTAAATAAGTCAAGCAGTGAATGAAGTTAGTGGTTTGTCGATTTAACTAGTTTAAACGCAAAAAATGATATAAGGATCTAAAATATGATAAGAATAACATACAAATAAGTATGTGACAATTTTCTGAATTACAAGCGTCAATTTTCATGATATCTAAGATATAAACTTATAATTCACTCATACAAGTAAATAACAAAATTCATTTAATCCACATCCAACATAAAAATCAGGTTATATATTTTATTTTTAAGATCTTATATACTTAAACGGGTTCACGGGTTGACCTGTTTAATACTTACTCAACCCAAACACGACCCGATTATTAAACGAGTTATACGGGTTGACCCGTTTTTGACCCAAACCTATTTATCCTCAACCCAAACCTTTTTAACTTCGTGTCGAGTTCGTGTCATTTATCGTGTCGTGTCGAAAATTGCCACCCCTATATATAGAGATAGACACAAGACCACACACATCTTTTTCTCTCACTAAAAACCAAAACCTCTCTCTTCCTCTCTCTAAACCAAGATGGTGGCAAGCAAAAGAGGCCGTGACACCCACGGTCATGGTGGCGATCGCAGTGTCACTCTAACCAACACAACACAAACAACAAACGTAGTGTGTTGCATGTGTGGTGATACCGGCATATCAGAAGAAATTTTCAGATGCAAAATTTGTAAATTCCGATCACAACACAAGTAATATATTCTTTTCAGACTTCATCTTATTCTTCCATATAAATTTATATTCTTGCAAAATGTTGATAACCGGCAACACTGCGATTTACTTTAATCTCACTTTTTTCTTTAGATTTCAATCTTTTTCCCTAATTATTTTCACATAGGAAATTATACTTTTGCAAAACATTGATAACCCGCAATAATAACTTTTTTTTGACAGATATTGCAGCAATCAGTATCCAACACTCGTAACATACACAGCTTGCAACTGGTGTCTACACACTCCAAAACTCATCTCAGGAAACTCATCAAACTCATCTTCCTCGCACAAAAAAATCGTCAGCAATGACCGCCGTGATCGTACAGTCAAAAACAAAAGAAACCCTAATGAGAAAACCCTCAAGAAACTGCATGGATCGTTGCCGGAGGATTTGCCGGTGGCACCTAGACGGAAAAGGGTCGCCAGCGATGAGGCTGCTGAGAAGAATCAAGTGGTGTTAAGAAAGTCAAAGTCAGAGAATCATATTGTTAAAACAAAACAAGGGTTTAGAACTAAGGTTAGAAGGTATAGGTTATTAGAAGAAGTGTTTAGCCAATGAAATTAAAAGGGTTGTTTGCACTAGTAGGGTTATCATCTGTGCTTTGTGTGTATACAAGTTGTACATTACTATGGAAAAAAGGAATTTTGTCTATACTGGGTATTTATTTAAATTTTGCACAATACGTCACAGGAAAGTTGTTTATTTGACCATCACATATTAATACGAGTATGATGAAGGGTCTTTGTCTTCTTAGAGCACCAGCTAACCGGCATTAATAGAGCGCAGTTATTGAAAAAAATTGTTGTCACTGCAGTTTTTTCCCTAACTCAAAACTTATAAATTAACTAAAAGGATGGTTTCCCTTCATTATTCAAGTTATAATACACGGGACAGATTATACAGACCTTTAAGGGAAGTTTTCAATTATTGTACGCATCAAAAGGTGATACAGTGTACATCACGGTTTGTATATTTTGACCAAAATCTCTTATTGTCATATCACGGTTCCATTTAGCATATACGACAAGCCTTTTAAACCACTTGGTGTCTCAAGTGGACGAGTGTAGTCTCGTGAGGGCTTACAGATACCCACAAAGTTCACTTATAACTAATACAAGGTTATTGTGCAAATATTAAAAATAAAATTTTAAGTTGCAGGATGAATTACGGCGTAACCAAATTAATGAGTTACGCCGTAATTGGTTTGAACCTAGAAATCTTCTATACTGAAGACAGGTTACGGCTTAATAATTGAAGGAAGTTACGCTGTAACTAGTTGAAACCTGGAGTGAACTGCTACTGAGAAAATTACACCGTAACTTGCTAACGGGATAGAATCCAAATGCCCATTAAATGCCATACATTCAACTCCAATTCCTGCAAAAATGTTAAAACAAAAGCACAAAACCCAACAATACAAAATAAAACAGAAAAAAGGAAAAGGATAATTCGGGTTGTCTCCCGAAAGAGCACTTTTGTTTATTAACGAGTCTGTAGTCGAACCATATCAAACACCTCCATTCAGGCAACTCATGGATGGTATGAATGTTGATCAAGAAAAGAAGATTTTGACTGATTTGATGAAGTTTCAAGTCAACATACCAATTGTGGAAGCACTCCAAAAAATGGCTAACTACACAAGGTATCTGAAAGACTAGTTGAAAAACAAGTCGGAGGTTGAGGAAGCTGTTAATACAAATAAGCAGTAAAAACGTTTATTTATATTTTACGATCTTCTAATGTTTTGTCGATAACAAACGTAAAATCATTTTTACGAAACAAATAAAATACGTAAATGGTTTGAACTAATAGTTTCTAACATATTCACATTTTCACATAAAACACTAAAACAAGTATAAGTGATTTTATGATTAAATATTACATATGTACAACAACTAGTGTTTACATATTTGGATAAAATATACACATAACTAGTATGTAGTATATTGGGTAATATAAATGGGTAGAAACTTAAGTATCATAACCCATTGAGCAAATACATTAAATGTAGTTGGGTACAACCCAAAGCCCATGACCCATGGAGCTTGACCCATAACCCATTGCAAGACATCATGCTTATATCATATATGGATAATATCCATAACCCATGGTTTTGACCCATACCCATGTGACTAGGTGCATTGCACCCAAGAGATACATTGTATCTAGCTAAAGTCCCATGGAGCAACCCATGACCCATGACCCATAACCAAAATACCCATGGGTAAAGGGGAGCGTCCCACGGATCCCTAGCTTTAAGCTAGACGGATCCCTTGTGGAAGGATCCGTGGGATCCGGGGAACAGTAGAATTTTTCCTCTATAAATAGTGAGCCATTTCTTCATTGTTTCTCACCCCTTTCTAACACACTTTCTCCCTGAGTTAAAAACTCACTAACCTCATATCCAAGAGATCTATGTTTGTAGTTTTGTTTTTGTGTGATCTTCTAGGTTCCTCTTAAAGGCAAGATCACCACCTTTGAAGTCGAGCAAGCTCAAGTCCATGAGTTACCATGCTTTCTCATCATCAAGACTACTGAAGTCTTCTTGTTGATGATTGTTTTTCTTTTCCTAAGAAGTGTTGAAGGCATTTGTGAAAGGTGTCTCAAGTGTCAAGACGAAGATATTAGTGAAGGGTATCTATCGTCCATATCATAAGCACTTGTGGTGGGTGCTTAGAAGTTAAGACTAGAAGCATTAGTGAAGGGTGCTTAGAAGTCAAGACACAAGACATTAGTGAAGGGTGTCTTGAAGATCTAGTTAAAGGCATTAGTGAAAGGTGCCTTAGATGTACATTCGATATGGTGTGTTTCGATGTACAAGATAGATTAGTACTAGATCCAAGGATATTGATATCCTTGATGATGTTGTAAAGGAGTAGATCTCCTTTGGGATTATTCGTTGGTGTAGTGTTGGGTAGTAGTTCCTCCATTGCAATGAAACTAGGTGCTTAGCCTAGTACCTAATAAAGGGTAGGCGACGTTGTGTAGGTGTGGTTCACCTTGGTGTGAAAAAACCCGGTGGTTAGCCTAGCACCGTATAGGTAGGCGACGTTGTGATAAGTGTGGTTCACCTTGGAGTGAAAGAACCCGGTGGTTAGCCTAGCACCGGAAAAAGGGTAGGCGACGTTGTGAAGGCTTCTCCGCCATAAGGAGATTGGTGTAGTGATTACGAACTCTCGAGTAGGTAACTCGGGGAGTGGAGTAGGGCAAGGAAGGTGTCCTTGTAGCCGAACCACTATAAATACTCGCGTTGTGGTTTTGTGCTTCTTACTCTTATCTTTCATTACATACCTTTATATGCTTGTTTATCAACATCCAACACACACACATCCAAATAAATTGACATAAGTCGATCTAAATAGTTTAAAAGGAAGTTTTAATTGGCAAAACTATTCACCCCCCCCTTCTAGTTTTCCACAGAAGCATCAAGGGTAACAATGAATGAATGATGTAAGTTGTGTTAAAGAATATGATGCCATCCAAGGAGAAAGACCCAGGGAGTTTCACTTTACCCTGATTAATTGGTGATATTTCTTTTGATAGTGCTTTAACTAATTTATGAGCTAGCGTAAGTGTCATGCCATATTCTACTTTCATTAAATTAGGTCTAAGGGAACTTACTCCTAAGATATTAAATTTTGAATTGGTTGATAAAATTATTAAGAAAACAAAGGGGATAGTGGAAAATAGTTTGGTTAAAATTGATAAACTTGTTTTTCTAGTAAACTTTATTATCTTAGACATGCCCGAGGATGCTAAAATTCCAGTTATCCAAGGAAGACCATTTTGTCTATTGCACGTGCTTAAATAGATACTTTCAAAAGAAACATTTTATTAAGAGTTGAGGATAACAAGATTGTTTTCAAAAATGATAAAGTAGTTAATGAAAAGATTGCCTCTATTTATATAATTGAAGTTTTTGATGATTTAGTGAATGGTTAGGATGTCGATATCGGAGAAGTAGTTTTACCTAGTAATGCAACAAATAATTACATAAATGAACCTATGATTTCATCTTTTATAGATTTTACAGATTCTGATAGTGATGAAGGGGAGGTTGTTAACGAGGGAGAAATTGAGATAGAAAATAATCATGTAGGCTTGATGTTTGATTTACCTCGTTATTGTGATCTAGGAAAGATGACCCTTTTATCCTACATTTTTCATGTGTGATAGGCTTTAACTATTTTCATGCTTATTTTGACAAATTTTTGCCCATAAATTTGATTTCGCAAAAATTGTTTAACTCTATCATGGTAGAAGAGTTAGGACCTAGGGAAAATTGCAGTGATTAAAAATGTTACCATATTCGTAGGATGCTTTTCATATGTGATGGAATTTGATTGTAATGGAAGAATTAGGATATTATATTGATGAGGAGTTAACCTAACTTGTTCTAGGAGGACAATTTAAGGAAGCAAGCAATTTCAAAAACAAGAAATTTATAGGTTTAATCTCTTTTGGATTTGATGATGTAAGTTATCTTATGCCTAACATGATCTATTGGTTGCGACATTTTTCTCAGGAGATTTGCAACAAAATGCCACCTATATTGCTAATTAGCGTAAAAAGATAAATCAAAAGGAATCACATAACCACATGAGAAGATGAAAGAGTTTTATAAAGGATGTTTGGAATTAGGACCTGAGTACAAAAAGAATGAGGAAATGATAGAGAGACTAACTAGTGGGCATGCTAGTGTTCACGAAACAACGTAGAGTGGAAGAGAGTCGAACTTAATGACTTAGAAATAAACAAAAGTGTTGTCTGAGAGAAAACCTAGAGTGTTTGTTTCTTTTTTATTTTATTTTTGTTTTGAACTATTTTGTCCAGGTAGTTGATTACGACTTTTGTTTATTTATTTTATTCTAGGATTTTTATTTAAAAATTATCTTTTGGGGTTTCGATATTGCGTATTCCCTATTTTGGGATACGACGTATTCGAACCCTGACTCGTATTTATTATTTTCATACAGACAATTTATACGGCATATTCAATCTCATGAATACGACGTATTAACACCTTAGTTTGTACTAAATTATTAAGGTTTTTATTTTACCCCACTTGTTGAATGTGTATCCAATCTCATGGATACAACATATTCAACTCCAGTTCTGGATAAGACCATCCTTTTTAAAAATCTAATCGACACACTCTACGCAAGTAGTTTTTGGTTTGTTCTTTTGTTATGTTTACAGGTTTTCAAAAAAGTCACAAAAATGTTGATGTATATATATTCTTACATTCTACGTATTGTGTAGTCATGTTGCTATTCAGGCCGGCATGACAACTTTCACACATTCTCTTTCTCACATTCTTACCATGGAGGATGATGTGTTCAATCTAGGTGTAAGATTTCTATCAGATTTTAATATTTATAATTACCAACTAACCTATAGACTAACATTGGTGGGCAGTGTACCTGATCAGTTATAGCTAGTAAATGGTAAGTACGGGTCGTTCGCAAGGAGTGAGTGAAATAAAGCTATATCTAAGGTATTCTAATTATCTATCCTAACTATTAAAGGGGCTTCAATGTGAGAGATTGGCACGGATTTGGTATTTCTAATTAACTAATTATTAAACTAAGATATGCAAGTAAATAGTGATAAAGAAGGTAAGGTTGAGGTCTTATGATAGGAGAACGTGCTAGTCATGTTCATCATATCAGATCATAGTGATTCATCTAATAGTGTATTGACTAATTTGGTACTTCTAATGGTGAGTCAGGGAATGTAAACTGAGACTTGAGGAGCATTGACTCGGCCTTGTGAGTACACTCCCTACAATGGTAAACTAGGCCAGATGGTCACGGTTACCTAGCCTTATGCATATCCGCCCTTAACCTGATGTTCACTGTATTAATAAGATTCAAGCACGCATAAAGTGGTTCAACTATCAATTATAATCTATCTTGGAAATCAAAACAAGTGCAACTACCTAAACCCTTTCGAATGGTCATCTACAAGGGTTCTCACGCTAATTTACTTCCCTTAATCATGCAATGACTAACATGGTGATACAGTCGGCCTCTAGTCCTAATGGTATCCACTTTGAATGTAAAACCTGAAAATCTAAAACATGAATAAAGACTAAAATACCCTTGGAATCGAAATTTATAAAATACGTAAAAGACATTTATATTCATTTAACGAAATTAAAAACTTAACTTATCTATAATTAAAACTTAACGAATATGTGTACGTGATGGACATTGTACGACGAAAGATTTAACGTCTCGCGTAAATCGTTTGGGCCTTGCTTTTCGCTAAATGGTGAACCAAGTTGGGCCGTTTGTTTTGTTGGATTAGACTCAAGCCGAGAGCCCATTTGGGCCGTGTTTCTTTTGTTCGGTTGGATCAAGCCGAAGCCCACACACCTCAAGCCTAATCCGATTTGTACCACCTATAAATACAAATACATTAACACAAATTGGAACCCTAGTTTGCAAGTTTGGTATTTTCTTTGCCTCTTCTTTTTCTTTTCTTTCGCCGATTGCTAACACCCTTTGGTGTCGAAGTTTTGGTTCCAACGTGACAAGCTAAGGTATAACTACGTTCTTCTCGTCTCACTTTAATACACCTAATGTTATTATATGTTGTAACATGTTTTGTTTTTAATCGAAGCTTGTGTTTTGCCGAACCATATGAAACCGAAACAACTTATATGAATCGGACCTTAAAAATATTAGAGAGCATGTATTGTAATATGTGTTGTGTGAATCGGTATTAAGTATGTCGAGCTATATATAAACCGAACCACATATATAATAAATCGGCCAAGGTATAACATGCAAACGTAAATATGTAAGGCACGTAGAGGAGTTAGGGTTTGCGTAAAACATGGAAGCCGAAACATATATATTAGCCGAACCATGTGAGTGTTTGTGAACGTGAGTTAAATGAGTAAAGAACATGCAAAACCTAAACCCTAAAAGGTTTGTGAACCGTGTACCATGCGCACGTGTTGTGAGTCAAGTGAGCTTGTCGATGTGTAAACGTAGTACGGGTTCACATCTATTCGAAGCTAGTGTGCATGTGTGTGTAGATGTGTATCTAATCCGGATAATAAGTAACTTTTGTTGTCACATGAAATCATAACGTGCATGGATATAAAAGTTGACGTATAACATGTATTTAAGTAACGTATGGTTAAGTCGTGAATGTGTTGAGTAAATAAACAAGAGTTAATGAGTTGTTTGAGTCATTAAATGACGTAATATGTAAAGTAATTGTGCATTAATATGATATTAAAAGAATGAGAAAACCCTAGAACATAAATGAGAGTCGATTAAGGTTTGAAGCTAGGTATATTAATTCGTTATTTCATGTGTGAGTTATGACTTATAAACTATTTTCACATTTAACCCTAAACTTTAATAAATGACATAATGAACCTTAATCTACAATATTGGTTATAAAATATGTAAGTCTCATCTAATCATAAATCTCTAAAATATTAAGATCATTAAATATACTAAGTATAAACACCAAACATTTAAAAGATCATTTCGATGATTATGGAATCATAAATAACATGTACGATCGTTAATGTGTATAGGTTCTGTGAAGAAGGAGTAATCATTTGCTTTTCGTATTTCTGCTTTGTGGTCATTTGCTTTGGAATAAGGTACAGATATTCCGACCTTTTTAGTAAAGGTTCCTTATAACGTTTTCTTTCGTTAGCTTTTATATTAAGGTTTCCTAAGCCTTTGCTATGAACCCCATTCTGTTTGTTTGAGCTGTTGCTTATCGAACTCGATTTCTCGAATTATGAAACATCTAATTTTGAACCATAAGATATGAAAACTCTGATTTTGGAAATATGATTAACCTTATGATAAAGTATGATCTGTGTCGGTTTTGACATTCTGATTTGACCTAAGATAGTTTGACACCCGAGCCAAATATTTCACTAGTCATGGGGTTCCATGTCCATGTCGCTGATGCACCTCTGACATGACTCTAGGGCAGTAGAGTGATGTTCGCCACGCCCCTTATCGTTATCCGTTATGAGCTCAAATTATGTTATATGACCAATATTTTTCTGTGGGGCGTATGGATGCATCCTAGATCTGTTATCATTATCGTTATATGTTATCCGTTATCCGATGATTGATGTTGCGTGCATGCACGTCCTTCATAACTCTGGTAGGTCTCCCCTACAAATGTTGCCTTATGTGAATATGATTATGATCTGATATTTGTTTCTGGGCTCGTGGTAGTTAACTATAAACTTTATTCGTTAATTCTGATTTATACTTTGAGAATGATTATGATTTTGCTATTTTTCGTTCGTTATATTTCGTATTCGATATCGTTTCGTATTCGCTTTGCTTTTATATCTGCTTCACCGAGCTTTTGAAGCTCAACGCATTTCTTTTCTTCGCTGGCGGTATCTAAGCATTGAGCCGGGTTTTGCTTTGGGATGAGTGCCGAGTGGACTTACCTTAGAGATATTTAGCTTTGATCTTATGATGCCATTTAAGACTTCATTATTTCAGATATTTTTGTTGGAGTTTATTTTCGCTGGGACCTATGTATTGAAGTCATGTTGACTTGAATTATTCCGCATTTATGTTAAGACTTCTTTTGGATATTTATGTTTGCTTTGATATGACACCATTATTTGTGATTCCTTTACCCTTGTCGGGTCGGGGCGTTACATTGAAGCTATGTTATCACGCATACCAACCATTATGATACGGATCACAAATCACAGAAATGAATCTATAACCTAAGATCTAGACAATAGCCACAACACATCAAGCAAGTAAACAAATGCAATTGGGCACGATAAACATAAGAGATATCTAACAAAAATGTAATTAATCGAGTAAATAAATCAAAACATCTAGATAATCGTAAACATGGCTAACACCTAAGGGTGTTAGCCCATAATCTCAGTAACAATACACAATTATTGAATCAAAGTTATACGAGTAGAATCCATAGTGAAATCGAAACAATAAACAATGATTAATAAAGGTAGGGATACTCGAGATGCCCTCCTGGCGAGTCATGGTGTTTCCTGACCTTCCTTGCCTCCTAAAACCATCCTTAACCTCTGTGGTATATCATGAGATTATGTAAAAACCGGTGGAATGAGCCCTCTATTTATACTTTTCTGTCAGTGGGTCGATATACCGTATGCAACTCCACTGATACAACGTATTGGCCTATTTGGCGTGGGCTCCACTCATAAAATCTTCTGGTATAATCATTTAGCCGCCATTGTATATGACGTATTGCAGTATTTGCATACATTGTATTCTTCTTGTATCAGACTTTGGTCGTCTTGGCTAATCTGCATGTATACGGCGTATCACTGAGGTTGGATACGCCGTATTCTTCCATTAACTTTATCTCTTCATGTGTAGACCATGTTTAAAATATGGCATATTTTCAAATGGTAATGCGATGTATTCTTCAAAGTCAGACAAAGTCTTAATTTTTTCTAAGTATGATGATATGGCGCATCCAGTTAACCGTTGTATTGGATGTCAGCTCATCATGTATTTATGTAACTTCTTCATTTAGGATCTAAATTATGTTGATACGTGCTCCTTATCCATAATTCTTCCATAAACACTAAGAATCACAAAAGTAAACGATTAATTAACGATTATTATATAAAATAATAGTAAATGAGCAATATATATGGGATTGATGACATATGAATATAGTACTTATTTGATTACATCAGAGGATCATACTGAGCAAGATCAGGGGAGTATTCTATTTTTAATTCTATCCTTTTTATGTTTTGGTAGTTATTTTTACAATGGAGACATTGTACAACTCAAGTGGGGGGAGGTAGATAAATTTGAATTTTACAGTCCTTTGTTTACGAAAAATGCCAAATTTATACTAAAATTTAAAAAAAAATACATTTTTTTCGTTGATCACTAGTCATAGTACCCGCACACATAAAGCTTGTTTCCAATTGTGAGGATTTTAGCCTTTCCATTTCTCCTACTTTACCTAAATTCTACAAAAATATGAGTGTTCTGGTAGCTTATAGTAGACTTTAGAACTTGGCTTGGTATATCTATTAGAGATCATAATGATAAGCATTACATTAGGGAAACCTGGTGCAACTGGCGATAATTAATTTATAATGCAAATTATTAGGATTCACCCAAATGGTCTATGTCGTTTACATCTGTTTATATTATTAACTAACTACACTGGTTAGTTGACAACCTATATAAAACCCTTTGTTAATCTCATTTTTAGTGTAAGATACCCCTAAAATAATCTATTGAGCCTATCTTTTCATTTGTTAACCCCGATGTATGTTTATGTTTCGTTGCATCTTTACACCTTAACCTACCTTGTAGATTAAGTCCTTGGTTCATTGCTAGTTGCTACGTATATTTCCTGTGTTCGTTTGATTCTTTTCTAGAGAGATATTGGTCAGTAAATTGCACAATGCAATGGGAATGTGAAATTATGAATTTTGAGCCTTATTTTATTTTGTCACTAGTTTCAGTATTATTATGACATCCAAGTTCCTATGCGTTTCGAGTTTTATTAGAGATGGATTATTATAGGTGAAATGGCCATGTCTTGTACCATTGTTTGATATTTCAGTTATTTGTCTTATGTTGGATAAAAAAAGAGAAAAAAAGGTAGAGGTCTTCTAAGCTTAACCGACTTTGTTATATAAACCAACGAGTTATTAGTTTGTGCGTTATATAAACCAAAGATTTATTAGTTAAAGTGGTCATAATATAAAGAACTTATTATTCTTTTAGTGTTTTAGTGGTCGTAGTTTTACCACTATTGTTGTTTCATTTTGGGGTTTATGGGAGTTGGTTAATCGGTTGATCAACTAGGTGTGTTTTATTGTTATGTCGATGATGATGATGATGATGATGATGATGATCGAGATTTCTTTGAGTCTAATTCGTGTGTCTCTAGGGTGTGTGTTTCCATATTAAAGTGTGAGTTAGTCTATGATAAGAGTCTTTTTTGGGTAACTAGTAGCATTTGGTTTGTTTTTTTACTTAATCTATTTGTTTTGTTTATTTTTATTTTTAACCCACTTATAAATTTATTCCATGCGTTATCCTACCCTTAATCATTCTTAATATGATTATTTCTTAATCCTAACCCTTAGCTTGCTTTAGTGAAGGATTTGAGCAATCAAATGTGGCTTTGTCACATGTAGTTTTGTCGCTTTGCTTGAGTATTGTTATTAATGAAGATTACTTTATTAGAATTATTCACCCATTTATCCTTTCATTATTTAAACCCATTTGCATTGTAGATGGGTTATTGTCCTCGCACTCTAGTGGTGGAGATGTGTATCATTTCCAAGCTTATGATAGAATACTCACGACGATTGTGCAATTGAGTGATTCACTAAATGTTACCACATAGATTAGTTGAGTGATTTGAGTATTTTCATTTCCTGTTTCGCGAGGTGCTTGTTTGTGCGTACTTTTGATTAAGTAATTTATATTATGTTTATTTATTTTACTCTTGTTTAAGAGATGTTTTTATAAGTTAAAAATCGAGAGTCTACTTGAGGACAAGTAAAAGTCAAGTGGATGGATATTTGATAACATTAAATAATTACTATATTTATGCATCATTTATCTCATGTATATTGCTCATTGATGCGCGCGGAAGGAGCGTTCTGGGTGAAGGAAACTTCCTTTTCTTCGAGCAAGTTTTTCAACCTCCTAGGTAGAGAACCTAATCGTTGTAGTGTAGTATTGGGTAAGCCTCGGGGATTGATATCGTTCTCTAGGGGAATACGAATGCTAGTAAGAAATGTATGACGAGAAGGTGGAGGTTGAGGATGATTCTTTTTTATCTTTTTTAGGTTTTTTAGAAAGCTAAGGTAAAATCTCAGGGCAATTGGTTTGGGGGGTGGTACTTCTACCGATTACTTCTACTTATCTAATTATCTAATTACTACGGGTAGCTTATGTCTAATTGAGGTGTGCTCGTTTGATGATTAAAAATGTGTTTACCTAGATACTATTACTCCCTAGTTATCTTTTATTGGTCGGTTGAGTTGTCACACCTTATCTTAACGCGTTGTATTCCTAAGGTCGTAGGGTATGCGTGCCCCCTAGTTCTTTGAGGTTATCTCTCGTATGTGACCTACGAAGTCGGCAAGCCTAAGCTATTTCATCCATAGACCACATCATCATAAAGCATACTCAAGCATTAAATACAACGATTGATGCCTAGTTGCACTCCTAAGCCAATTTTCAATTAAGATAAGAAACAACCTAACAATAATCAGTAATTAGGTTTCATAGATCTAAGCAAGCACACAAGAAATGTAGCTAGACATGGTAAACAAGCAAGCATACACACAATCAATCGAATACGGGATAGACATAATGTTACTTTGGATTAAAATACTTATCTCGATGTGTAAAATAGGGTATGGGACCCTAAGATACTGTCCAATTCGGACTATAAACGATTTAGGGTTTTTACTCCAAAAGTCTACCTTCAAAATATAGAAAAATCGAATTCTATATATAGATTTACAACTGCGACGACGTCACCTTTTGCATGGGACGCCGTCAGCTCGCTGTCATTAGCGTTTTGTCTGGGCCAAGTCATCGATGGGACGGCGTCACCTTAGAGTTTTGACGCCGTCGGTCTTCAGTTGGGATGTCATCTTGATTCTAGATCTGGGACGTCTGAGATGAAAACTGTGAGTGACGCCCTCCTTTACTAAGGCGTGACGCCGTTAGGTTATAAGACCAGAATTTCCACTGAACCGTCGCGTGCATGTTTTGATCAAGTCATCATAGAGGGACGGCGCCGCCCTTTGTTTGGGGCCGCAGTCAGTCTGTTGATCAGCTTTGAGTGGCTTCGATCTTGACTTTGCCATTTTCTTCATGTATTTGCTCATGTTCGTCCAATTGTGCTTCATTCCAAAGATTTTGCTTCCAAAAGTCCTAAAAAGTGAAAAGGAACGAAATTAAGCAGTAACAGATATAAAATTGGTCGATTTAGGGCTTAAATAACCTCCTAAAAGCGTACGTTTTAAATCCTTATCACTCATTTATCATGCTTTGTTCGATACTTAATCACTTACTTTTGATATTTTCAGTATTTATGGAGCAATATTAGAAAAAAAAACACACTGTACAAGTCCTGGCAAGAGCATACAGCATATCCACATTCTTGAGATACGTTGTATAAAACACTTAGAAGAAATCAAGATCTATCTAAATCAGAAGAATATGGCGTATTTAACTCTAAAAAAACACCGTGTCTAAGCCCTTGCAGTCAAAGCCCAAGTCAACTGAAGAAGGAATACGGCGTATGAAACTCTGGTCATACGCCGTATTGAAGATCTTATTCCCAGTCCAAGTTTATCAAGATTTGAAGGGATATAACGTATTCGGCTCTGGTAATACGTCGTATTAAAAGCAGATAAACGAATAAAATGGAATATTATATTTTTGGACCCCACACAAGATATCCAGAATACGACGTATTGGACCTCAATACGCCGTATTGACAGACATAACAGTATAAATACGAGCCCTAGAATTTGTATTTACACACCATTTCACCACCACAAACGACCTAAAAAGCTTTTCAACTCCAAGAAGTCAGCTCCAAGATAGGAGATCAAGAGAGTAAGGTCTCATATCACCACACGAAGTAACATAGTTCGGTTTGTATATCGATTTCACTATGTTTATCGTTTGTAATTTCTTTCATATTTGCTCCTGAGATTATGACTTTTATATTGATTTGATTCCGTTTATGAAGACCTGATTCATTTTATGTTGGATAGATTATATGTTTATCGTTCAAATAATATGTTTGTTTACTTGTTTATCATTCTATTTCTAATGTCTAAGTTATCGTTCAAATAATCCGTATCACTATGGAAGGTTCCCTGACCTGGCTTCAGTAGTTCCTCATCTATAGGACTTGTGGATTAGGCCCCCGAGGTTAGACAGAAAATGACAAAAACATGTAAGTTAACATATGTGCTCTTCAAAATAGGTAGCACTTGAGAAGAGTAGGTTTCACTACTGGCCCTAGGTTACCGTAGATGAATCGTATAGATTATCTAGAAAACACTTATTGCGTGTATGTGACTGAGTAGACCGATAATTTGCTTCAGATATATAGGTTGCATACATAGAGCTAGGCATGACTAACCCTCAGTTTAGTTTACAATAGATAGAAAATGTTGTCTGCAGTTCCTGAGTCCACCAACATAAGTCATTAGGTCATTGGAACTATAAATGGAATAATGAAATGTATTAGGAGTAACATGGCTAACACTTTCTTCTTTAATTGATCACATCCGTAGTTTAATTTAGTTTAATTTACTTTTCTTGTTTAGTAGTTTAATTAATATTAAAATCGTGCCAATCTCTCAGATTGAAACCCTCCTCCCCTTTAAACTGTAGAAAATCTATTAGGTTAGCATTAGGTTTAACTACTCCTTACGAACGACCCATACTTACCAACTTAGCTATAATTGACCGGTACACTGCCCGTAAGTGTTAGTCTAATAGGTTAAATCGGCTGTTATAAATTTTAGACTAGATTTAACACATCAATAATCAAATGTAATTCATTCATATCTATCGAAAGTAAAGTCTCCATCAGAAATATAGTTTTCAAATTCATCATTTAAACCTATTTTTATTGATTCATCAATTACATCTATGTTTTCCAATTCATCATTTAAATTTATATTTTCAAATTTTATCATTTAAATTGTCAAATTGGTTTGTATCAAAATTATTTATTTGAGTTTCCTCAAAAGTTAAAATCGAATTTTTGACAAAGCTTAGTAGTTAAAGAAGAAGCTTATGTGTTATAGATGAAATCGAGATTTCTAATAGTTTTAGAAGAATTGTCATATGTTTAGGTGATCGTGGAAAGCAAGAGGAGCACCACACCGAATCATAAAGTGAGTAACGGATTAGCATAACCCGATGAGTAGTATAGTTATGTTTAGTATGAGCATGAATATTCTTAGTTATATGTCATGGATAAACTATAACAACGAATGTCATAGTTAGTATATAGTTCATGTTATGGGTGCCTAGGTAATAAACCATTAGTTATGATAGAGTGCGTAAGTGATGCACAAAGCGGACCCCCACCAAGTATAATGTTCGTATGAGATTGGATTAGATATCTCTCATATGGAGCATGTAAAACACTAGAACATAGTTGGCACATACGATTTAGTTAGGTTTCCATTTTAGTAGTGATGGAAACCCGGCTTGCATCCGTGCAAGAGGGTAAAGGCCGCACATGAGTACTCGCCACCTATAGATGAGATTTCGTATTAGTACAAGTCGATATTCCGTATTAGATATCGCACCATTAGTAGCAAGTCGATAATATATCGCATATTTATTAGCAAGTCAATTAGATATTGCAAATTTAGTAGTCATTCAACTAGATATTGTATATGTTAGTAGAAGCATTCCATAGTGATAGTATTATGTTTAGTTGAAGTGTGACCCGTATAATAAATGGGTGGATTAGTAGCAAGATAGAAATATATTTAGAAATTATGTTATGAATAGCTTTTGTTTCGTTTTTCTCACCAAGTCTAAATGCCTTACAGTTTATAGTTATGTTTTTATGTAGATATTTGAAGTGGACATGGGGCTTATGGATAGAAGATAGTGCATATTGTGGGAACGGTGTGCTCATGGGTTTATGAGACGAGCATCTCATTCGCACTGCTTGAGTTTAGCTTGTCAATGCCTCCAATATGTTTTTATCAGAAGTACTATTAATGTCTAAATAGTTGGTAGTTAGTTATGGGTCAATTTGTATGTTATGAACAAGTAAAGTAGTTATGAGTCAAAAAAAGAGTGTTTGGGATAACTTCCTTATTTTGAAATATAAAGCTTTCGCGCGTAGTGTATGTAAAACTATTGTACAGTTATGTCATATAGTGTAAACGAAATAATGTTCGATGAATTTACCACAAGTAGAAGTATGTTTTACGAAAATGAAGTTAGTGTCTTAGGCAGTTTATACGGCGTATATGGCGAAACCCTGTATGGCGTATAAGGCTATACGATGCATAGGGTGTTGCCCTATAGTATACGCTAACCTGTTTAAAAAAAAATCATGCGCATTTCAATTAACCAACGTACTATCGAATAAACATTAGTGACCACCAAACAAACACCCTTTGATATTTAAAATCTGGTTCCTAATTGACTCGATCATGTTTTAGACAATTACACATCTTAAGCAAATTAACATTTACGTGTTTTTAGTACATTTTGTAATTCAGTTATTTTTAATGAAAAGTTCCGATGTTCTGAATAAGTTATCATGGAGAAGAAACAAATAAAGAGTTACAAAAAAAATATACTCTTAAACAATTTTTTTCATCTAAAAATAGTCCTATGTCAAATTGGCTATCAACAAATTGTTTGAGGTGGGCATTATCTTTATAAAAATAGAATAAAAATGACAAAAAATATTTAAAAATTGTTTTTAGTCCATATATCTATAGCCGGTACTAATAGCATTTTTTTTTTGACAATTTTACCTACTTTATTAGCAAGACAAGATAATTTTTTATGATTTTTTGCTCCCTATTTTTTGCGTTTTACTATTTTTAATTTCATGATTTTTTGCTCCGTATTTTTTGAGTTTAAAACTTTATATTTTCTGTCTTTTTTTATTTTATTTTGCAGTTTTATAATATTAAATAGAGTTAAAATAGAATAAAAATGAAAAAAATAAAAGATTTTAAGAGAAGTATTACTTGTAATTGAAAAGAGTACCAATAACCAACTACATATATATCATATTGGGAGGTGATACTCTCATCATTTTTTTTATGCATATACCACAATTGTGTATTACAGTGTCGTACAGTAGGCTTTATAACTTATGTAAAATGGTATTTGAATAAAAAATGGGAGTAACAAACAAAAATTAGTTGTCTTTATATTATTCCTTTTATCCCAAAATAATCGTTCACACACAAAAGACACACAGTTTAAGAAAACATCATCATTATAGATTTTCTTATTATTATTATTATATATTATTATTATTTTTTGAACAAAAGAAAGTTTTACCTTAAACCAATTAATTTAAACTTTTTTTAAAGCTTGTAATAATAACCTCAAATGAGGTTAATATAGTAAACTTGATCTATATTCCTTATTTATTTTTGAAAGTGAACAATTAATTTGAAAAAAACCAAAAAGAAAATGTGGAAAAAATATAAGACGGAAGGAGTATTTTAATCCATTTTTGTGAACTAAATTTATTTAAAGATCACACGGAGAAAAAAAAACCTTGTTTATTTGCAATGTTTTACTTCAAAATTATACATTATAATAATAAGACTCGAGTACTCAACATTCAACAATGTAAAAGCGTGTAATTTGGTAAGACGGATTCATTAGAAAAAGAAATGTACAAATGACGTGAAGAAAGAAGAAATCTAATTTGGGAATCGCGTGCAAGGTTAGGAACTTCTTCTTTTACGCACGAACTCGTTTTGTGTATGCCACAATGAGTTCATGAATCATGATATATATTCTCTAGCGGTGGCGTGAAAGAAAAAAGTGTCGTCTTTAGATCTTGGTGTTAGAATCACGTATCCATGGACTATATCGGAATCAATTGTATGTTAATCAAAAAGAGATCAAAGATTTTACTTTTTTTTTATTTGCTTTTATATTCTTAAGATCTTTTATATAATAAAAGAATTACATCATTTCAGAGTGTTTTTGCAAAACCCTTCTTATTGAAAAAAAAATTAAACCAATAGGAGAGCTCGAATTTGCCACGTAGGCAAAATCGAGCAATATGATTGGTCAATAGAAAGTCAAAATTAAATTGGTTTTGGTCAAACTTAATAATTTTGGTGGAGAAATTTGGTTAAGAAAAAAAATGCATAAAAATATAGGTGTCAAATTTATGAAAACATAAACTTAAAAAAAGAGGGAGTAATTAATAAAACTTTAGTGGTTGAATTTTAAATAAATTATATAGAGCTAAGTGTAAAATTACAAGTTTCCATGTTTTTTAATAACTTTAGAAAAAAAAACAAATAACCCCTTACACTTTATACCCCATATACTTTATAATATTAGTAACGGGAATATAAATATCAAATGGTAAGCACGAGTTACTGTGATATGAAAATAAATATACGCGATTCTACTTATAACAACGACTCGTGAATTATTATTTAAAATTTATATATGGATATCCATAAAAACATTTTAAAAACTTTACGGAGCATATTTTAACTTCATCAACGCTCATTATGTGCTACTAAACTCGCACATTTTGTACAACATGATATCAATAGTTAAAGTTAAACAACAACATCAACTCAACTTCAACATGTCTGTCAGTTAAAAGTGTTTTACAAAGCTACTTATTAAAAAAAAATGGTTTAGATAGTCATTGGTTAATTTAGAAGGTGTTTTTTTTAAGTTATAAAAAAATGCACGCATCACAATCCTTATGTCATAACAATCACCTCCTAAAAAAAAATAATAATAAAAAAAAAAATAAAATAAAATTAAAAAAAAAAAAAAAAAAAAAACGTAATAGTTGGTCGTTGTAAAGAAATAAAAGTATGTACATGAGAATTATTAAGCAAGAATATATAGTTTTTAATCAGGTTATTACGTTACTATACTGCGATAATGTTATTGAGTTGGTAATCACAGATGTGAGATACAACCATTCTTCTATACTTATGATTTATGTGTTAACCTTTCTTTGCTTCGAATAGAATCCGAAAGAGACTTCACAGAACTTTGGCTTATGCCTTATCTAGCTGATAGTTTTTAGTAACTTTTTTTACGGTTTAACTTTTTTGTTATACACAACAACTTTTAGTAACTTTTTTTTATAATGTTTTATTGAAAAGTTCTACGCTTAATATTTGTGTTTTTACTATAAACACACTAAGCTATGATAGAATTAGTTGTGAGTTCAGGGTTTTTTTACTAAGCTTCTCAAAAAAGCTTATAGCTTTATCATAAACTTATTGTGTTATGGTAATTGAATAAGCCAATAAGCACATTTAATAAGCATACCAAACACCCCTTTAGTCCTAATCTGAAGTTTTCTTATTTGATGTTATGACTAACTTTGTTGTTATCCTCACTATAATGCAACATGTTAGTGGGTTTTGTAGTTTTATGATCTTATCGCACATACTAAAGTGTAATGCAATTTTTTTTGTACGCTTTTTAGAAGAGGATTAAGTATCAACACATGATTGTCGTGGAAGGATTTTCTACGCCTGCTCAAGGTATGAATGTATAATTAAGTTGAGTTGCTGATTTAAATAATATATTAATGTATTTTAATGTACCAAAGATGTGTTTTAGTGCCTATACCGGGAATTTTATGGTAGGAATGTTCGAATATGTGAGTCGGATACGCATGTTATACGGTTAGAAATACATGAGCTTATTGGGGCACACACGTAAGCAAAATCGTGAGATGTGATTGGTTAATAAAAGTCAAAATTAAATTAATTTGTCAACCTTTAAAGCTGGACACAGTCGTGACCCAGGTCACCGGGTGCCACATCAGCTTTCTCGACAAAATAATTTTGAAATGACCAATGTGGGGTGTAGGTCGAGGATCGGTCGAGGCAACCCAAAAACGAAAATCGGCCGTTTTTTCAACCGATATTTACACACACTTTCCTTTCAAATTTTCTTTTATTTTATTTATTTATTTATTTTTTTAACTTCGTTATCGACTGTGGCAACTTGGTCGTGTCTGGTCATCAGAGAGAATTCATTATTTCGCCACGTAAGCAAAATCGTGTGTGTGATTGGTTAATAAAAGCCAAAATTAAATTGATTTTGGTTAAACTTTAATAAATTTTGTGAAAAATTTTGGTTGATAGAAAAAACACATAAAAATATAGGTGTCAAATTTGTGAAAACAAAAACTCAAATAAAGATGAGGTAATTAATAAAACTTTAGTGGTTGAATTTTTAAAAATTATATAGAGTTAAGTGTAATATTATCAGCCTCCATGTTTTTTAATAACTTTGGATTATAAACAAATACCCCCTTATACTTTATACCCTTGATACTTTATATCTTAAAAAATACAATGTACATGTTGTTTTAAAATAACAACATATGAATTTGCATAAGATTATAAGTATCAATTTTTTTAGTTTTTACGTTCAATAAGGACCCACTTATTTCATTTTTAAAAGTTTAACTTATGTGGACACGAGTTTATATTTTAAATACGGCTAAATTACTGAAAACAAGAATATAATTATCAAATTGTAAGCACGGGTTACTTTAATATAGAAATAAATATACGCGATTATACTTATAACAATATTTGTAAAAACAAAAAATTAAAAAAATATGAGGTAATTAATAAAACTTTAGTGGTTGAATTTTAAAAAATTATATAAGGTTAAGTGTAATATTATAAGTTTTCATGTTTTATAATAACTTTAGAAATTAAACAAATTCACCTTTATACTTTATACCCCCTATACTTTATATATTAAAATACAATATATATGTTGTTTTAAAATTACAACATATAAATATGCATAGGATTATAAATATCAAAATATTTCTTTTACTATATAAGTTCAGTAACGACTCATTTATTTTATTTTAAAAGTATGATTATGCGGACACGAATTTGAATATTAAATACGGCTAAATTTTTTGAAAACGAAAATATAATTATCAAATTGTAAGTACAGGTTACTGTAATATGAAGAAAAAAAATATACGTGATTGTACTTATAACAACAAATCATGTAATTCTTATTTATTTATATAAGGATATGTAGAAAAACATTTTTTTAAAACTTTAAGGAATATATTTTAACTTCATCGACGCTAATTATGTGTTACTAAACTCGCATCTTGTGTACAACATAATATCAATAGTGAAATTTAAATAGCAACATCAACATATATGTCTGCTAAATATAGTTAAATCTTGAGTTATCTAAGAGAAACTTTTACAAAATTTTGTTTTAACAAATTCTAGTGGATATTAATATATAATGGAAAACTCGTGCATAAGTATATAATTATATGTAATTACCTTTAAACATAAAATATTCAGTATTAATACAAAATAAATTTTTTTTGTCAAAACCCCGTGCGTACACGGGTATTATAATAGTTATATATATATATATATATATATATATACATATATATATATACATATATATATATATACATATATATATACATATACATGTATATATACATATATATATACATCAAATAAATATATATATATATATATATATATATATATATATATATATATATATATATATATATTTATATATATATTGAAACATCATAATAGTTCTTCAAGGAACTTAAAAAAAATACTTTTAGAGATTAATATACAATCTTTAAATGGAAAATGATTGGGAAGACTAATTATGTGTTTAAAGATGTGCCTAAAACCTGTGGCATGTTTATAAAAAAGTGGGTCCCATTGCTGTAGCCATCAGGATGATGCTACATATGATTAGTCATATCTTTAGGCACATGATTTAGGTCTCCCAACCACTACTCTCTTTAAATTATCACATGTGTTCTTCTTAACACACCAATGTTTAAATTAGACAACGAAAATCTTCGACCTGGAAATTCTACGAGATAGTTCCACGAAATACTGCATGGGAAAACGTTAAACGTACACGAAATCTTTGAATCTGACCGATTTACTTTTTTTCTCTTTAATTCGTCCTTTCGCTAAAAAAAAAAATACTCCGTAAAATATTACCGTACTCCGTATTAAAGGTGGCTTGAGTTAAAACTCTCTATAATCTGGTCTTGAAAAGATTAGGCTAGTCCCAGTCGTGACCTGGGATGATCTGGGTCATCCAGCGCCACGTCAGCTTTCTCTCTTCAGCGACCTGACACGACCCGGATGCCCCAGTTGACGGCCAAAAGTGTTTTTTTTTTTTTTAATTCAAACATTTTTAACATTAAATTAAAATTTTATTCAAATTATAAAAAAAACATTACATAACGAAATTAAAAAAAAAGAACATTACACTACGAATTAAAAAAAAAAAAAACATTACAATACGAAATTAAAATAAACACTACAATACTTAAACTAATCATCTAAATTGTAACGTGCTTTGATTGTTGCCTTAACTTTCTCCAATTCTTCTAGTTGGCGGCCGATCAATTTTGGGTCGATTGAGGTGTTGTAGAAGATGATGTCAGATTCCTGTTTTGATATCCTCATGAGCTCAAGTTTTTCTTTTTTCATCTCGAGCTCTTTTTCTCTCAACCGTAACCAAGTATCTTCTAAACCCTCCTTATTCTTACCTTTATCCCCTTTGACGGCTTCTTGGTCTTGAAGAAAGTTTTGGCCAACGATTGCATAAATGAGTCTGATGGAACATCATCATCATTATAAGAGGAGGAGGATGGTTTCTTCCTTCCTTTGTCACGACCAACCGGTCGTGATTCTCTAGTCCCTTCCTCAGCAGAATCATCAACGTTTTGGACATCGAAAGGATCACGAGCTTGGGTTGAACCAGAGGTAGTGGTAGAACCCTTTGTTTTCTTCCGACTATTCGTTTCGAAAGTCGGCATCTCAACCTCCTTCCAAGCAGCATGCCCCTTTAAAACCTCGTAACACTCCTCCAAAGTGAAATCATGACCGTACGTCATACGGTATTCTCTAAGAGCTTTTGTAGTGTCGTCGATATCATTCTCACCGCTTCCATGGGTATTCTTGATATTCTCCATGATAGCACAATAATTACCAACCCTATTACGAATCCTGCTCTTCCATTTGGTAGTGATGGAGTCATAGGTTCGGTCTTTGCCAGTTTCTTTCTTAAAGTAGTCGATCACTAACTCCCAAAACTTGAAGCGGTTCTGGGTGTTTCCTCTCGCCGCTTTTCCACACATAAACCCAAGCTTTACAAAGCACCACCTCTTCCTCCTTTGTCCATGGATCTGTTGGCTTCTTGGCTTTCCCCTTGCTTGTTTCCGGCTTCTTGGCTTTGTCCTTGGCCTTTGAAGCACGTCTTGATGGCTGCTTTGGTTTGATGGGAGACATCTCTTCAGCGGAAGCGGTCTTCTCATCATTAGAATCATCAACGGGAATGGAACCATGGAACGAACCGTGGTGCGAACCTTGTCCCATCGAAGCATCTTGACTTTCGTAGTTTTGTGTCGGATACTCCGGCATAAAATCTTCCAAATTCATGTCAAGATTAGTACTTCGAATCGGGGAATAAGGTTGATACGGTTGAGAAGGATAAATGAAGTCAATGTTTGGATGGTACGACGACCCACTAGGTTCTTGCCGGTAATCGTGGTAAGGACGTTGCGGTGGGACAAAAGGACGGTTAACATAAAACGGATTTTGGTTTTGATTTGGTTGGGCTAGTTGTGATTGATAATCAAAACCTTGTGGACGAAAGCGAATAGGACGGTTTTGTTGTGGTGATATGCCGGTTAACTCGAAGTTGTTTTCCGGCGAGAAATTCAGATCCGGGGCATTTTGGGGTAGTCGTGATCGTCGGGTTTTTGATTGTGGGGTATTTTTCTTTGACATTTTGAAGTTGGATAAGAATTAGATTGAAATGAATGTAGATGAGAAATGGTGAGTGATGAATTGTGTTTGAGGTAAATTGGTATTTATAGAGTGGTAAAATGGGTTTGATTTTTTTTTTTAATGACCAAACGGTCATTTTTAAAAATTTGTATTAAATGTATACGTTGGGAAGGAGAATACAAAGCGTTTACATCGAGTGTAAAACCAACCGATATTTCAAATCTTTGGTCCACGACCGATGTGGCAACCGGGCACCACAATCGTGCCAACCGATGTTCAAGTCGGTCGAGGGTGAACAAAAAGGGTGCCCAACCGATTTGAAACACTCGATTGCGTCCAGCCTTATGATAATTATATTGATTACGTAAAGACCGTTAACGGCTGATTTGACAATCATAGTACAAACTTTAGACCTTTGTTTTTACCAAGATAAAAGGAAGCATTTACTCCGTAAAAGAAAAACAAAACAAAAATGACGGCATAATCTTTTTTGATATTTATTCCTCCTTTTGGTAGATTTTATGGTCCTTCAGTGTCGAGTTTGATACCTAACAACAGTACATAGCTACAATTTCAATGGATCGCATTGAAGCATCCTAACTAGTGTGTGTCATATTGACTTTGACGTTTTTCAATTCAATTTTTACTAGTGTTTTTAATGATGAAAAACACATAGAAATAATTAGAGTATAAATCTTGTATGGCGACTATTTAAACTTGTTATGCTAGCAGTATGTGTGGAAACCGGAGATGGGGGGCGGGCGGGGGTTGTCGGGGTTGATGGTTAATACTTTCTAGCTTAAAAACTTTAATTTTTGGTATCAAATAATCGATTAAGTGTGATGTAATATAAAAAGTGGCAATAATAATTCTACAACTATAAAGATAGTAGAAAGCATAAAAGAAAACATATCATCATAACACAAACATAAACATAAACCCAATGCAAATATAAAAACAAACGATAGGTAAAAAAATGCAAACCGGACACGATGATTTATAGTGATTAGGTCATTAAGCTCCTCTTCGCCCTAATCCACTCTTCAAGTTTTGACTCGAGAGTTACTTCACTAAGTCAATAAGCTACACTCTCGGCTGAAAAAACCTTACAACGTCGCTTACAATGTTTAATGATACTAAGCTAGATCGAGTTCTTCTTCGGGTACACCCAAACACGTTATGTTTTATAGCTCAACATAAGAAACATTTAACTCCTGTGTTTTGATGGGTAATACTTTCTCGTTTAAACACTTAAATTTTTCGTATCAAATAATCGATTAAGGGTGATGCAATATAAAAAGTGGCAATAATAATTCTACAACTATAAAGATAGTAGAAAGCATAAAAGAAAAATATCATCATAACACAAACATAAACATAATGCAAATATAAGAACAAAGCGATAGGTAAAAAAAAGTGCAAACCGGACACGATGATTTATAGTGATTAGGTCATGAAGCTCCTCTTCGCCCTAATCGACTCTTCAAGTTTTGACTCGAGAGTTACTTCACTAAGTCAATAAGCTACACTCTCAGCTGAAAAAACCTTACAACGTCGCTTACAATGTTTAATGATACTAAGCTAGATCGAGTTCTTCTTCGGGTACACCCTAACACGTTATGTTTTATAGCTCAACATAACAAACATTTAACTCCTATGTTTTAGGACTAAACATACTAAACATATGACCCTTGTGTTTTAAGGTCTAAAAACTTAAAATTTTCGTATCAAATAATCGATTAAGTATGATGCAACATAAAAAGCATCAATATTAAAAGATAGTAGAAAGCATTCTACAACTATAAAGATAGTAGAAAGCATAAAAAGAAAAAATATCATCACAACACAAACATAAACATAAACCTAATGCAAATATAAAAACAAAGCGATAAGTAAAAAAAAATAAACCGGACACGATGATTTATAGTGATTCGATCATGAAGCTCTTCTTCACCCTACTCCACTCCTCAAGTTTTGACTCGAGAGTTACTTCACTAAGTCAATAAGCTACACTCTCGGCTGAGAAAACCTTACAACGTCGCTTACAATGTTTAATGATACTAAGCTGGATCGAGTTCTTCTTCGGGTACACCCAAACACGTTATGTTTTATAGCTCAACATAACAAACGTTTAACTCTTGTGTTTTAGGACTAAATATACTAAACCTATGACCCTTGTGTTTTAAGGTCTAAACACATAAACCATATAACCTCTAGTTTGGTGTATAGTTGGTGATATAAGATGTTGTATAGTGATAATACATGGTGGTGTAATGATGATCCAATACATAACTGTCTAAAGGATATGAATGCATAATCTAAATATCAAGAATTCTTAGCTTGATATGAATGAACTTCTTTTAATAAGAAGCCATCAATGGATGAAGATCACAAAAGCTCTAATCTTGTTGTGGTGGATCTTCATATGAAAGTGTTCTTGTGGTAGATGAGGATGACAAGATCTCTAAGCTTGTTTTGATGGATCATTAAGTGGAAATATATTTACAACAAATGAGTGTCAGAAGCATTATAATCAAGGGTTAGACAGGGATTTAAAGACTAGAGAATGTGTGTTTTTATATTACAAAAGCTTGGTTACAATGTGGACTAAATGGTTACTTAAATAGGCCAGACAAACTTATCACCGCATCCCATGGGTACACTGATCCCTCTAAAGGATCCGTCTATCTTATGGGATCCGTCGGTCAACAGTCATGCGAATTTACTAGCCGTTTTGTGCAGTTATTCATGTCTTGTTTGGAATATTTCCTCTCTTATGATGCATGGGAAAGTGTTGTGACAAAAGACCAAGATGCTTGCTTAAATTTTTAAGCACATAAACTCCTAAAATGGCTAATAGTGTTTTTCATGTTCAAAAAATTTTTGATGCTTACCTCTTTGGTCTTGGATTATTGCCAAAATGGCTAATCCACATTTCCATGCAAGATCACGTTTGAATTATTTCCCAAATATGATGATTCTTGATTAGTTGTTCAAACGAAAATTAAAACACTTTCTGAAAGTAATTTGTTTAAATGAAAGTTTATAATGTAATATTTTATAAAATGATGCAAGTGTTTTGTGCAAATTTGCTTAATAAAAAACAAATAAAGTGATGTTGTCTTATTACCAAAACAAAATATGTTTTCTCTTAATGGGATGTTTGTGTAAACTAGATGAGCTCACTTATGGATCACTTCATTAAGTGGAAGATTCTTGCAAATTGAAACTTCATTTTTATAAATCATTTAAGAGTTTACAAGATGATAAAAGTTGTTTGATGCAATGTATATAAAATAAATGCAACTTTGATCATTATGCTAGTTTGTAAAATTGTGGTTATACTTTGTATAAAATGTTAAATGAGGTTCGAAAGAGAATGATTGAAATTGTAAATGCTTAATGACTCTAAATGTATTTTAAACATTCTCATTGGTTTGCTAAAAGGTTTGATCATAATCGAACGTAGCAAACATATTCGAACATGTGTTAAAGCATGAGAAGACTCGATATGTCGATAAGTGTTAATGAACAAGGACTCCAACCCACGCGTTGCTGCAGAGTGTAGAGCAAATTGGTTTGCTACATAATACATATAATAAGACACATGCATTTATAACATATACATAAAATGCCAATCAGATACAAAGAGATTTTGGTCTTTCAAAACATGTAGTGTCGAAAAAGAAGAACACACACATTACATTTGACATACCATTTTAAAGAACATAAAGTCACAACATTTCCCTACTTCATTTTTAGGATACAAATAATTATACACCGAAATTATTCCGGACAAATCGAAAAAGAAAAAATCTGAAATGTAAACTTCCAGTTCTTCCCGTGATTTCTTCCTTTTAAGTAGAGTTCCACAACATAAACACCCATAAAGATAGATAGATGATGTGCCCAAGTACATGGCATGCCTACTCTAAATTTATGCGTATTATACATCCAATTGACAACTGAAACCAAGTATTCAACCATGTGGTTATCAAAATCCTCATCTCTTAAATGGCTGCAACTGTCAAATACTATAACTTTAAACTTCCCTTTGTTAAAGGTCACATAAGCTACAGACAACGGGGTAAACATTAACCTAAGATTTACACCTAATATACATCCCATCGACCTCTATAACCAGGTATTTAATAATGTGTATATCAAAATCCTCATCTCTTAAACGGCTGCCTGTCAACAACTATAACTTCAAACCTCCCTTTGCTAAAGATGGATCAAATTTGACTCCGATAAAGAACACGAATCTCTCAACCGTCAAATTCGCACTTCCTGTACAAATGATAATGATGATGATGACAATAGTGCACACCATGATTGTGACCAGGAAAAAATATTTTTCTAAAAAAGAAAACGTGTTTCAGATCAAACTAAAAGACGCGATAGTGATGACGGTTATGCTTAACGTATCTCAATTTTGAAAACAAAGAGAGCTAATTTATTTTTTAACAGCATAAAAAAACAATCTTTAGGCAAAAACGTTGTCGTTTTGATCCATGGCTACATCCATACATGATTGATCCAAGCTTGAAATGGTGTCGTGAAAACTATAAATGTATAAAAGGACAGGTTATGGACAACTATAACAACCTATAAAATAAGCACTTGTGCCCACAACTTATAGTACTTCATATAACCTTATACGACGCCATACGGACGACTATTGTATAGATCAGAACAAAGACAAAACAAAAACCGACATGGCTGAATTAATACAAATTCCCCACTAAGATACGATTATTTTCAAATTCTGAATGATTTCAGTGCCACAACATATATATTACAGAATTATTATCACCGCCTTCCAAATTGAGAATTCCTAAACATGGGCAGCCTTTTATTACCCTATTATACATTTGTTAAACAAATGACACCACGTTATGCTTAGAACAAAATGACATTGTTAATTATAGAGTCAGACTATGAAGATCGGAATCCGTCATGGCTGCAAACACCAATACATGATGAATTGCCTTGCCGTGATGCCGAGCGATTTTTGCCAAATGTAATTTGTGTAAAAAAACACGTAACCCATGTCAGTGAGTCATTTAAGCCATTGTTTACAGTCGCACATTAAGGAGGATGAGAGAAATCAATATAAAGATTCTGATTAATGCCTGCAAGGATAATTTTGGCACTATTAGCATGAAAAAACAATTCTACAATTCTGAGCCTATATTTGGCATTATAAAAAACCTCTTACATGCATCATAAAAACCTTTAGGTCGACTTCCCCATCCTCCTCCATTCGATTTGCATGCCCTGGATACAAAACAAACAATCTCTCAGGCAGCCTATGTAAAGAATGAGATAAGGTGCTTGTTGAAAAAGAAAAACAAAACCCAAATCGACACATTCGTGACTCAAAGTGTACACCAAAATCACGATGTCATCTAGAAAATAGAAAATCACACGGTGGAAGTTGCAAGATGATTTTATAATTTCAAGGTACACCTTAAGTCATGAATGTACTCTGGCCCTACGTTGAACCTTCAGCCAATGTTTACACGCTTTAACCCATAAACATTATAAGGTAAGAGTGGTTGTTTCTACTTGGCATGTGTATATGAAACTAACACTTACGACCACAACTTATACATACTTTATACCACTTATGAAATCAACACTTATGACCACAACTTATACACAACTTACAAAATCGGTACTTATGAGCACAACTTATACATAGTTTAAGCACTTATCTCAGCTTGGCTTATGAATAGTGCCAATTCCACTCATAAACATTGGCTTATGAACAGTGCTTCACACCCTTCTCCTCTCACAAACATTGGCTTATGAACAGTAAACATAATATTTTAGTAACAAAATGATGAACAATAATCCCCCCCACATTTCCACCACAGTTTATACACAGTTTAAGCACTTATGACGCAGCTTATACATAGATTAATTTTGATAATCGATTGATTACAAGTACTAATACAAATAAACTGTAAAAACATTTATTTATATTTTACGATGTTCTTATGCTTTGTTGATAACAATCGTAAAATCATTTCAACGAGATAAATAAAATACGTAAAGTTTTGAGCCAATAGTTTACTAACTCATTTCACTACACAAATAAATCATTAAACATGTTTAGTTAAATAATTTACATAAAACCAAAACTATTTTTAGTAAACACTTATAAGTAACTTTGGTTACTTCAAATATATACTAGTTAAATATGACATGTAATATAAATAAGTTGGACTATCAATAACCTAAAACCCATGACCCATGGACCTTGACCCAAAACCCATGGACCATATGCATGACATCAAAATGGGTAAAATCCATGACCCGTGACCCAAAGTTCATAACCCATAACTCAAAGTCCATAACCCATGACCCAAGATGTCTTATTTACATCATGCATGACATCACTTGACCCATGGACCATAACCCATAACCCAATACCCGGAATTGTAACCCAAAATCCGGATTGGTATTACCAGATAGCCGGATCCCTTGGATAACACCGGCCGGATCCCTTTGGGAAAGGATCTGGAAGATCCGGGTGATCAGAGGACAATTTACTTATAAATAGTTAGCCATTTCCTCATTTCTACTCACCACTTTTAGATATATCTTCTATCTATATTCTTACTTCTCTAACCTCAGATCCAAGGATCATCTATGTAGCTTTTCTCTTAGTGATTCTCTAGGTTCCTCTTAAAGGCGAGATCATGACGTTTAGCATAGAAGACTTGCAAGCTCAAAGACATGGGTTGATAGACTTCATCATCATCACAAGATCATAGAAGTGTCTCTTTATGTTGCTTTCTCTCAAGCATGTCATAGGTGTGTTGTGTTAGCTAGTGATGCTTGGATTAGTTCCTCCATTGTAAAGGAACACGGTATCTAGCCTTGTACCGGATAAAGTGTAGGTGATGTAGGTTTGGTTCTACCTTGTGGAAGAACCCGATATCTAGTCTTATACCGGATAAAGTGTAGGCGACGTAGTTTGGTTCTACCTTGTGGAAGAACTCGGTATTTAGCTTTGTATCGAAAAAAGTGTAAGTAACGTTGTGAGGCTTCTCAGCCAGTTAAAGGAGCTTGTGATGTAGTGTTTACGAACTCTCGAGTTGGGTACTCGGGGAGTAAAGTAGGGCAAGGAAGGTGACCTTGTAGCCGAACCACTATAAATACTTGTGTTTTGGTTGTGTCTTTCTTTCTCTATTTCGTAGTACAGTTTACTCACATCTAACTATCAGTATCCAATACACATTCAAAATAGATTGACATAAGTAGATCTAAAAGTATTAAAACATAGTTTTAATCAGTAAAACTATTCAAACCCCCCTTCCAGTTTTCTACAAATAGGATGATATAACATGGGAGCGGGTGGGATTTTTTTTATTAATTTGTTTATAACAACATATCCACTAATAGATACACATATCTGTGACTGTTGGAATCACTCATAAACTATATTTCAAGTGTTTGTAATCAATATGTAATAGGTTGCTTAATTAGGCTTTTATGTTTGTATTAATGGCAAAGCTTATGTAGAAAGCCCATAAGCCTTGGCCTATGTCCAATAAGGAAGGAAGGGAACTTGTAGTGTTGCCCTAGTCCCTTCCCCTATAAATAGTCTTGTAAACCTTCATTTGAAGGTTGGTTGTTTACTTCACAATATATCCCACGCCTATTATTCTCTCATTCATACGTGTGTGTATTGTGTGTGTGTTCATCCGATCATCTTATCTATATTTCTTACATAATGATGCTTGTGTTACATTATGGTGACCTAACAGTGGTATCATTCGCCATCTAATTGGGTGAAACATATTTTTTTTTGAAGTTTGTTATTATACGCATAGGTTTTGTGTTCCAAATCTTTCATACGCTTAAAGCTTTAAATTTTACACTAAAAAACTCAAGATTCTTGTGGTTTAAGGTTTATTTATTGTCAAAATTTAAGTTTTTAGCATCAAGTTTGAAACTTTACGTGTGTAGAATAGTTTTTGAGCTTGATTTTGTTCATGTACTTCTTTCTACGCGTAAGGGTGAATTTGGTTTTGGATCATCAAGTTTCAAACTTTTATGTTATTTTGGTGATATTGAAGCTATTTAATCATAAAAATCAGGTTTCTAAACACTTTTGGGCATAAAAATCAGTTTTGGTGATAGTTTGTACTTTCTACTCGTAGTAAAACCCTAGTTTTACTCGTAAGCTCCAAGTCTACGCCTAAGCAGTTGTTATGCGTAAGCATTCCATCATTTGATCTTCAGTGCTCTTGGTTTACTCAGTGTTTTCTTGCTTGGATAAGCCTGAAAATACTTCGACTTTGGATATCTTTTACACTAGTATAAGTGTAAAGGATTTTTGGGTAAAACCCTAGTTTTACGCCTAAGCTTAATACTTACGCGTAGAATTCTCTTTGCCTAAGCATTTCTTACGCCTATGGTTGTCTTACACCTAAGGGAGTATTACGCATAAGGATTCTACTACTAAGTCTTTGGTTTACGCCTAAGCTAAGCTTTTCTCAAGTCTACGCGTAAGCTTTCATTACGCGTAAGTTGGGTCTTACGCGTAAGGTAACTTCTACGCCTAAGCTGGTTTCTACGCATAAGGTTACTTCATCAACAAACTCTAAGTTCCATTCGACTGCAAAGATCCATCATCAACACAAGTTTCAAGATGTCTCAACCACCATACTCTAGCTACTTTCCTCATGAGTATCCTCAACAACAACAACAATAATTCTATCAACAATATCCTCCACCATATCCACAACAATTGCAACAATTTCAACACATTCCTCAAGGAGAAAATCCTCTTCCACCACAAATGGTTCCACCAAACCCTCGTCAACAAGTACAACATTACACATACTTTCAAAATCAGTATCCTGCCAAGTATGCTATGAATGTTACAACACCAAAGGAACCGTCTTGGTTTGCAAAGATGTGTGAAGCTTTAAGTAGCCAACAATCCATTCATGAAGCTAGATCCCTTGACAGACCTCCAATGCTCACTCCCGAAAACTACAATCAATGGGTGATAAGGTTCTTTAGGTTTTGTGATCTAAAGAAGCCACATGGAAAGTTTTTGAAGAAGGTCATCCTTGAAGGTCCTTTTCAGATGCCTACTCTCACTATACCCGGAGATCCGAATGCTAATCCACCAAGAGATGATGTTACCAACGTTGTCGGTCTTGATCAACTTACTACTGACCAACTTCTTCACTTAGAAGCCGATGAAATTGCAATGAAATATATCCTTTTGGGATTACCCAATCCAATACTTCGTAGTCTTGATGCTCAGAAGACTGCTAAAGCAATGTGGGAGCACATTCATCTTCTAATGGAAGGCACTGAACTCAATCAAGAGGATATGGAATCAAAATCTACTTAGCATATGAACACTTCATAATTGAACCAGGGGAGACATAAGAGTCATATCATCATCGGTTCTCAGACATCATCAATGACTCGGATAAACATAATATTATTATGCCAAGGATTGCAATCAACACAAAGTTCCTAAGTTGTCTTGGTCCTGATTGGGAAAAGTATGTTACTTTCATCCGTCAAGCGAAGAATCTTCATCAAGCTACATACGAATTGTTGTATGACTCTTTGAAGCATCACCAAAAGGAAGTCGAAAAAGAAAGAATCATCTATGGAGTCCCGGCTTCGCCTTCACTCCCGGATAATCAAACTCTAGCTTTGTGGGCTCAATCATGTTATCCTCAATTCCTGACCTTTCCAACAACCTTCACAAACCTCCACAACCAACTGCTCAGATCACACCATATGATCCCTCACAACAGTCACAAGAAAATCAACTGGTTCCATACAACAAAAACAATGATCAAGCACTTACAGTGAATCTAATGAGGATGTAGAAGCTTTCGATGCATTGCAACAAGGATTTGTCATGATTGCTAGAGCCTTCAGTCGATATTCTAACAAATCCAACAATCGCATTCGTACCTCATCCAACACAAGGAATCAAGCTGTTGTTAACAACGGAAGAGTTGAAGTTCAGAATCGTGGTAATGCTTGTCAGATGGGTAGTGATCAAGGATTTAATGTTAATGGAAGGAATAACATGGGTGCTCAACAACAACGGGTTCAAGTGGTTGATCAGGGAAATGCTCAGACTAGGGTTAATGGTCTCTGATGCTATAACTGCAATGAGAAGGGTCATCTGGCTAATGCATGCTCAAAGCCGAGGACAAGAGGCAACGCTTATCACAAAGATGATTTACTCTTGGCTCTCAAGGATGAAGCTGGTGGAACTCTTACCAACAAGGAACAGAGCTTCATGGCTAATGCAGATTCTGATGATGACATGGAGGACTTGCAGGCTAATGCTGATGTGATGTTAATGGCAAACATGCAAGAACTCCACATGAGTGACACAGGCCCAGTGTATGACACTGACGGCTTGTCTCAGGTACATGATCAAAATATACTTATTACTGATCTGATATCTCCGCCAACATCTGCATCTGACGAGGCTTAGAGTGTTCAACATGAATCTTCCACATCTCATTCCGATGATAATCAAATGGATCCCGTAGTTATATTTGACGATCAAGATGACCTGATGGTTAATATTGATAATCAAGTTGACTCCGTGATTATATTTGAGAATCTAAATAATGATCATGTTGAGACTCACGTTGAACAAGCTGAACCTTTGCCTAATCCAGATCTTGAGCTCATGACCAACTTAATTAAGACCACCCAATCTCAAATGGAAAAGTGCACTGACATCAATAAGAAATTGCAAGATAAAATTGCACTGTTGACTAAGGATAATGAATGCTATAAGTTCCAACTCAACATTTTTCAAACTAAAGAGAAACGTGAAAAAGGTTTTGAAGTCGCATTTGCTAAATCTTACCAAAATGAAAAATCTCTGGAAAAACAGATCGGTGATCTAGTTGCATCCAATAATGCTTTGTTGTCTCAAATATAACAATTGAAATATGATCATAAACAACAACTTAACGCTCTCACTTCGGAAACTCAAAAAGCCAAGTCTGAGTTGTTAACTTGTCAAAAACAATTTTGTGAGTACAAAAAGCATTCGAGGAAACAAATAGATGACTATCTTGAGGAAATTGTCGACTTACAAAACAAAATCAAAGAGTTTCGAAATGTTGTTTACAAACATGGTGAGTCAATCACAATAATTTAAAAGTTTTCCTCTAAACCAAATCCTGATGGATATGGACCAAATCTTTGTGATTACAGACCACGTTTTTCACATAGAGCATTCAAACCAAATCCTAAAGTTTACAGTGCAAAACATCGAATTGATGACTCCATTATGAGTGTTGTTGAATATAATCGTATGGCGGAATTAGATGCAGAAGACGAGAGTGGTCAAAAATGGAAAATGTTGTTTATTGCAAACCATTTAACTATTCGAAAGCCATAACTTTCGTCACACAACAGGATCATTCTAACACACCTTGGGTTATCACGCCTACTCCTGAGTCCTCTTCTAATGATGCTCCTCGATCCAATGTTGCACAAATTAATGGTCCTTTACCTTATTTTAGTGAAATAAAGCCATTAGCTGAACGATGTCAGGTTTTAAAATACTTTGACACTTTCATGTCTGACATCAAACTTTTGGAACATGCAATTGAAGTTAATTCGAAATAAAAGTGAACATTTTCAATCGCCTTTTGCGCGACAACAAAGAGATATTTTTCAGAAAGGGCTTTTACCACATGTTCGAAATTTAAAATGTGTGCAATATATTGGGAACGGGAACTTCAGAAGGAGATTGGGCTTATGAAAATAGTTTTCGAGAAAACAGAAACATCGATTTCAAATACTAAACGTAAAAAGAAATTGTTAAGAAATCATGTTGACCGACTCTTGGAAGATGTTATCTGTGCTGATACCATAAATGTTGTGTTACAACAATCTGTTGCATATGCATTTGATTATATTGCTGTTGATTCTGTTGAAAATGTTGAGAATACCGATAATGTGTCACAAATCAAGTCTTTAAAAATTGAAAATGAGCAATTGCTAAATGAACTTTCCAATTCAAAACGTCGTCTTCAATGGTGTCAAAAAGATTGTCAAAATCGTGAACTTGCTTTGCGAAACAAGATCAACCAGTTGCGTTCAAAATCTCTTGATCCAAAAATAGAACAACTAGATGATGAAAACATGTCTTTAAAGTGTCAAATTTCAAAATATGAACAAGAAATTGCCTATGTCAAAACTGAATATGGTGTCATATTTGATTTACTCAAAAAGACTCGTGCTCAAGCGTCAAAAGATACTGATGATCATCTTGCATATACAAAAGAAGTTTTATGAAATAATGGAAACACTCGCTCTAAAAATCAAGATTTGTTACACACTATTCATGACTTAAAAGCGGAGTTGGTGAAACTTAAACAAAATAGGACTAGTAACACATATGTACTTGCCCCAGGATTGCTTAAAATTGATAATAGAACGCCTAATGACAAACCAAAAGATACTAATGTGCTTCCTTCATCTGAAACATGAATAGTTGCCTCTTTTCCCAACGTTAGCACTTCACATCTTAAGAGCAAATCCAGGAAGAATGGGAAGTTGCAACGTAAGAGAAGAACAATAAAGATCTCTAAAGTAGAAGAACACCTTAGGACATTGAATAAACCTCATGTTGCACCCACTTTAGACATTGCGTTAGCCAAATGTAATAGCAAAAGTGATGTAATGAATGCTGAGTCTTTAAGTACTTTGAATGTTTTGTTTGAAGCATCTTGTGTTGGTTGTCGAAAAAGCATGTTTTCTGGTTGTCGTGATAAATGTGTTGCTAATGCTATCTTATCTCGTAAGCGGAACAATAGAAAATGGAATACCTCTAGGCCCACTAATGCTTCTAAGTCTGTGCTAGGTAAACCACCTCCTACTGTTTCTGCTACGACCATTGATGTACCCATAGAACCCACTTCACCTCCTAGGAAGAGAATATCACCTAGTGCATTCACTAAGACTAGTTGGACTTGGCAGAGATGGTTACAGAACATACCAGGATTTAAATGGATTCCCAATATCATTAACATGTGTGGGTCTAATGTAACTATAACGGAACCCTCTAACTCTTCGGGTTCCATCTCTACTTCTATTCCACCTGTGTCGTCTGTGTGTAATGTAGGTGATACAGATCATCCTCTGGATTGTTGATAGCGGATGTTCCCGACACATGACAGGCAATCTCAAACTGTTATCAAACTTTGTTTCAAAGTTCATTGGCACTGTCAGATTCGGGAATGATCACTTCACAGCAATCATGGGCTACGGAGATTATATCAATGAGAACATCAAAATTAGCAGAGTTTATTATGTGGAAGGTCTTGGTCACAATCTCTTTTCAGTCGGTCAATTTTGTGATGGAGATTTGGAAGTTGCTTTTAGGGAGAAAACTTGTTTCATCCGTGATCTACAAGGAAACGATCTTATGTCTGGAAACCACACATCAAGTCTTTACACAATCTCAATGCAAGACACGATTGCTTCATCTCTCATCTGTCTACTTTCTAAGGCAACATATACAAAATCCTAGCTATGGCACCGTCGTCTTTCACACTTAAACTTTCAGACCATAACCAATCTTGCACGTTACAAACTTGTTGAAGGTCTCCCACGATTTCGGTATTCTAAAGATCATCTATGCTCAGCTTGTGAACAAGGGAAAAGCACTCGTGCTCACTTTCCTTCAAAGGTGGAACACAGCTCCTAGCATGTGCTTCATCTACTTCACATGGATCTGTGTGGCCCGATGCGTGTGCAGACGATTAATGGCAAACGCTACATTCTTGTAATTGTTGATGACTACTCCAGATGGACTTGGGTTTACTTTCTTCACGAAAATTCAAGTTCAGCTCCGGAACATAGTCAGACAAATCAGAACTGACAAAGGAACGGAATTTGTGAATCAAACTCTTCATGCATACTATGAGAAAGTTGGAATTGAGCATCAAACTTCAATTGCACGCACACCAGAACAAAATGGAGTTTTTGAAAAAGTTAACCGTACGTTAGTGGAAGCTGCAAGAACGATGTTGATAAATGCAAAACTTCTAGATTACTTGTGGGCTGAAGTCGTATCAACTACATGCTACACTTAGAATCATTCAATGATTACCAAACGCCACAACAAAACACCTTATGAGCTTATCCATAATCGCAAACCGAATTTAAAACACTTTCATGTAATTGGTTCTCTTTGTTACCCAAATAATGATCGTGATGGCTTCGGTAAGCTCAAGGCTAAAGCTGACATTGAAGTCTTTGTTGGATATTGTGAAAACTCTAAGGGATACCGGATTTGGAATCCTCGTACAAGGGAGATTATGGAAATGATTCATGCCAATTTCGATGAGCTTACAGAAATGGCTTCTGAGAAAAACAGCTTGGAACCCGGTCATAACCGTCTAAACTTTCCACAAACCCCATCATCAGCTGAACCAAGCCTACAGCTTACTCGTCGTCAAATGGAACAGCTATTTGCTCCTCTATTTAGTGATGATATTGATCATTGTGCTCCAAATGTATCAATTGTTTCCGCTGCTCAACCTGATAATAATCCAATACCTGATACACCTGAAACAACAACAACTGTTAACGAAGCACCTCCAATTGATTCTACAACAACAGCCGAACAAACCGCATCCAATGACGCTGAACCAGTCGATGATCATCTAAATCAAGAAGTACCTACACCGGCAGATTATGATCCAAATGCGTTCTTCAATCTTTTTGCTAATGAAACTGCCACTTCTCATGTTGCGGAATCATCCACAAGCCATTTGAATCCTCCTAATCTGCATAATGTATATCAACATTGTGTAGTCCCAAACCTTGGATCTAGAACACTTAGCTTGTAAACGTGTTAGTTGCCTTGGATGGTTCCAAAACAACAATAAGAAACTTTTTTGTAGATACACACAAGTATGCGGAATCTACTTGAATGTACTTTAGAAGATTAAAGTAAACACAATGTAACGCCAAAAGCTTCAATATTATTAAGTAATAATATGAGTACTCTCCTAGTACTAGGGTTTACAACCTTGAAGCTTTTCTTAAGACGGCTAGAGAATAGGTATATGTTTAACCTTGCTAGGATCTCCTTTTATACACTAAGGAGATCCCTTACAGAGATAACTATGCATTAAGTATATCATATCTTCTATTGGAATAGAAGATATGTTGTTACAAACCATACGCGACATTCATAACATAGATCAGTACAAACTCTAACACTATCAGTACTAACTAGTTAATACTTATCAAATAATACTATCAGTACTAACTTTACTACTATAAGTATTAAGTCCCAAAAACAAATTTCCCAACTATCCTCCCCTAAACTTGTGATTGGGTTTCAGAATCACAAGTTTCTTCAGTCTTTGAGGATTCTTTCAAACTCACTTTCCTCTGCTAGGTCTTCCAGCTTGGTCAAAGATCTTTATCAGCAACTCCTTAGCCATGTCAACTGCATTTCCCATCCTTAGCCCTGCTGTCAGCATTTGTAGAAGAGTTCCTAATGCAAGTGGGTAAGTTCTTTCAACCAGCATGTAGATATCAGTCCCATTGCATGTAGTGACCAAGTGCAGTCCACAAGAATCAATTAGGGTCCAGCTGAGAGCTTCATCACCAGGTTGAAACTTCCATTGCTCTCCTGCTGGATCAGGTTCAAAGATATTTTGAAGCTCATAAAGTAACTCCAGATCTTTATCATTATCTGGATCTCTGTTCTTGAACCTTTCCTTGACTAACTCCCATAGCTTGAGTAGATCCTCCCTGTCAATGAATGCAAATAAATCTACCAAGTACAGATAGGCACTTGTTCTTCCACAAGCTTTGTGTATCCTCCAGTGTCTCTTTCCATCTTCAGTGTAGATATCCCAATTGATGATTGGGTATCTGGTATTGATGGGCTCTGAGTATAGTGCTTCTTCTGGGGCTTCAATTAACATCATCTGACTGAGTTCCTCTTTAGTGAGTCCACCTTCATCTTCTGATGCTTTCAGTCTTTTGGGTGCAGTTGAGGAAGCTCCTTCTTCTGATGGTCTCTTGTAGCTTCCTAAGGGGAGTGGGCCTCTAACTGTATCATCTGGTTTCATAGGTATAAAGTTGAGAATGCTTCTTTGAATTCTATCAGCAAGTCTTTGGATAGTCTCCCAAGACAGTTGATTGATCTATTTCAATGTTCTCTTGTCTTCACCTTGATACCTGATATACTTACAGAGATACATCTTTTGCTGAATTTTGTTTGGAGGTCTTGAGGCCTTTTCAATTTCCTTTTGATGTCTGAACTCGCTCTGTCTTCTAGCCAAGATCTCACTAAAGAACTGAGCTGTGTCATTAAAACTTGTATTCTGATCTTGTTGCAGCTTCTGTTGTACTTCCTGAGTTGCTTCTACCTTGTCTCTCATTTCATCACATGTTTGCCAGTCTTCATCTAATTTAGCCATCTTTTTCTTTTCTTTCTCTTCAGCCTCTTTTTGCAACTCTTGCTCATCCCATTCAGCTGCAAGCTTCCATGCTGCTTCTTCATTCATCCTTTCAATCTCAGCTTTAGAGAGCTTTTTCTTCTTTGGTTCTTCTTCCAGGATGCCTTTGCCTTTATCTTTAGGATCTATCTTTGGAGCTGAGGAGGTTGGTGATAGTGGAGCACCTCCTTCTTTGATAGTGACTCCCTTTTCCTTAGGCTTGATTACTGCTGACTTGCTTTTCTTTCTCAGATACAGAACAGGAGGCTTCTTGTAAGTTGGAGAGATGGGGACTGATTTCTTCTAGCTCTGAAGTCCCAAGACTACATGTTTCTCTCTATCTTCTTCATCACTGTCTTCATGTGGAGTGGTAGTGATGATAGTTGCCTCTGTTGTTGTTGCCTGTTGTAATTCAGCAGCTACCTAAAAGATTGGACTTAGTACTGATTGCAGAACACCAGGAGTACTAACCATAGTACTATCAGTACTAACTATAACACTAACAGTACTAACTGGGATAGTATTGATAGTGCATGTAGGAGTACTAAGTACTTCTTTTGCATGTTTGGTGATCTGAACTTCTTCTTCTTCATCAAGAAAAGGGCTCTGAAAATCTTGACCACCTTGCCACTGACCAAATTCTCTTCTACCTTAAATGTCAGAACTCCTCCCCTATTTGGAAGAATCCTCTGTGGAGGTGCTAGAGACTCTGAACTTGGCCTTCCTTTTGAGTGATGTGGTGATTTGAGATGCTTCTGCAGTTGGCTTGGAAAGAAGCTTGAGTTGATGCTCTAGCCTTTTCATCTTAAGGAGCATCCTGGTATGAACTTTTGCAGCAGCTTTCTTGTGTTCATCCAAAGCAATCTCCAGTGTGTTAACTTTTCTTCATAAGAACCTGTACAAATCCATCATTTCATGAAGTGATAAGCTGCCATCACCACTTCCAACTGTGTTACCTGCTGAGAGAGTTGGGTCACTAGGCATTTGAGATGCACTCCCAGGCCTAGCCTGAGCAGATACACCCCCCTTTTAAGCCGGTGCCTGGGTCCACCCTGTGAGGAGTGCTCACTAGGTGTTGGCATGGATTGGGTCTTATTGATGTTACCACTTTCCTCACCAGCTTCTAAGCCTTGTTGAGTAGTGGCAGCCCTCACCACTCTATCTCCTCCATCACCTGAGATAGGCTCATCTGGTTCAATGATAGGAGGAGAATAGGTCTCAGCATTCCCACTCTCCTGTCTGGAGTGCCTACTTGTTGATGAAAGTGGTTAAATAGGAGAGTGTTTAGGATCTGTGGGTGTGTGTTGGGAGCCACCTGTGCTTGATGGTCCTTCACCCTCTGCAATGAGCATAGATGGAAACAAAGGCACTACAACCCCATTATAGCCTACCACAACCCTTAACATATTTGTAAACACTTTGGCTGTGAGTAGTTTTGAAGGATAAATATTTCTGTGAGGCTGTAGGTTTTTTTTCTGAAGATCCAAAAATATTTGTATAAACCTGGGATACATCAGAAACTTGGTTTTGTTGACTGCATTTTTAAGCATACCCTCAAAAATATAGTTTGAAAAATTGAGCACCCTGCCTGTTGCAAGGCAGATCAAGGTTGTCGCTATGTTTGTGGGAAAAGCATCCCAGCCAGTCTTTTTGTGACTCAAGCAGTGTAGGAGGGTATGGATTAGAAATCTCCATTGTGGGGAAAACTGACTTTTGTGAAAATTGAAAGTGTCATCATGTCTATACCCCATCAATGAGAGTTGTTCAAAAATTTCAGTGCCTGGGAAAGTGTTAATACCTTCAGCATCTCTAAGATGAAGATGTTCTCTTAGAGAGGCTTCAGTAATAAAAATTTCAGTGCCATCCACTGTGCCAATTAACTGTTGTACCCCTTCCCCAGTTGTTGAGGCAATTGCAGTTTGCCAAAACTTTCTGACAGGGGTACATAAGATAGTAGTGTTTAAGAGTAAAGCAAACCTGATGCTGCTTCGGTTTAGAAAAACTACTATCTCAGTAAATTCATCATGACCTTCTGGCAATTCCAAGCATGCCACCATGTTATGCTTGTCGAAAAAATCAAGAGGAGCCATGAATGATAAGAATAAGGGTTAGTTAGGTGGGATTTAATCGCAAAAGCCTTTAGTGAATTGTGGTGAAAGCAATTGGAAAGTTATGCAATATATAGAGATTTGAAGAATTTTAGTTGAACCGCCTTATAAAGATTTATGGTAATAAGTGAAGAGAAACCAATTAGGAAACCATTTTATAAGGAAACAGACGGTAACAACTCTACTTGCAAAAGTAATCATTGCATAACAGACTTTTGGAATAAGTACTAACGGCTAGTTCATCAGTACTAACTATGCTTATCAGTACTAACTTATAACCATCAATATTAACTTTACCCATCAGTATTATATCATAGTTAGGAAATTATAATACTGAAACCCCAATTTTAAAATGATTAAGTGTGGTGACAGACACTTAATCAAGGTCGGCCTTACATGGCCTCTGGTTTGGTGAAAACCAATGGTTTCAGTGCATAGCACTGCCTGTGATGGATAGTCCCATTAAAAGGGCCTTCCTGATAGGGTTTCCAGCTCGTGGCAGGTGTTGCCTCCAACACAAGTGTTGGATTCATGGTTGCTCGCTGTTCTCTAAGCCATATGCCCTTAGGCTAGTCACACTATCTGTAAACAGATAGAATGGCAAAGAGTGGGTTAGTGCAGAATGAATCTGACTAACTGAAACCATCAATTCATGTTCATTAGTATCACAAGATGCCACATAATGCTTTGGCATCACACAGTCCATAGTTACAGCAAGTTCCATCATGTGGTGGCTTCAGAATGAGCATAAGAAAGAGAACCACATGTGCTGTAACATTGAGTCACCAAACCATATCCAAACTACTTGTTTTATGCCTGAAAAGTTAGTCCAAAACCAAGAAAACACAATCCAAGACATTTTCTTGCCAATCCGTATTAACTTACACAATCAGTATTAACCAGATAACAATCAGTACTAATCACCAGTTCAAAAAACTTTACAAAATGGAGAGAGATAAGACATATTATGGATGAAGCATCCCAATACTTGTGACCAAGTACTGAAACCTTCCCAAGTCAAAAGCTTTGGTTAAAAGATCTGCAACATTAAACTCAGTATTAATTCTATAAACCTGAATGAGTTTCTTTTCATTACAGTCTCTTATAAAATGATGTTTTATCTCTATATGTTTAGTTTTAGAATGAAAAACTGGATTTTTTATGATACATATAGTACTATTGTTATCAATATAAATGACAGTGCCCATGAAATTATACCCATAATCAAGCATCTGATTCTGAATCCAGAGAACTTGACCACAGCAACATACTCAACCTCAGTTGTAGAGTTTGCCACAATGCTCTGCTTTTTGCACTGCCATGAAATCAACCTATCACCAAGAAAATGACATCCTCCAGTGGTTGATTTCTTATCAAGACTTGCCCCAACATAATCACTGTCAGAGTAAGCTACCAGATTAAAGGGAGAGTCCTTAGGATACCAAAGGCCTAGTTGAGCGTGACCTTTCAGATATCTAAAGATTCTTTTAACTGCATGTAAGTGAGAAAGCTTTGGAGAGACTTGGAACCTTGCACATGCACATACAGCAAACATAATGTCTGGTTTAGAGGTAGTCAAATACATCAATGAGCCAATCATTGATTTGTAGAGATGCTGATCAACTTCTTCACCATCAGCATCTTGAAGTAATGGCTTATTATGCTCCATAGGAGTACTTGCAATCTTTGTGTTGTCATAGCCAAACTTCACCAAAATCTCCTTGACATATTTATCTTGGCTGATAAATATGCCATCTGTCTTCTTCTTGACCTGTAGCCCAAGAAAGAAGGTGAGTTCTCCCATAGAACTCATCTGAAACCTGTCATGCATCAACTTTTCAAATTCTCTACATAGATCCTGCTTGGTTGAGCCAAAATAATGTCATCTACATATATCTGAGCCAACAGGATATCATTCTTCACATTCTTGATGAATAGAGTCTAATCAATCTTCCCTCTTCAGAAGCCATTGCCCAAAAGATACTAGGCCAATGTTTCATACCAAGCTCTTGGGGCCTGATGCAGACCATAGAGTGCCTTTTGAACCCTGCATACTTTTTCAGGAAAGTTGGGATCTTCAAAGCCTGGAGGTTGACAGACATAAACCTCCTCCTCAATCTTTCCATAGAGGAAAGCACTCTTCACATCCATCTGGTATACTGTGAAGTCTTTGTATGATGCAAAGGTCAGGAATACTCTAATAGCTTTAATCCTTGCCACTGGAGCAAAGACCTCTTCATAGTCAATCCCTTCCTGTTGTGTATACCCTTGAGCTACCAGCCTAGCCTTTTTCCTTACTACCACACCCCTTTCATCCTTCTTGTTTCTGAAAACCCATTTGGTGCCAATAACTCTCTTTCCATCAGGAAGATCTACAAGAACCCATACATTCTGAAGTTTGAACTGGAGAAGCTCTTCTTGCATTGCTTCTACCCATGCTTCATCTGCAAGAGCTTTGTAGACTTTCTTTGGTTCTGCTTGGGAAACAAAACATGCAAAGAAACATGTCTGTGAGGTACCATGATCTCTTTCTTCATATATGGAACTAAAGAATCCTGTCTCGCTATGCTGAAATTTAGATCTTGTAGTTCTTTCAGCATTGACATCCCCAATAACATTTTCCAAGGGATGATCCTGATTGATTCTTCTGTGTGGTGTAGTAGGAACAACATAAGATGAAGCAATATTAGTAAAGTCAATCTCATCAGCTTCACTATAGGCATCAGGAACAACTGCATTGACTGATGGAATGGAATGAGGACCATCAGTACTAAAATTTGGCTCATCAGTACTAACTTGTGGCTTATCAGTATTAACCACAATTGTACTGAACACTTGAGGTTCTACCACTGTGTCATATGTATTGGTTGCATCTCCTTCAGCATTAGAATCATTGGCATTTGGAGGCTGATCATCATCTTTGTTTACCTCTCCTGAAGAAGTGCTTCCAACTGAGTTGTCATTCCAAATGGGCAATAGGATGCAGTCATCATCATCATCAGAATCTGCATCAGGACCTTGCTTTTCTCCCGCAATCATTTTAGAATCTACAGAAAACAAGCACATAGTTCATAGATTCTGTTAGCATATCAATATCAAAAAGCCATGTTGGTCCTTGCCCCTCTACACTAGGTTTGTCCTCAAGAAACTCTATGTGCAGATTCTCCTCTATCCTTCTGGTTCTAGAATTATAAACCCTAAAGGCTTTACTATTCAATGAGTAGCCAACCAAATATCCACTATCAGATTTCTATCAAACTTACCTAAGTGGTCAATGGTATTGAAAATAGAGACATGACACCCAAAAGGTTTAAGAAAGTCTAGGGTAGGCTTTCTACCTAAAAACAACTCATAGGGAGTCTTGCCATGAGGCTTTACAATCAGTACCCAGTTCTGAACATAACAAGCAGTGTTAACTGCCTCAGCCCAAAATGTTGTGGGTAACTTGGAATCTGCTAACATAGTCATAGCAGCCTCAATCAATGTCCTATTTCTCCTTTTAGCAACCCTATTTTGCTGAGGAGTTCTAGCTACACTGTATTCTCTTTTAATACCCTTAAGTTGACAGAAATCATTCATGACTTGGTTTTTAAATTCTATCCCATTATCACACCTAATGATTTTAACTTTCTTATCAGCTAGGTTCTCTACAACAGTTATGTAAGACTTAAGGATTTCACTGGTCTCATCCTTAGTGTTCATAAAGAAAGCCCACGTAAATCTGCTAAAATCATCAGTCACAACCAAACAATACTTCTTAAAATTCAGGCTGCTAACATTTGTGGGGCCAAATAAATCCATGTGCAACATATGGAGTGGTTGGGTGATAGAATTAAAAATCTTGGGCTTACAAGAGGCTCTATGATGCTTCCCTTTGAGGCATGCAATACAGGTCTGTTTATTTTCAAATCTTTTTGAGGGTAAACGTCTTACAAGGTTGTTTTTAGCTAAAAGATTTATTACCTTAAAGTTCACATGACCTAGCCGTCTATGCCATAACATAGATTCATCCAAAGAAGCTATAGCAACTAAACATGTAAGGTTGTCTTTGGGCACTATGTTTTTCATATTGACACTGTACAAATTACTTTTCCTAAGAAACTTAAGTAGTACCTGATCATCACTAGGCAACTTAAAGTTAGGAGATAAAACCAAGCAATCAGTATCTGTGAATAGAACAAAATCTTCTTGTCACACATTTGTGACACACTGAACAGGTTGTATTTGAGTTCTTTCACATAGTACACATCTTCAAAGTCCAAATTACCAGTCTTGATTGTGCCTTTACCAGTAATTCTTCCACCAATTCCTCCTCCAAAGGAAACATATCCTCCATTCAGATCAGTGAAGTCTGAAAGATAGGATAGATTTCCAGTCATGTGCCTGGAACACCCACTGTCTGAATATCCAAGATCATCATTATTGTTGGAATGTCCCTGCACATAAAATAAAGGAAATTAGTTCCTTTTGGGGACCCAAGCCATTACTGACTTGGATCTGCCTCGTGCATCAATGTAATCATATTTTTTGAGAGTAACTGATGCACTGTTGGGTTGAGTGGTCTTTCTCACCCAACAAGCTGAAGGCTTAACATCATTGCCCTTAATTCCCTTTGTAGCATTGACTTTAGAGCCAGCAGGTTTCATTTTAGGCTTAAAAGTATTAACTTTTGGCCTATCAGTATTAAGTCTTGGCTCATAAGTATTAACCTTTTTCTTATAAAACTTGATCTATTCATCATAAGAGTTAAAGGTTTGTGCTGATTTAAAGGACCTTGGTGAAGTAGATGATGATTTTGAAAAGTTTCTTTTGGGTCTTTCACCAAATACTCTGGGTTGTGGTCTAGCAGTATTAACTGGCCTTGCATTATTCAAAGATTTTATGCCAGTTTTAAGAAGAACTGCTCTTGGGGTCATGATGGGTTGAGGTCTCACAGAGTGTCTGCAATGAGCCTGCATATGAGAGAAGCTACCACACATAAAGCAAGATTTATTATACATGACAAATTCATCTCCTAGTTGCTCAGATTTTAACTGGTTCCAGTTTCTCTTGTTACCTCTAGGACTAGATGACCTGTTTCTATACATCTCAGCATATTTAACTGGCTTATTAACAGGTTTGTCAAATGGTATTACTGGTTTAGTGGCCTGTACTTGCTTTGGTTCACTAGACTCTACACTAGCCTTTTTATTTTCAGATTCAGACACCTCAGGTAAGGAGGTGTCACTGGCATTTTCAAACACTTCATCAGTCTTTTCAGGGAAAGTACTTTTGATTGTAGGGCCTCGGACAAATGTGGGTTCCTTAAACTCTTCTAATCCAGTGTGTGCAAGGTCTATACCTGGAGGTAAAGGGATACCTCTGAATGGTGGTGGTTCTGTCTTATACCCCATACCTGATTTGGCTTTACCAATTAATGCTTTTTCCAGATATCTATCAACTCTCTCAGAGTTATAATGTTGTGTGTCTTTAATTTGCTCAATACTTAGCTCTATATTATCTTTTATTTTTGTGACTTTCTCTAGTTCTTCTTTTAACACATTTATGGTGATTTCTTTATTAAGCACAACAGTTGTTTCAGTAAACTTTGACTCATTTTCTTTATAGTGCACAATTTGTTTTTCTAAAACTGCTAATCCTCTTTTATGATTTGCTAAGTTATAACTAGTTTTAGCAAGTTCTTCAGACACATTATCAAACATGGTTTTTAGCTCTAAATATTTGCTTAATGGAATACATGTATTTGAGCAATTTGTTTCAGTAAGTACCTCAGATATCAAAGCCATGTTGATTGGACTCTCTTCTTCATCTGCCATGAAGCTCCAATCATATCCAGCACCATCAACAACCACCATTGCTTTAGAATTTTTAGTCTCACTGTGCTTCCCTTTGCTCCTGGGGCTTCTGCATTCTCTGGCAAAATGACCAAGCTTTCCACAGTTGTAGCATTCAACCTTTCCCTTGTCAAACCCAGCAGTATCTCCATCATTGATCTTAATCTGCCTTCCAGTTTTCTTCATGAACCTTTTTGCCCTCATACTGATTAGGGCAATGTTCCATTTGATGTCCATCTCTTCCATGTCATCTTCATGGATTTGTCTTAGATCATCATGAGTGATCTGGGATCCTTGGCTCTGTTCAGCTATGAAAGCATAAATTGTACCTTCATTGATGCCTACTGCAGTGGTTACAGAGCCATCAGTATTAACATTAGTACTAGGAGTACTAACATCAAAATTGTCCATATCATTGCTAGTGACAGGGTGAGCCACAAAGGCTATGTTTTGTGACCCAGAACTGGAAGATGCAGCTGCTTTTCTCTTCATGTCTTGTTCAATCACCTTAAAGCTATTGAACAGATTGTCCAACTTCATGGTTTCAATATCTGGCTTGTTCTTCCATACAATGACACGAGCGTCCCATTTTGGTGATGGAATACTTCCAACAAACCTGAGTTTGACATCTTCCTTGGAGAGATCCACATCCAATACTGCCAGTTGACTAACAAGTTTTTGAAGCCTATTATAAACTGAGTCAATGGACTCAGTTGCACCAGCAGTGAAGTTTTCAAATTCTTGCTTCAAAAGAGTCTTCTGAGTTTTCTTGGTGACAGAATCTCCACCAAATCTGGTTTCAATGGCTTTGAACAAACTCTGAGCATCTTTGTGTTTGTTGAAGGTGAGTTGATGATCATCAGGTATTGCCATGAGTAAAAGACTTCTGACCTTGAGATCATTGCCTCTTAGGGCCATTTCTTCATTAGTGATAGGATAACCTTTTTCTTTAGTAACGGTCTTACCACCAACTCCTTCAGTAACAGTGAATTTGTAAGAGTTTCCATAGAGCACAATGTTCCACAGCTTGAAATCAAGTACCAAGAAGTACTGCTCTATGCGCATTCTCTAGAGTTCATATTCATTTGGCTGCAACTTAGGAACTCTGTTAACAACATTGGATTTGTCAAAATCCATTTTTCAGATTTGTCACACAGGATCTTCTAAAAAACAAAGCTTCAGGAAAAAAGCTCTGATACCACTTGTGTAGTCCCAAACCTTGGATCTAGAACACTTAGCTTGTAAACGTGTTAGTTGCCTTGGATGGTTCCAAAACAACAATGAGAAACTTTGTTGTAGATACACACAATTATGCGGAATCTACTTGAATGTAATTAAGAAGATTAAAGTAAACACAATGTAACACCAACAGCTTCAATATTATTAAGTAATAATACGAGTACTCTCCTAGTACTATGGTTTACAACCTTGAAGCTTTTCTTAAGATGGCTAGAGAATAGGTATATGTTTAACCTAGCTAGGATCTCCTTTTATACACTAAGGAGATCCCTTACAGAGATAACTATGCATTAAGTATATCATATCTTCTATTGGAATAGAAGATATGCTGTTACAAACCATACACGACATTCCTAACATAGATCAGTACAAACTCTAACACTATCAGTACTAACATTTCCACTATCAGTACTAACTAGTTAATACTTATCAAATGATACTATCAGTACTAACTTTACTACTATAAGTATTAACTCCCAAAAGCGAATTTCCCAACAAACATCAACCCTCCACACATCGTTGGACTAAAGACCATCCTCTCGTGAACATCATTGGAAACCCAAATCAACCAGTCGTAACTAGACAACGCCTTAAGACTAACGGTGGACATTGCATTTATGCACTTACCATTTGCCAATCTGAACCCAAAAACATTAAAGAAGCAATGACTTATGACAACTGGATTGAATCCATGCAAGAAGAACTTAATCAGTTTAAACGTCTTGAAGTATGGGAATTGGTTGAAAAACCAACAAGGGTCTATGTTATTGGTCTTAAGTGGATTTGGAAAAAACAAGTTGGATGCTGAAGGTACGGTTATCAGAAATAAGTCACGTCTGGTGGCTAAGGGTTATAGACAAGAAGAGGGGATTGATTTCGAGGAATCATTCACACCGGTTGCTAGACTTGAGGCTGTACGGATCTTTCTGGCATTCGGTGCTCACATGCACATCACGGTCTATCAGATGGATGTAAAAACCGCTTTTTTGAATGGTCAACTGAAGGAAACGGTATATATTAGTCAGCCGAAAGGATTTGTTGATCCAGAGTTCTCGAATCACGTCTTCAAACTGAAAAAGGCTCTATACGGTCTCAAACAAGCCCCTCGGGCGTGGTATGATAAGTTATCGTCCTTTCTCACTACCAATAATTTCACTAAAGGTTCGGTCGACCCAACACTTTTCATTCAATATAACGGGGCTCACATTTTAATCGGTCAAATCTATGTGGATGACATCATTTTTGGGTCAACACATAAAAAGTACTCAAACGAATTTTCAAAACTTATGAAAAAACATTTTGAAATGTCCATGATGGGTGAACTTACGTTCTTTCTAGGACTGCAAGTTGTTAATCACCTCGTGGTATTTTCCTAAGTCAGTCCAAATATGCTATTGAAATTTTAAACAAACATGGAATGCAAAGCTGTGATACCTATGCCACACCAATGGCACATACCAAGAAACTGGATGCTGATTTGCATGGGAAATTGGTTGACCCTACCAAATATCAAAGTATTATTGGGTCACTCATGTATCTAACAGCCAGTATACCTGATATTGTATTTGCTGTATATCTTTGCTCTCGTTATCAGTCGAGACCAACTGAAACTCACCTCTCTGAGGCTAAAAGAATCCTCCGATACATCAAGGGAACCGTTAATTTGGGGATCTGGTATCCGAAGGATTCTGGTTTTGAACTAATAGCTTTTTCAGACGCTGATCACGCAGGTTGCTTAGATTCTCGAAAAAGTACTTCAGGTGCTTTGCAATTCCTTGGTGATAAATTGGTGTCATGGAAATCGAAGAAATAGGATTGTACATCACTGTCCTCAACCGAAGCAGAATATGTAGCCATGTCGGCGTGTTGTGCTCAAGTCATTTGGATGAGAACACAACTCAAATACTATGGTTACGTATTTGACAGAATCCTGATGTACTGCGACAATCGAAGTGCTATTGCAATCTCGTGCAACTCTGTCCAACATTCAAGTCCAAGCACATCGATTTTTGATATCATTTCATAAAGGAGCATGTGGAAAAGGGTACTGTTGAATTATATTTTATGGGTACTGAACACCAACTGGCGGATCTTCTCACCAAAGCCTTAGCTCCTGCTAGGTTTACTGATTTGATCCACCGGATTGGCATGAGGTGTTTGAGTCCAGAGGAACTGGACGAAGTTTTAACACAATCTTAAAACTAGTCAAACACCAAAAACTCTGTTGTAAATAATTTATCAAAAACAAAATAGAAAAAATATAAAATCTGATAAAACTCAAAAATATTCTTCTATCTCTTCCAACATTGCAAGTACAAATCTTCCATCAACACTTTGCTCTTTCAAATATTTCATTATTTTCTCGGACACGTGTTGAGGGGAGAATGTAAATATTTTTCTGTTTCATAAAACCTTGTACTTGCATGTTACCCTAAATTGGTTGTATCTTTGATAATGGTGGATACGTTTATTGTTTTAAAACACTCCTCGGACTCTAATTTCTAAACTTTCACTATTTCTAAAGTCGAGGGGGTGTCTCGTCAAGTTTCTTTCCAAACTATCACTTCTTGCTTAACCAAAATGGAAGTTATGGGCTGTGGTTGAAAATGGTTAAGGTGGAGGGGCTATACTTGTCAAAAGTTAAAACTTAATTTTACAAAACCACTTCACCTAATTTTATTTCACATTTAATTCAAGCATTAAAGTTTTCAACCTACCTCATCCAGGCCTAACATTCAAAACAGAAATCGATGCTACAAAAACTGAATTTGTAAGTGATTATAGCTTTGAGTTGTGATTTTAAACATTGGTTTTGAATATCAAATGATTTCAACGGTTAGATTTTCCAATAAATTGAATTTAGTGTTCATACGCTTACGCGTATTAATAAAAAGTTGGAAAATGATGTTTTGATGAAATGGTTGGTGTTAAAATGATTAAAAACAAGTCTTACAATCATTTCCATCAAATTTTTCAACCCAGAAAATGCTTTGATCATATTCGTGGTTTTAGGGTTTATGCCTGGATTTGGGTATTTTCTATTGGGAGCGTTTTAGGACAATTAGATGTTTGATAAATGTTTGATAAGTGCTTAATTAACCAATGACATATTTGAATCTAACCCAGAAACAACAAATTGATGAAATTATAATTTAGGGTTTAGGTATTCGAATATTTGGGTACTTTTGATTCATGTGGTGTTTGATGTTAAAACTTGTTGAAAACAACTCATTTTGCTTCTAAGACCTTCCAGAAATCATTTGGTAACATATTCCATAGCTAGATTGTTTACTCGTAAGTTTGAATTGATAGGGTTTAAACTTTACGCATAACCTAAATTCTACGCGTAACTGAAAACAACTTGTGATTCCATGTGAGGATTGAAAGAGGTTGAATATGTTGTTAATAGAAGTGTTATGATTGATCTATTTCAGGTTTTACGCGTTCCAATTCAGAAACAAGGGTATAATGGATTCTACGCTTATGGAATACCTTACGCGTAAGATAAATCTTACGCGTAACTCTTACACATAACTCTTACGCGTAAGGGTCAACATTGGGACTACGCGTATCCTGTGAAGGATATGCGTAAACTTGGATTCTTACGCATAAGGTTCACTCTTACGAGTAAACCTTATGCATAAGCTCCTAACCTAGTGATGCAGGTTTCACTGACCATGTTTTAATATTTGTAATTACTCGTTATACCTATGGTCTACCCTAATGCACTAACGGGCAGTGTACCCGGTCGTGTGTAGTGTAGTATTCGGTAAAACCGAGGTCGTCCCAAGAGCTACGTGGATTGGAAATTAACTTAAGTCTATGTCACGATAATAATTGCTTATAAGATTGAAATAATAAATAAACTAATAAGACAAGGAAATAAAAGAAAACAGATAAAGGCAAGAGATGTGATCAATGAAGGAGAGTGGTGCTAACCTAGTTACTCATCCTAGCTAGTTATGTCTACGTCTACTTACTTCCAATTACTTCAGGTGGGGTCAAAGTCGAGAGGACAACATTTGGTCAATTCGCCCTAACCTATCAGCAAAGATGCCACCACAGGAGAAATCAAGCGCACCGTCATAAGTCCTGTTGTTCCTGGTCTCCTAAGCCGAGTCATTAAGTACCGCTACATGCTAGATTTAAAATAGTGAGTGCCCAGCCGTTAGGAACTTAGACACTCACCCCTTAATTCTTAAGTTCATCCAAACAATAGGTGATCAGTTGGTCAAATCGCACAAGTAGAAAGGGTCGTCAGTTGGTCATATCTTACTTTTCCCGTCTCAGTCCGCTCACCTAGGGTCAGTTGGTCATATCTCCTAGGCAATTGGCCTCTACCACCATTCAAAACTACCGAACCAAGGGTGGCTACCAATAAACTATGCATGCATACACTTAGAAATAATTATACGGAAGTAATATAAATGTAAACAAAACAATTAAGGAATCATAACTAGGCCAGCACCAGGGTGCTTAGCCAAACATATAGTAAATCATACCAACAAAAATGAATAAATCATAAATTGAATTGAACATAATGTTTGATACAAATTACTTAATGTAGAGCTAATAATGATGATGATTGCGAGTTAATTCTTCCTTCAAAACTGGCTTCGGACTGCTGGAAAATACCCTGGAGTGGTGCCCTAATCGACCCCTAGGAGACGGGTGAAGAGAGATACTAAAAAAATGCAGATTTAGGGCTGTATTTATAGGCCCCGACATGGTTACGGCGTAATTAAATTAATTAGTTACGTCGTAACAAAAGTTAAGCCGTAACTAAAATAATTAGTTACGTCGTAACTAAGTTACACCGTAACTAATACTGTAACTTCAAACTTCGTACTTTTCAATGTCATGATATTTCCTTGAAACTATTTTGCACTAGTTGACTCTTTTGGCCCCTCATCGTACTTCATATTTTTATAACAAGTCCTGAAGTAAATAAACTTCATATGAATTGTCGCTTTTAGTCCCTGATCGTACTTGTTATTTTTACTTTTCATCCTCGGAGTAAATATTATCTTCATTTAGCCACTGGACTTCAACTCCTTAGCGCCCAAGTAATTAATTACGGCGTAACTAATTATCCGAGATACGCCGTAATCTTTCTTCATCTCATACTTATCCCTCCGAAATAATCTCTACGGCGTAAACTAAATTGCCATGTTACGCCGTAACCTTCAAGATAATAATTACGACGTAACCATAAGAATTGGTTACGCCGTATCCTTCAAAGCTCATATTTACGCCGTAACCTTATTAGCTAGTTACGGCGTAATCTTCACATAAAATCCAAAGGCCCTTGTAAATCAATCTTCAGAACATATACTTGGCCTTTTATCACTTCTTTTCCGCTCCAACGCCTCATTTATCCTGAAATGCAAATATGAACGAATATGAAAGAATTAAGTACTATATTAATGCAAATGAGGCCATAAATACGGAAATTTGATATATAAAAGATCAGGCTAATTTGATTTTATCAAATATCCCCCCACTTGAATCCTACTTGTCCTCAAGTAGACCCTTTAAATAATTCTTAAAAAGATATCTCCCAGGATTAATTGGAAGTTATGAGTCTAAAAATCACCTAAGCTAGAAAATTCCAAACCGAGCACCTCACGAAAAGGGAATTGAAATCACACTCTCTCTCATAATTCACGTGTTTATTTTTGGGAGATCCCTCAACAGCTCAGTCATGGCAAGTATTCTATCATAGTCTTGGCAAAGATACTAATCTCCACCACTAGAGTCTATAGATGCAGCTATTCTAAAAGGTAATGGGTTGACACAACACATGCTTATGGGGTTATTTTGTCATAACTAACGAGCTACGGCGAAGGGGACAAAACCAATGATACATGACCAAATCCATGGCCAAGACACCAATGATTGCTCGCTTCCTCACCTAAACTCGATTCATGACTAAGGGTAGGATAAGACATGGGAAACATATAATGGGTGTAAGTCCACAGTCGCATTCAATCCCATAGCAAAAATCGAGGGTCAAGAGTCAAGGGGTCTTCAATAATCCAATACACGAGTTAATTCATAAGAAATGTAATGTGGTGCCTCATAAACTCCATAATTTAGGCAAATAAGATGCATTAACTCGGCCTTCATCCTCAATGAAAAAAGAATGTGCTATATAAAAAAATTTAAAATTTGGGTCAATTTAGCACATATTTCTATCAAAATCGGCCATTTCTATCTTCCATCCCCCCACTTGAAATGTACAATGTCCCCATTGTACGAATATTGATTAAAGTTTGAAAGGCGAGATAGAAATGTTCGGGTTTCTAATTTTATCCGTAAGACAAAACGGATTTGTAAAAATTTGCGCTAGTTGAACAAGGCGAAAACACTAATTATAGACAAAACACTTGCTTGCATGCTTTTTTTTTCTTGATGCAAGACAAGGTATACATGGATAAATGATACGAACATAAAAAGTATCCCCCCACTTGAGATCAACTATCATCTAAACCCGACTTTCTTCCACTACCCTTTATTTAAAACCCACGACTTTCACTAGTGGAACCAAAATTAACCAACAGCGCCCGGACCATGGACATAAGGAAACTACAGGGTAGGCTAGGCGATGGGTGTAACGAAACATATATTGGGTGAACAAAATGAAAGGAAAGGCTCTGAAGGGTGTATCTAGGGGTATCTTGCACTAATGGTGAGTGCAACAAACAAGGTTTAACAGGGGGATTGACTAATCGATGTGAAAAGTCAATATACACAATACATATGTGGGCTATTTGGGTTTAATCCTAAAATTGCCATAAATCCTAGCTACACCGATAACACCAAGTTACCTCAGTGTAATGCTCATGATAATGGTCTCGAAAAGATATACAAGGCCAAGTTTTAAAGTCTACTACAGCCACCGGCACACTCATTTTTATGGTATTATGTATAAGGGGAAAACGGAAAGGCTTATCCTCACACAATGGAAATATAGGGTAGGTGTGCTCAGTCTAGATTAATCTAGTTAAGTAATGAAAAACATGTCAAAATTTTATTAGTGAAACACTTTTCATAAAAAACTAGAAAAATAAGGGCAAGTAAAATCAAGCGGGTGTCTATGTCTAATCCTTTCCCCCCACTTGGGTCATACATAAGCATATAAACGAAATATAAGAAGGGTTAGAATTGAAACAGAAAACTCCCCTGGATTTGCTTGGCATGATCGAAGACTCACGAGTAAACGTGTCCCGCTTTGAGATCTATGAGCAAACTTTAATAACCTGAATTCACTTAAGACAACCAAACGCATCATACTAGAAAAACAACAAGTAATAAAAGAAAATGAAAAACCTAACTCACTTTCGTAGGAATCACGGTTGCATTTAGCGAATGCAACAAGCCTTTTAAACCACTTGGTGTCCCAAGTGGACAAGTGAAGTCTCGTGAGGGTTTACAGGGAATACACCCACAAAGTTCATTTAAAATACTAATACAAGGTTATTGTGTTTTAAAATGAAAGAATTAAAGCAGAGGAAGGTTACGTCGTAACTCTTATGAGGGAGTTACGCCGTAACTAGCAAAACCTGACATAAGCTGCAAAGCGAGTGGTTACGGTGTAACCACGGAGATGGTATTACGCCGTAATTATTAATGCGTCAAGAATCCTGCTGCTAAAAAGTTGGTTACGGTGTAATCACTAAGATGAGTTACGTCGTAACTCTGTCGACGCAAGAAACTGCAGCAACAATTACTCCCTCGTTTCCTGCAAAAATGGTTAGAAAACACAAAACCCAACTATACTAATAAAATGAAAAAGAAAAGATAGGCATGGGGTGCCTCCCACGAAGCGGTTGTTTTTGTTCGAGTCACGAGCTTGACTCCACCCTTATTTACAACGTAAAAGGGTGTTCATCCCCTCACTTGAAATCAAGTGTGGGTGAAAATAGCAATAAACACCATGAGGGTGTGAATTTGCTATGGGGTGGGGAAATGATAAATTATGATCATACCTAAAAGGAGATGACATTTCCCTCCATACTATACCCGTTTTAGTTGATGGCATTGATGATTGGTTCACCTTGTGATGTGGCTGATTAATCGGCTCATATGTCTCCTTGTTAATCACTGAGGTGTCCAAGATTTTGTCGTCTAAATCCTTTTTAAGATCAACTAAAATTGGTTCAGTAGCCGAAGCTACATAACCAGTATCGGGTGATGTGATAGGTTGCCGGATTTCATCCATAATTTCAGCATCCTGAATAGAAAAACAAGCAAGATTGTTAGGAATAAAATAAGATTTAGAAGTAATACCGTTTTGTGTTGTGGTTGATTCCTCATTAGCTTGTGGCGTTGCTTCATCACTCTGTAAGTTCTTTGCTTCCATTTTCTTTGATTGATCATTGCATGTTTCTTCATCTCTCGCAACCTTTAAACGTACTGGAAATGGGATAGGTGGGAAATAAGGTCTGATATGAGGAACCGGCTCCTCGCTGTTGACTTCTTTCATCTTTCCCACTGTTGCTTTGATAGTTCCAACCGCATTCTTTTTACTTTCCAGGACCTTTTGGTTTAATTTATTAAGCATATCCTCCAAGCTTTTCCTCTTAGCATCAAGCTTCTCTAAATTCAAGTCCACGCCCTCCTTGAATTTCCTAATCATTTCGTCATTCGAGCCATGCATCCTTTTAAGATTATCCAAGAATTTATTGACGGCTTCCTCCAATGACTCAACATACCTGACCTGCTCATATTCATCATGGAGATAGTGTTCTTGTATAGCATGAATGCTCTCCTTAGCCATCTTCATATCACATCCAAGTCTATCAATCTGCTTGGTGATGTCACCAATGTTATCCAAGCCCTTTCTATTTGTTACCCAAGTGGTTGCTCCATCATACCAATTTCGTGAATGGTCAGCCATCTTTTCAATTGATCTAAGGGCTTGTGCAGGTGGCATTGTAGGGATAGGTCCTTGAGAGTCGAGCATTTGGCGGGACAGAATGTTTAACCCTTTGTAGAAAATAAGGACCATCTGATGGTTGTTGATATCATGTGTTGGGCATCTGTAAAGAAGGTCATTATATCTTTCCCAAGCGTCATCTAGAGTTTCATCCATCTTCTGTCTGAAATTCCTTATTTCTTCCATCTTTTTGGCAATCTTTGAAGGAGGATAATATCTTCTAATAAATGCTTTCTCCAAAAGATTCCATGTATTGATCGACCCAGCAGGAAGCATCTTCATCCATCTTCTAGCTGCACCAGTGAGTGTAATAGGGAACACTCTAAGCATTAATGTATCTTGAGAAACTCCTAGAGTATGGAAAAGATTTGCGATCTCCAATACTCTTCGCACATGCAGGTGGGCATCATCATCGTTACTTCCCGCGAAAAGCTTTTATCTAAGTTCCCTCATGAACTGGCAGCAGATCTCAAACTCCATGTCATCATTAAACTCAGGATATACGATGCCCGATCTTTGGTTACTTTGAGTCAACGCAATATATTCTTCCATAGTGAGCATGTCAAAATCTAAATCTGAATCTTCCATATCCTGAAATATCAAAAACAAACAAAAACAGAAAAGAAGAGAAAAACAAAACTAAAAACAAAAATAAAAGAAAAACTTAAATAAAAATCCTAAATAGCTCCCCGCCAGTGGCGCCAAAAACTTGATGCAGGTTTTACTGACCAGGTTTTAATATTTATAATTACTCGTTATACCAATGGTCTACCCTAATGCACTAACGGGCAGTGTACCCGGTCGTGTGTAGTGTAGTATTTGGTAAAACCGAGGTCGTCCCAAGAGCTACGTGGATTGGAAATTAACTTAAGTCTATGTCACGATAATAATTGCTTATAAGATTGAAATAATAAATAGACTAATAAGACAAAGAAATAAAAGAAAGCAGATAAAGGCAAGAGATGTGATCAATGAAGGAGAGTGGTGCTAACCTAGTTACTCATCCTAGCTAGTTATGTCTACGTCTACTAACTTCCAATTACTTCAGGTGGGGTCAAAGTCGAGAGGACAGCATTTGGTCAATTCGCCCTAACCTATCAGCAAAGATGCCACCACAGGAGAAATCAGGCGCACCTTCATAAGTCCTGTTGTTCCTGGTCCCCTAAGCCGAGTCATTAAGTACCGCTACATGCTAGATTTATAATAGTGAGTGCCCGGCCGTTAGGAACTTAGACACTCACCCCTTAATTCTTAAGTTCATCCAAACGATAGGTGATCAGTTGGTCAAATATCACAAGTAGAAAGGGTCGTCAGTTAGTCATATCTTACCCTTCCCGTCTCAGTCCGCTCACCTAGGGTCAGTTGGTCATATCTCCTAGGCAATTGGCCTCTACCGCCATTCAAAACTACCGAACCAAGGGTGGCTACCAATAAACTATGCATGCATACACTTAGAAATAATTATACGGAAGTAATATAAATGTAAACAAAACAATTAAGGAATCATAACTAGGCCAACACCAGGGTGCTTAGCCAAACATATAGTAAATCATACCAACAAAAATGAATAAATCATAAATTGAATTGAACATAATGTTTGATACAAATTACTTGATGTAGAGCTAATAACGATGATGATTGCGAGTGAATTCTTCCTTCAAAACTGGCTTCGGACTGCTGGAAAATACCCTGGAGTGGTACCCTAATCGACCCCAAGGAGAGGGGTGATGAGAGATACTAAAAAATGCAGATTTAGGGCTGTGTTTATAGGCCCCGACATGGTTACGGCATAATTAAATTAATTAGTTACGTCGTAACAAAAGTTACACCGTAACTAAAATAATTAGTTACGTCATAACAAAGTTACGCCGTAACTAATACTGTAACTTCAAACTTCGTACTTTTCAATGTCATGATATTTCCTTGAAACTATTTTGCACTAGTTGACTCTTTTGGCCCCTCATCGTACTTCATATTTTTATAACAAGTCCTTGAAGTAAATAAACTTCATATGAATTGTCGCTTTTAGTCCCTGATCGTACTTGTTATTTTTACTTTTCATCCTCGGAGTAAATATTATCTTTATTTAGCCACTGGACTTCAACTCCTTAGCGCCCAAGTAATTAATTACGGCGTAACTAATTATCCGAGTTACGCCGTAATCTTTCTTCATCTCATACTTATCCCTCCGAAATAATCTCTACGGCGTAACTAAATTGCCATGTTACGCCGTAACCTTCAAGATAATAATTACGGCGTAACCATAAGAATTGGTTACGCCGTATCCTTCAAAGCTCATATTTACACCGTAACCTTATTAGATAGTTACGGCGTAATCTTCACATAAAATCCAAAGGCCCTTGTAAATCAATCTTCAGAACATATACTTGGCCTTTTATCACTTCTTTTTCGCTACAACGCCTCATTTATCCTGAAATGCAAATATGAACGAATATGAAAGAATTAAATACCATATTAATGCAAATGAGGCCATAAACACGGGAATTTGATATATAAAAGATCAGGCTAATTTGATGTTATCACCTACGCTTACGCGTAAGCTTCATGCTAAGGGCTCATTCCTACGCGGAAGCTATCTTACGCCTATGGGTGACTCTTACGCATAAGCTTAATCCTACGCTTATTGTTACATTGTTTACGCATAAGCTTACAATCCTACGCTTAAGCCAAAAAATTTAACTTTACTTATGAAATGTTACGCGTACAAACTTGTAATGTTGTGTGAATGAGTGAAAAATTTGGACTTTAAAATTCAAAATTAGTATACTCACGAAACTTATCACATCAACTTTGGACTATTGGACAACAAGTGGCCTTGGACTCGTAACATTCATTAACATAACATATTCAATAAATTGGACAATAAAATCAACTTTTGACTAATATAATGTCTTTCGATATGTTGGTACTTTTGTCTCAATATCTTTCAGATCACGATATGGACATCACCATGGAAAATGTTAACGCACCAAATGAGATCACAATGGAAGATATCTTCCCGACTGATTACAGCATGAAGATTGGAAAGAACAACCTCAAGGTCGACTTTGAGAACTTCACCTGCTTAGAGTCTTCATGCAGGATTGCTGTGGACATTCTCAAATCTCATCCCTACAACAATATGCTCACCAACTCAGCAACTGTGCCAGAAATTTATATTCATCAATTCTAGCACACAATGAAGAAGTTTGAGGGTCAAGATACTGTCACGGTGACTTTCAATGATAAGGAAGTCACCGTCACTGTTGCAGATCTGCGCACAATTCTTCTTCAGCCCGATATCCAACCTGCTGCGTATGTACCGATTCCAAGTGAAGAGGCTACACTACAATTCATGGTCGATCTTGGCTCTGATGAAGCTGCTAGAATAATTACAAAGCACTCCTCGGTCGATTTAAAGAACATTCCTCAACCGTGGAGGACCTTGTACATCATGATCTCCAAGTCTGTTTCCGGAAGAGACAGCGGTCACGAGCATCCCAAACTAATGCATCTTCAAACCTTCTGGGGCATGGTCAACAAGCAGCACATCGACTTTGCCAGTCTGATATGGGAAGACATGATGTCCCATCTCAAGAAACCCGGGATAAAGGTTCCTTTTATCAGATACACTAAACTGTTGATCCAGAACATTCTCGGGAAAAATTGGGACATTCCCTTGAGACTTAACGACCCCAACAATCATTCTGTGTTGTATGAGCCCACACTAAACATTGTCAGATTCAAGGACTCATCCACAAATAAACAAGGTGCAGTACTTCTTGACTGCCTTATCACTGCTGATATCAAAAGTCTTCCGTCGTATTCACGATACCTAGAAGCAGTGAAGAAAGGCAAGGTCGGTTTTATGGATGAAAAGTATTCAGCTATTCCAGTAAAGAAGACCATAAGATCAGGCAGTGCTGGAAGTGTAGAAAGCACTGGGAGTGCCCTTAAGTATCCTAAGAGGAATCCTCCCCGCAAAATAAAAGTCCCATCTAAGGGTGCAATCCCTAACCGAAAACCGGCACTCAAACTTGAGGACAAGGACATCGATTCTGAAGATACTGAGTCTGAAGAAGTGGTTTATCACTCCGAATCAGCTACAAATGATACTACCTCAACAAGGTTAGAAGATAAACTGTCACACCCCCAAAATACCTATTTTGCAGCGGAATGGAATTCCTGGGGGATGACTACCATAGCATCACAGTTACAGTTATATTGAACGACCTAAAGTATTGTTTGGAAAATACATCGTTTGATATAATAAAACATTCAGATTTTACAAAAGATAGGTCCCAAAAGGTAGTCAACATTTTTGGAAATAAGTTTGTTACAATCCAAACGATGTTTTAAAGTGCATAAAATCCATGTGAGACGTGCCGTCACCGCGACACTATGATAAGTCCACATGCATGCCATGATGTATATGCCTTAGATACCTGAAAATACATTGCTAAAAGTGTCAACACAAAGGTTGAGTGAGTTCATAAAGTTTATGTAAATGTTTTATACGACTACCACAAGTATAGGCCATGTATGACAAATATGTCATATAAAAATGTTACAATTGCTATAAGCACATGACACCGAAGCTAGACTGATCATGATGTTCGCCCCAACAGAGTGTTTTGCCAAACAACTCAAATAATGATATTAAATGAAATGCATCCATTTGACCAGTTGTCACCCTCAATAGATCTATTCACTCACCCTCGCTTCTTCCGGAATTAACGGTTCATGATTATGATATGGGGACATTCAATTGGCAATGAGGTAACTTAAGCAATGTAATGAATTTGATATACTTGGTATCGTAATAAAAATGATGTGCAATGTATTCTCCCCCGTAGGTTTGAAATAAAGTATAAACTTGAAAGACGGGGCTATGAAAACTCACTTGATACAATGATATGATGGCAAAAGTGGATACACTGAAATGAGGCGCAATCTCTAACCGCGACCTATTATGAATGATTTGATCTAATATAAGTCATGATGTAATGTTATGCATGCAAACTCATATGATATCCATACCACTTGTGCATTTTTGAAAAATAAAGTTTATCGTCGAAAAATAAGTTTATAACGTATTGTCAAGTTATAAATTACTTTACAAGTACTTACGTTGAAATGATATTCTACGATAGTCATTTAGTGATTTATTTAGAAATTATAGTTTTTAGTCGTAAAACAATATAATTTGACAATTCATGAAAGTTGCTAAATGACCTCGAAAAGCTAGTCGTAAAATAGTGAATATCGAGTGTTAGAACACAAACTCAATGGTTTTGGAAAGCTTGTCACATTATCTAAAAGTCTTAGCATTTAACTTTTGATCATAGAGGTCTCGATCATGGAGAAAAATATAGATGAAGTAGGGTAGTCGGACTAAAAATATTGTTTAAAGTTAGTTTTCGACAAAGTTTGAGTGACCATATAATATTCGTTACAACTCCGTTTGACGAACGGTTGAACATTTTGGAAAATAGGCTAGGTGAACTCACTTTTACTTGTAGACATCATTTTCTCAAAAGTATTCTATCGATATGAAAAACGACTCCGAACATGGTCACTTGCGACAATAATTTTGACTAATAGGAAATATATATAAGTGTTTATACTTGTATAAAATAGTTACGATAACCTTATTTAAACGTGTGTAACTTAGTCGTTATAAGTCCGTTTTCTACGTTTTATATATCCTTGGTTTCGTGTTAATGTATACTAATATATTTTTGATAAATCGACTCATTTGGATAACGCTTAAAACTCATTTTTGACCTATGAATAATTCTGGACAACATGTATTTTTCTGAAAATATAGTTTTCGTCGTTAAACTTAAAAATAGCGTAACTTCTTCGTTATAAATCTGTTTTAACCCGTTCAAGAGACCACGGTTTCGTTTTAACGTCTATTTTCTAAATATCTTGCCCAAAATATTCCCTGACCTGACAAAATTTCCAGATTTTACAAAAACGATCAGACCTCATTCTTAAGTTGTCGAAAATGATTTTTCTAGCGTAATACTTGTTTCAATCACTTCAAATCAACACCAAATCTATTCTAAACCTACCATACACCTTCTTAGGGTGTCATGGGTTCCTAAACATCATCAACAATGATATGTTTCAAGGGATTAATTATAGGATGATTAAAACTTATAATAAGTAATAAAAACAATTAAAAGTGGTATAGATACGCATGATACTTGCATGTTTTCTTACTAGAATGATAAAATAACCCATGTATGAATATGAAAGAGTAATGAAAATTATAAAAAGCTTACAAGTATTATGATGAGGTTTATGGTAACTAGGTTTCCTAAATACTCCTAGGTTTTTATTGCAAAACCTTAAAAGAAGTATACTAGTGTTATGATTATTACTTGCTCTTGAAAAATTTATGCTTTCTTCCTTGGTTTCTTCTTGGCCGAATTTTTAGAGAGAATTGGAGAGAGTTATTTTCTTTTTCACCTTGAAAATGAGTAGTGTATGTGTTTTAGTTAGTTTATTATAGGTATAATAGAAGTGTCAAAGCTACTAAGGTATATGTGTATATCTACTTGAAAGATTTTTATGGAAAAATGTGGTGACTCATTGGGTTTGGGGGGGGGGGGAAGGGGAATAGAGTGATGTATTTTTGATGAGTTAATGTATTATTTGTTAAGTGTAGTGTATATTTGGTAAGTAAAAGTAATTATTTAGTGTAGCGTTGGCTAGAAATCGATTTTTACGAAACAAAATAAAATATATCGATGTCATAAAAATTATAAAAATACATTTCTTACAAGAATTGAGTGAATAAATAATTATTGAGTAGTATTTACGAAAACCGTCGTAAATATATATATATATATATATATATATATATATATATATATATATATATATATATATATATATATATATATATATATATATATATATATATATATATATACAATTTATATACAAAATAAATTTAAAACATCGGGTAAAATAAAAGTGTAATTTTTATAGTCTTAAAATGAGTATAAAAATATATCAGGATAATTTTTGGAAGTGTCGGATCAAATAATCAAAATAAATGATTATGCGATAGCGTTTATTTAATAAATAAATATACGTTAATGAAATATGCAAACTCATGCATAAATTAATATGAATATGATGTTACTGATGATATGTAGACTAAATCTATTCTATATGAAATGTCCTCCATGATGTTTCATGAATTCGCAGCTAAACCCTTACGGTTACGCGAATTTGATACTCGTAAACCTAGTTTACGAAAAATGATGAATAGTGAATCATGAATAGTGAGTTTTCTCCGGTAATGAATAGTGTTTCGTGAATAGTAAAATTTTGAAATAACTTTTCAAAGTCTCAAACTGACTTCAAAATTGATGAATAGTAATCAATGAATAGTGATTTCCCGAGATGAATAGTGAAATTTGAGAAATGACCTGAAATTACGATTTGTCACATTCGCCCACCCAAATAGGAATTCAGTCCCTGAATTCAGTTCATGTTGGTTTCTTGGTTTAGTGTTTGTGATGAATAACGAGGAGAGAAGTGTCGCTACGGTAATGAATAGTGTTTTGTGAATAGTAAAATTTTGAAATAACCTTTCAAAGTCTCAAACTGACTTCAAAATTGATGAATAGTAATCAGTGAATAGTGATTTCCCTAGATGAATAGTGAAATTTGAGAAATGACCTGAAATTACGATTTGTCACATTCGCCCACCCAAATAGGAATTCAGTCCCTGAATTCAGTTCATGTTGGTTTCTTGGTTTAGTGTTTGTGATGAATAACGAGGAGAGAAGACATGAAGAAGTGTCGCTACGGTTATCTATGATTAAGAGTGTATAAACATCGCGATGGAGAGAAAAAAAATATTGGAAGAATCTCCCATGAGTATCACTTTTACTTTTAGGAATACGTGAAAATTTTGCTTGCACTAAGACTTATAAATAACTGCTCCCAACATAACATGATCCCTCCAGAATTAGACATAGTTAGCTAGGCTATGTATAATTAAGGAACGATAATGTGAGTTCGGTTTAGTTGTTATAACTCTCAATGTTTAAAGAGATTTAAACCATGTCGTTAAAATGACAGTTAAGGTAAAAGGAAGTAAAACTTTTGTAAGTGATAACGAATCGAAAAGGAAAATAAAGTACGATTGATGAGAGTATTACACAACGAGTGGTTTATCAAACAGTAGATAGTCTTAAGTCATAAAGATCCGAATACTAGGGAAGACATAAACTTAGTACGACATAGTGCATAAGGAAATAAGACTGCTAAATTCTAAACTTCATCAGTCCGTCGCGTTGTGATATCTTGGTGAGCTTCTCCTTCTTCTAACATGTATGCTTTCCCATGAGCTCCTTCAACTTGTTGACCTTGGTTTTGGGGACATTGGTTCCGATAGTGTCCTTACTCCCCACATCCGAAACATGTAATTATGGCCTTGCCTCTACAATCCCTGGCAAGGTGTCCCAGTTTTTGACACTTGTGGCACTTGGCAGGGCAAGGACCTGAGTGATGAAACTTACATCGATTACATAGTGGGTGAGTTCCAACATAACCTCTGCCTTTGTAGTCCTTAGCAAGGTGTCCCACTTTGTGACAGCTAAAGCATATTCCACATGGACCATCATGATGTAGCGTGCATTGGTGGCATCGTGGTAAGTTTCCAGTATAAGCTCTTCCCTTTGTTGGTGCAGCAACATAAACCCTGGCGACTTCTTGTCTTTTATTCTGTTGTTGATAATGGTTAGTCTTATGGTTTTGGTTGTTGTTATTATAACCTCCCTGGTCATTTTCCCATTTCCTTTTGTTGTTGTTAGTTTGGTTGTCGTTGTTGTTGTTGATGGTGTGATTGTTGTTATTGTTGTTGTGGTTACTGTTGATAATGTTTTCCCTCTTTACAACTTGAGCCATGAGTATTTGAGTTATCCGGATAGATTCTTCAATTGTTTGTGGATCAAAAGAAATTACATCACCTTGAAAAATTTGTGGAAGTCCTCCGATGAAATTTTTCAGTAGTTTCTCATTGTCCGAAACCATCGATGGACATAGTGCAGCCAACTCTTGAAACCTTCTGATGTAAGTCTCGATGTCATAACCAACAGTCACTAGCTCATAAAATTATGTTTCCAACTTCTTCACCTCAGTACGCGGACAATACTTCTTATTCAACAACCTCTTGAATTGCTCCCAAGTGAGCTTGTAAGAATTTTCCATACCCATAGGCTGTGCATAAGAATTCCACCATGACATTGCCCCATCTAAGAGTGTACTAGTGGCGAACGTTACTTTGCAGTCATCTGGACAATCGCATAGGAGAAATATAGACTCGATCTTTTCAAACCAACGGATCATAGCAGTGGCTCCTTCTGTGCCTTTGAACTTTGGGGGATCACCACTCTTAAAGTCCTTGTATGTACAATTTCGAACTCCATACCTTCCTGCAACTCCTGTAGTAGCAGCAAGTCTAGCAGCTTCAGCAGTTGCCACGGACTCGGCAGCAGTAGTTACTGTTGCTCTTTCTTTCTCTAGTGCCCTTGCTATAGTATCCTCTATATACTTTTGGATAGCAGCTTGTGTCATTTTTGGTGCAGCTTTCTTCGGCGCCATAACTCTTCAAAATAAGAGGAAAGGTGAGACGTAGCAAAGTCCTATGTTAAGAATAAGCGCTCTAAAGAGATGTGATAGGAGGTGATAAATTTGAGGTTATTTTTCAAAATGATTGACGGATTCCTAGGAGATGGGTTATGAGATGTCGTAAGTGCTTCAAATGTATGATGGTTTAGTGACATAATGTGTGAATAGCATATCACTCAACATGTTGGTGGTGAAACAACGGAGTGAGAGTGACTTCACCCTCCTTAAAGGTTTTATCTCGGCATTCGATGTTATCAGTGATGTGTTAACTGATGTTAAAATTGTGATAGGGAATGACAAGGCATTCTCCACGTTGGAGTCTGAAGAAAGGATAATGGAATGGGTATTTGAAGACATCAATGTGACAATCGTTTTGAAATGAAAGTAAATAACTCGCAAAATGTACGTGTGAAACCGCATGCATAGTGAATATGCACTTATGATGAAATGATGAGATGCTATGATGATGTAGTTATAGTCTAGGGTCAATGATACAACCTAGTTCTCTATAACTCATGCTCTTATGCAAATCTGTCACACCCCCAAAATACCTGTTTTGCAGCGGAATGGAATTCCTGGGGGATGACTGCCATAGCATCACGCGATTACAGTTATATTAAACGACCTAAAGTGTCGTTCGGAAAATACATCATTTGATATAATAAAACATTCAGAGTTTACAAAAGATAGGTCCCAAAAGGTAGTCAACATTTGCGGAAATAAGTTTGTTACAATCCAAACGATGTTTTAAAGTGCATAAAATCCATGTGAGACGCGTCGTCACCGTGACACTATGATAAGTCCACATGCATGCCATGATGTATATGCCTTAGATACCTAAAAATACATTGCTAAAAGTGTCAACACAAAGGATGAGTGAGTTCATAGAGTTTATGTAAATGTTTTATACGACTACCACAAGTATAGGTCATGTATGACAAATATGTCACATAAAAATATTACAATTGCTATAAGCACATGACACCGAAGCTAGACTGATAATGATGTTCGCCCCAACAGAGTGTTTTGCCAAACAACTCAAATAATGATATTAAATGAAATGCATCCTTTTGACCAGTTGGGACCACCAACCCGGATGGAGGAGTCACCCTCAATAGATCTATTCACTCACCCTCGCTTCTTCAGGAAATTAACGGTTCATGATTATGATATGGGGACATTCAATTGGCAATGAGGTAACTTAAGCAATGTAATGAATTTGATATACTTGGTATCATAATAAAAATGATGTGCAATGTATTCTCCCCCGTAGGTTTGAAATAATGTATAAACTTGAAAGACGGGGCTATGAAAACTCACTTGATACAATGATATGATGGCAAAAGTGGATAAACTGAAATGAGGCGCAATCTCTAACCGCGACCTATTATGAATGATATGATCTAATATAAGTCATGATGTAATGTTATGCATGCAAACTCATATGATATCCATACCACTTGCGCATTTTTGAAAAATAAAGTTTATCGTCAAAATGTATGTTTACAACGTATTGGCAAGTTATAAATTACTTTACAAGTACTTACGTTGAAATGATATCCTACGATAGTCATTTAGTGATTTATTAAGAAATTATAGTTTTTCGTCGTAAAACAATATAATTTGACAATTCATGAAAGTGGCTAAATGACCTCGAAAAGCTAGTCGTAAAATAGTGAATATCGAGTGTTAGAACACAAACTCAATGGTTTTGGAAAGCTTGTCACATTATCTAAAAGTCTTAGCATTTAACTTTTGATCATAAAGGTCTCGATCATGGAGAAAAATATAGATGAAGTAGGGTAGTCGGACTAAACAATTCCGTTTGACGAACGGTTGAACATTTTGGAAAATAGGCTAGGTGAACTCACTTTTACTTGCAGACATCGTTTTCTCAATAGTATTATGTCGATATGAAAAACGACTCCAAACATGGTCACTTGCGACAATAATTTTGACTAATAGGAAATATATATAAGTGTTTATACTTGTATAAAATAGTTACGATAACCTTATTTAAACGCCTGTAACTTTGTCGTTATAAGTCCGTTTTCTACGTTTTATATATCCTTGGTTTCGTGTTAATGTATACTAATATATTTTTGATAAATTGACTCATTTAGATAACGCTTAAAACTCATTTTTGACCTATGAATAATTCTGGACAGCATGTATTCTTCTGAAAAAATAGTTTTCACTTAAAAATAGCGTAACTTCTTCGTTACCACGGTTTCGTTTTGAAGTCTATTTTCTGAGTATCTAGCCCAAAATATTCCTTGACCTGATGAAATTTCTAGATTTTACAAAAACGATCAGACCTCATTCTTAAGTTGTCGAAAATGATTTTTCTAGCGTAATACTTGTTTCAATCACTTCAAATCAACACCAAATCTATTCTAAACCTACCATACACCTTCTTAGGGTGTCATGGGTTCCTAAACATCATCAACAATGATATGTTTCAAGGGATTAATTATAGGATGATTAAAACTTATAATAAGTAATAAAAACAATTAAAAGTGGTATAGATACACATGATACTTGCATGTATTCTTACTAGAATGATAAAATAACCTATGTATGAATATGAAAGAGTAATGAAAATTATAAAAAGTTTACAAGTATTATGATGAGGTTTATGGTAACTTGGTTTCCTAAATACTCATAGGTTTTTATTGCAAAACCTTAAAAGAAGTATACTAGTGTTATGATTATTACTTGCTCTTGAAAAATTTATGCTTTCTTCCTTGGTTTCTTCTTGGCCGAATTTTTAGAGAGATTGGAGAGAGTTATTTTCTTTTTCACCTTGAAAATGAGTAGTGTATGTGTTTTAGTTAGTTTATTATGTTGGTGTGTATGTCCCAGAACAGGGTAAGATAATCAGTAGCAACTGCAAATACCAAATCAGCAGAAACAAATACCAAATCAGCAGAAACAAATACCACTAGGTGGTTACCGGATATCACTTGGAATCGTGTGATCACTTTCCAAAGTAAACTATTCGACCCTAATGCCTGGGTTACACGAATATCTACTTGGGATAAGACCAAATAGAGTTATAGAATTAGGCACAATTCAATAACCCTTTTGCTTATAAGTGTTAATCATTTTTTGTGTGTTAATCATGCATAATCAGATCTCCTATTTATAGGAGATTACTCTTAGCTAGTCAAATGGAATTATGAGTATTAATCGGCCCATTAATAGCCTCATAATTATCCCCATTATAGCCGTTAGTAGTTACATGACCAATTAAACGTGGTCATTATGCAGTTGTAACTGCCACTTGAATAGGTCAAAGCCCATTACAAGCAGTACTTTCATCAGTACTTTCATAGCACTTCAGTGGAAACACTACTTCAGTGGAAACCACAACAGTACTTTCAACTAGCACTACCAATACAAACCACTATTAGAGTCAGGGTGTTCATGGACCTTATGGGTGTACACTCCGTACCTCCTAACCCATTACCAGGTGTGAACTAATCCCACAAGTGCACTAAATTTTCCAACAATCCTCCCCAAATTTAGTTCACTTCCTTTGCATGAAAACAAACATCAAGCAAAACATGTGCATAAACGAAAATGTCCTGAGGATTGAATTTTCATCTTAGTAAATTACACGTTAAAATATTCGAGAATCAGGGTGTTCTAAGAATTGAACCTTTCAACCCATTTGAATACATGAAGATAAAATACACACGGTTTTCAAACACTTATCGACTCCTGACACTATACAAGCCATGTGTCCATATCCAAATTCATAAAAGTTGTAAAAGCTAAAAGTCCAAAAGCTTCCTGAAGCGGCAAAACTTCAACATTTACATAGGTGGTTCCTCTTTATTCATTCTCCTGCCAAGCACTTTTTCAAAGAAAATTAACCATTAAGAAGTAAAGACTTCATCCTCCTTTCAGAGGTTGAGCACAACCTTGGGATGTAAATAAAACATATGCTCCAGTCCACTGAATGTTCAGCTTTCCACATTGAACTCAGCTCCCAAGTTTCCTTAGGAGGGAGTTGGGTGTCCTAGCATTCAGTGACTAAGTTGGGCTTAAACCCATCCCTTTAGCAGACTTTATAACCAAGTCTCTAGCCAAACCCTTCGTCAAGTGCTCAGCTAAGTTCTGTTGAGATCTAACAAACTCTGTAGATACCACCCCATTCATGATAAGCTCACGAATCATGCTATGTCTAACACCTAAGTGTCTAGACTTACCATTGTACATCTGGCTATAAGCCTTAGCCAATGTAGCTGCACTATCACAACGGATAGAAATAGGTGCCATAGGTTTAGGCCATAATGGAATCTCAAGAAGCAAGTTTTTAAACCATTCAGCTTCTTTACCAGCAGCTGCTAAGGCCACAAATTCAGATTCCATTGTTGAACTGGTGATGCAAGTATGCTTCTTGGATGCCCAAGAAATTGCACCTCCACCAAGTAGGAATACCCGACCTTGGTAGACGAGTTGTCTTCATGTTCTTGATCCAACTTGCATCAGTGTATCCTTCCAACACCGATGGGTAACCAGTATATGAGAGACTATAATCCATAGTTCTCTTCAAATACTTGATACCCTCTGAGCTTGCCATGATGAGCACTAGGATTACTAGTATACTGCTCAATTTTCCCACTGCAAAACCAATATCGGGTCTTGTACAAGTCATGGCATACATCAGGCAGCCAATCACCTTAGAATACTCAAGTTGAGATACAGCCTTGCCATGATTAGGCATCAGCTTCTCACAATTATCCATAGGTGTACTCACTAGAGTACAATCAAAGTAATTGAATTTCCTCAGCACCTTCTCAATATAATGAGATTGAGAGATAGAAATTCTGTTACTTTCATGTTTAATCCTTATACCAAGGATAACATCAGCCTCCCCCATGTCCTTCATGGAGAACCTTGATAACAAAAATTCCTTTGTCAGGTCAACCTGATTTTGGTCAGTGCCAAAGATCAGCATGTCATCAACATATAGGCAAATGATGACTCCTTTACCAGAATCATCAAATTTGCTATATACACATTTGTCAGCTTGGTTAAGAACATAACCACTAGACAAAACCACTTCATGAAATTTTTTATGCCATTGCTTAGGTGCCTGCTTTAGTCCATAAAGGGACTTAATCAGTTTACACACCTTGTTTTCATTGCCAGGCATGATGAAGCCATGAGGTTGGGTCATATAAACCTCCTCATCCAATTCACCATTCAAGAAAGCTGTCTTCACATCCATCTGATGAATAACTAGATTGTGAATAGATGCCATAGCAATCAGCATTCTTATGGTACTGATACGAGCCACAGGGGCATAAGTATCAAAATAGTCTATCCCTGACTTTTGTTTAAAGCCCTGAATAACTAGTCTAGCCTTGAACTTTTCAATAGTTCCATCTACCTTCATTTTCCTTTTGAAAATCCATTTGCAACCCAGAGGCTTGCAACCTAGTGGTAGATCAACCAACACCCAAGTGTTGTTCCCCATGATGGAATCCATCTCATCATTGATTGCTTCTTTCCAGAAAGTAATATCCTGGGACTTCATTGCTTCTTCAAATGTCTTGGGATCATCCACAACAATGAAGCAATAAGAGTATTGGTCTGAGACCTCATCCCTTGTTCCTTCAACTAAGTATAGTTGAAACTCAGGTCCAAATGACTTTGGAGTCCTGACCCTTTTGCTCTTCCTGAGCACAGGTTGTTGAACCACAACCTCATCGGGGACCACTGATAGTTCATCATCGGGGACCTCGATACACGGTGTCATGAGTTCCATTAGGAATCCTCTGACTTGGTCTAGGGACTGATGAGAATCAATTCTCATCAAAGTTTGCATCCCTTGATTCAATTATTGAGTTAACTGAAACATATTCATTAGGTTAAATAACATAGAACCTAAAAGCCTTGGAATGTTCAGCATATCCAACAAAGATGCAGTCAATGCCTCTTTCACCCAAAGTCTTTAGCTTTGGATCAGGGAGTCTTACAACAGCCCTACAACCCCAGACCATGAGATAGTTCAGGTTGGGTTTCCTTTTAGTCGAGAGTTCATAAGGGGTAACCTTGTTCCTTTTGTTGGGAACCCTATTTAATAAATAGCAAGCTTTTAACATAGCTTCACCCCAGAACCCTTGACTCAGTCCTGAATAGGACAACATGGAATTAACCATCTCCTTCAGCACCATGTTTTTCCTTTCAGAAATACCATTTTTTTGAGGAGTATAAGGGGCAGTCGTTTTATTGATTATATCAACAGACTGAAAATATAAAGTATCCATGTACTCACCTCCCCTATCAGTCCTTAATCTTTTGATCAAAGACCCAAGTTGTAATTCAACTTCAGTTTTAGACACTTTGAATTTATCTAATGCTTCATCCTTGGTATGTAACAAATAGACATAACAAAATCTAGAAGCATCATCAATAAATGTTACAAAGTACTTCCTATTCCCCAACGAAGGAGTGGCATGCAAATCACACAGGTCACTGTGAATTAGCTCCAAGACCTTAGTCTCACGACTAACACCCTGAAAAGGTTTCTTGGTTATCTTGGTCAACATGCAAGTTTTACACTTTTCCGTGTCCATGTCAAAAGCTGGGATCAACCCATCTTTAGACATATCTTGCATTCTTTTATAGTGTACATGGCCAAGTCTTGCATGCCATAGGGTAGAGTCAGTCAGGTCAGTGGTGATCACAAAAGCTGAAATAACACTATTAGTGACAATATTAAGCCTGAACATTTGATTACATAAATAACCAAAACCAATAAAAACACCATGTTTAGAAAGTACAAATTTATCAGACTCAATAACTTGTTTATATCCATGATTATTCAATACACTACTTGAAACCAAGTTCTTCCTTATATCAAGAACATGAATAACATTAAACAAAGTTACAATCTTTCTAGAACTAAAATTAAGATCTACACAACCACGACCATGCACCAAGGCTGTTGGCTCATTTCCCATGTGAAGAATAGAACCATCATTTAGTGACTCAGAAGTCTTGAACCAGCTTCTATCTTTGCACACATGAGCTGTTGCACGGAGTCAACCCACCATGCAACATCATCATCCTACACATAATAAGATTCAGATACATATGTAACATAATAAATCTGAAAAGACTTATTAAACATATTCTGACCTTTCAGTGAGTTGGTTGAACCACCACTCCCTGAACCATTAGTGCTTGATCCATTGGCTTTACCACCAACCTTAACACCTTTGCAATCCCTTTTAATGTGACCAGTTTTGCCACATTTCCAACAAGTAGGTGTTGCTTTCTTGTTAGGATCTGCCCTTGTGTTGTCATGATATTTGCGTTTGCCTTTGTTGTCATTGTACCTGGTGGAGTTGTTATGCTCCACCATATTCACAACAGATGCACCAGCAGCATTGCTACTCTTTGGCTTGTCATTATCCTGCATCTTGAGAGATTCCACAATGCGCAGATGATTGCCCAACTCAACCAGAGTTAATTCCTCTTTCTTATGTTTCAAGGTATGCTTGAAATCTTTCCAAGAAGGAGGGAGTTTGTCAATGAAACAAGAGACTTTAATAGCCTCATCCATGTTCATATTGTGTTGTGTAAACCTTCCAAGTATTCCAAAAAGTTCATTGTATTGTTCCATAACTGGTCTTGAATCAGTCATTTTGTAATTTGTGAAATTACTAACAAGGAACTTCTTACTTGATGCATCCTCGGCCATATATTTGGCATCAAAGAATCCCAGTTCTTTGGAAGATTCAAAGTTCTGATAAATATCAAATAAAGAATCAGACATACCATTGAGAATAAGACCTCTGCATATGTAGTCATCGTTCTCCCATTTGCTCCTCCTCCTGATCTGCTCCACAGTAGCATCATCCCCATTATCAGGAATAGGTGTGGTTAGCACATACACCACACTCATGCTTGACAGCAAGTGCATCTTCTTACGCCATCTCCTAAAGTCAACCCCTTCAAACTTATCAAGCTTGGCAAAGTTTGAAGCCATGTGTTTCATTGCAGCAGCAGCCATTGATTATCACAAATAGTTTACTTTAATTGTTGGTGTGTATGTCTCAGAACAGGGTAAGATAATCAGTAGCAACTGCAAATACCAAATCAGCAGAAACAAATACCAAATTAGCAGAAACAAATACCACTAGGTGGTGACCGGATATCACTTGGAATCGTGTGATCACTTTTCAAAGTAAACTATTCGACCCTAATGCCTGGGTTACACGAATATCTACTTGGGATAAGACCAAATGCAGTTATAGAATTAGGCACAATTCAATAACCCTTTTGCTTATAAGTGTTAATCGTTTTCTGTGTGTTAATCATGCATAATCAGATCTCCTATTTATAGGAGATTACTCTTAGCTAGTCAAATGGAATTATGAGTATTAATCAGCCCATTAATAGCCTCATAATTATCCCCATTATAGCCGTTAGTGGTTACATGACCAATTAAACGTGGTCATTATGCAGTTGTAACTGCCACTTGAATAGGTCAAAGCCCGTTACAAGCAGTACTTTCATCAGTACTTTCATAGCACTTTTGTGGAAACACTGCTTCAGTGGAAACCACAACAGTACTTTCCACCAGCAGTACTTTCAACTAGCACTACCAATATAAACCACTATTAGAGTCAGGGTGTTCATGGACCTTATGGGTGTACACTCCGTACCTCCTAACCCATTACCAAGTGTGAACTAATCCCACAAGTGCACTAAATTTTCCAACATATTATATGTATAATACAAGTGTCAAAGCTACTAAGGTATATGTGTATATCTAGTTGAAAGATTTTTATGGAAAAATGTGGTGACTCATTGGGTTTGGTCGGCAAGGGGGGAAGGGGAAAAGAGTGATGTATTTTTGATGAGTTAATGTATTATTTGTTAAGTGTAGTGTATATTTGGTAAGTAAAAGTAATTATTTAGTGTAGCGTTGGCTAGAAATCGATTTTTACGGAACAAAATAAAATATATCGAAGTCATAAAAATTATAAAAATACATTTCTCACAAGAATTGAGTGAATAAATAATTATCGAGTAGTATTTACGAAATCCGTCTTAAATATATATATATATATATATATATATATAACAATTTATATACAAAATAAATTTAAAACATCGGGTAAAATAATAATATAATTTTTATAGTCTTAAAATGAGTATAAAAATATATCAGGATAATTTTTGGAAGTGTCGGATCAAATATTCAAAATAAATGATTATGCGATAGCGGTTATTTAATAAATAAATATACGTTAATGAAATATGCAAACCCATGCATAAATTAATATGAAGATGATATTACTGATGATATGTAGACTAAATCTAGTCTATATGAAATGTCCTTAATGATGTTTCATGAATTCGCAGCTAAACCCTTACGGTTACGCGAATTTGATACTCGTAAACCTAGTTTACGAAAAATAATAAATAGTGATTTTTCTCCCGGAATGAATAGCGTTTTGTGAATAGTAAAATTTTGAAATAACCTTTCAAAGTCTCAAACCGACTTCAAAAATGATGAATAGTAATCAGTGAATAGTAAATTCCAGAGATGAATAGTGAAATTTGAGAAATGACCTGAAATTACGATGTGTCACATAAATCACCAAGTCCAAAATCAGACAAAGGGAAGACACCTGTTGCTGAAATAGAAGAAGAAAGCTCGGACGATGAACCAAGGGATGAACACCAGCAATTCCACAAAACTCTTAAGCATCTGAGGATTCAACATTCTGCTTTTCACAATTTAATCTTCAACAAACGGAGGCCCTGTAGGTTCCAGTGGTGGTGCACTAACCACACCAGTTCTCGATGCGGTTAATCAACCCGATAAGGGAACTGGTACCACCACTCAGGAATCAACAGAGCAACAGCAGCAAGAAGATGAAATCATTTTCGATTTTGAAGAAGAGGAAAAGGAGAAGAATGAGAAGATAACTGATGAAGACATAGAGGAAGAAGCTAGGGAGAGAGCTGAAGAAGAGGCTAGGGCTAAAGCAGAGGAAGAGGCGAAAGATCAAGAGGAAGCTGACAATTATCTACAAGATAATCCAGAACATAACCCGGAACAATCCTCTGAGCCACCTAAGGACCCTGTTGGGAATAATCCGTTACCATGGATAGTATGTGGTTTACACTGCTTGGATTAACACTAGCAGTGGAAACGTATTCCCACTGCTAGTTTATTATTACCACTGCTATCAGTTTATTTTTAGTTAAACGCGTCTAGATAAGTATAGAATAGATCTTGTGTATATTCTATTATGTTAGCTTTATACTTATCTTGTAAAGGACTCCTTGTTGTATAAAAGGAGATCCTAGGTTATTGTCTTAGGTACTTGTTAATTACCTACGGATTACACACAAGAGCTTCAAGGTGTAACCTTAGTGATAAGTTAAGATCACTCGTATTATTCATCAATAATATTGGAGCTTAAGTTTTGTGTTTAATCTGTGTTTATATACAATACATCATACAATCCATCTTCTAAGTATTACTAAGTAAATTCCGCGTGCTTAATAATATTATACAAAATATCATTGACACAAGAGTGTGTCGGATCCATCAAGTGGTATCAGAGTGAAGGTTCTGTTATTTTGTTTTAGAAGATCCAAGGAATAAGCTTAACCTACTCACTCAATTCAATGGAGATGGAAAACAACCAATCAAACTCTTCTTCTACTCCAAGACTTCCAAAGCTCAAACTTAATGAGTTTGAGATGTGGAGGATACTGATTGAGCAATACTTTCTCATTCAGGACTATGCTCTATGGAGATCATTCAAGCGGTGATTTTTCATGCACGTGACTGAATACTTGTGAAGGTTGGTGAAGCGGATGTTGTGAAAGTGTCTGTGCCGAATCAAATCTGAAAAGGCACAAAGGAAGAATGATCTTAAGGCTAGAAGTTTCTTTGTGATGACTCTTCCTAGAGACCCAGGATCATTGCATTGCAAGTTCAAGACTACTAAAGAACTGTTTGAAGAGATTTGCTCAGTGTTTGGTGGTAATGATGCTACAAAGAAGACTCAAAAGACATTATTGAAGCAAAGTTATGAAAACTTCTGCTTGCAATGACTCTCTTGATAGCATCTTCACCAAACTTAAAGATTGTAACACACTGGTAGTGTTTGGCATTGAGGTAGAAAAGGAAGACCTCAATTTGAAGTTTCTAAGAAGTTTGCCTTGAGTTTCAAACCAATGTTACTGCGGGAAAACAAATCAGACATAGAAACAATGAAGATCAATGACCTTTACAACAACTTCAAACTTATTGAGCAAAGGTTGAAGAAGGTAGGGAAACTTGGTACAAGCTCTAGTAGCTTGGCATTGTTGTCAACCTCTGTTGTGGTGATGATCGAAGATGAAAGTGATGATGATATTGCCACTACAGGTTCTAAAGTTTCCACTGGTAATGTTAATGTTACCACTGCAGGTTCAAAGAAGAAGGTTGCTAGTATTGGAGATCCTACCTTTTATAACTTTGCTTCAATAATGGCTCTGTCTTAACTCATGAAGACATAGAGCAAATTGATGAAGATGACTTGGAGGAGATGGATATAAAATGGCAGATAGCTCTTCTTAGCATGAGGGCTAAGAAATTTTACAAGAAAACTAGCAAGCCTATCCACAGTAATGGTGATGATACTGCAGGTTTTGATAAGAAGAAAGTGGAGTGCTTTAACTGCCACAAGTTTGGACATTTTGCTAGAGAATGTAGAAGACCAAAGACCAAGGACAACAGGTCTACTTGGTACAAGCAAAAGAAGGGACCAACTGTGGAAGAACCAAAGGCAATGTTGGCTATTGATGGTGTGAGCTATAATTGGAGTTTCATGGCTGATGAACAAGAAGAAGAACATTTTGATCTTTGCTCTTGTTACTACTGAATTTGCTCTCATGGCTTTCTCTGACTCTGAGGTACAAAACTCTGAATGTTGCTCTAAAACATGTAGGGCTGCTAGAGAAGTTGAAAGACTTAATGATTTATATTCTAGTGAAAGACAAGAGTTGTATACTGCTAATTATATTGTTTCTAATCGTAGGAGAGCCATGGCAGTTTTAGAAAAACAAATAGAGCACTTTCAAGAAAATGAGTCAAAATATAGTGATGATATGATTCTTCTTAGAAGAGAGTTAGATCATACAAAAGCTGTGAATGAAGCATACCAAATAGAGCTTGAAAAACTTCAAAAGAAAAATGAAAATGTCAATTTAACCTTAGACACATGTTATCATCAGTCTAAGTCAATTGAAAAAATTTGGAAGGCTCAAGTTTATAGTAAAGCTAAGTCTGGTATGGGTTATAATACAGTGCCTCCACCACTAAGGGGTGTTCCATCACCTCCAGGTATAGATTTAGCTCATACAGGTTTAGAAGATTTTAAGGAACTTGAAAGAGAATATGGTCCTTTAAAGGACACTAAGTTGAAAAGTGAGGAAGAAGTTAAGCTTGATAATGATGTTTTTGAGAGTGCTAGTGACTCATCTGTTGTAGATGAGAGTGTTAAAAAGAATGTAGAGACTTCTATCCCAAAAGTTGTTAATACTATTATAGAGGAACCTATGAAACCAATTAATAAACCTAGACCAACTGTAAAGTATGCTGAGATGTATAGGAACAAGCCTACAGCTCCTAGGGGTAATCAGAGGAGTTGGAATCATGTTAAATCTCAAAAACTAGGTAGTGATTTTGTTATGTACAATAAGGCATGTTATATCTGTGGTAGTTTTGATCATTTACATGCTTATTGTGATTATCATAATGGGAGAAGGGAAGTATATGGGAATAAAAGGGTGGAGTCTAACAAGTTTCAACATAATGTACACCCTAACACACATTGCAAAATGGTCCCAAGAGCAGTTCAACTTAGAAGTGGCCTCAAAACTTTTGCCACTGCTAAAACTGTTAATACTGCTCATCCTAAGTCACCTGTTAAAAGTGCAAACTCTAAAACAACTTTTGCAAAATCTGCACAAACAAGGAAAGGAACTTATCAAGCTAAAAAGTTTAATTATAACCAACAGTGGTTTCCTAAAAAGAAACCAGCAGTTACCACTGCTCATTCAAAATTTACCACTGCAAGGGTTGTAAACAAGAAAAGGGGGGACATGGGCAATGCTGTGAAGGCCTCAACACGTTGGGAATGAAAACCTAAAGGAAATACCTCTTCAACCAATCCCAATGGTGTATCAATGACCTTAATTTGATAGATTTAACTATATTGATACACGAGGCAGATCCAAGTCAATCATGGCTTGGGTCCCCAAAAGAAACTAACTCTTTACTCTTATGTGAAGGAACATCCAAGGACAAAAGATCAGGATCAAGGATATCTGATAGTGGGTGTTCAAGGCACATGACTGGCAAGTCTTATCTTTTCGATTTTGAGCATAATTATGGACCGATTATGTCAGTTTTGATAATGAAGTTAGTGGAACAAAATGTGTGATCAGGGAACACTAAAGATAAAGGAAAACATGGATTATTATTATTATTACACAAAGCGCACTCTAAGTGCGTGATTACATCCATGAAGTACAGATTACAAGCATCACAACATAAACTGAAAACCAACTACCAACAACCTACCCCAAACACAAGCTTCCTAACCCATCTCCTTCCTACCCATCATCTATCATCTATGGCTTCTTGGGAAAGCCCCAGCTTGGCATCACCTTCGGTGCCCCACGCATGTTAATCCACTCGTACACTCTAGGGCTTGCTAATCCCATCACCACTATCCCAGTAGGTTGTGAGGATGAAGAAGGACTGGCTGATGGTGGAGCTGATTGCAATGGCAGAAAAGGTGATGGTTGGAGCTCTTCAGGAGGAGCTATTGGTGCAAGAGGGGGAACACTCAGGACTCTTCCAGATGTCTCATCATCTGTATCTACATATGGAGATATATATGAGCTGTTCTCTGAGCTATCTTCCTTGATTAGTGCATCCTGAGGCTCTGGTTGTAGTGATGAAGGACCAGCAGGAAAAGGATTTGAAAGAACCATTGAATGTTTTCTCTTCCTAGATACAACCTTCTCATACTCTTCTTTTTCAACTCTCCCAGGGTTTTTCAAAACAAAGTCATCCCATGAACTATCAGATGAACTGCTAGAAGAAAGATTGATTGGACTTGATTGACTCATGGTGTTGTTGGAGAAATGATCTTTGAGAGTGAAAGTTTTGGAGTATGTGATTTGAGTGATTTGTGTTAAATGGTTTGTTAAATATATATTAAGTTGGATTCAAGAAGTTAATGAGGGGAAGGTGTAAGTAGTTGAGAAGTAAATTGGAGTCCTGTGGCCTTGGAAAGTGTATCAGTGTTTATGAGTTGACATTATTGAGTATAGCCACTGCTATGTTCATTCAAGTAAATACACTAACCATTGCCAAAACTCAACAGTGATTCCAGCGTTTGATTTATGCTTGTGAGTTGCAGATTTGAAGGGTTCTTTGTTTACATTGAATGGTTACTCTTTGATGAATCGATGCTCGAGGTTGTTTAGAATCTATCTTGTTGTCCACTGATATTTACACAGAAATTATTTTACAGTGGGAACTATATTGCAACCAGTGGTAACATGCTTACAGTGGAAAAAGGAAAGCAAAGGAACTTCATTAATATAACGTGATTCAATACAACCAAAGTTAAAGTACTACTTATCATCAGAACACAAAAGACTGCAACCTAGCACATCCTACATCTAACTTCAGCTACTCCATTGGATTCTTGCCTTTACCCACATAATTTCTCGGTGCCCTCTTCCTTTTATTCTCAAAAGTGGATTGCATTCTTGGACATGGAAGCCAGAGACACATGTGAAGGAGGCTTTGGTAGCATTGTAGGCCTTGTTGGGATGGATATCTGTTTCATATTGGAGATAGCTGTTTCCAGTGCTATTGAAAGATCTTTTGGCAAATCTTTGGCCATGGAATAAGTTTCATCATTCTCCTCATCATCATCAGATGAGCTGGAGTAGAACTCAAGAGATTTTGCAGGCTTAGCTACAGGCATACGCTTAGCAGTTTCTTTGGTATACCTTTTGAATGAAGAGCCAGCCCCTGGTGGAAATGATCCATACCATCCTGATGCTTCAAAGGAGGACTCTGACTCGATTACATATTCTTCTTCTGAGTCTGAAGAGATGTTGATGATATTGGAGGGATTACTCATGATTGTTTTAGGGTTCTTGGATGTTTGAATGTGATTTGATGAAGATTTCAACAAGCCAAGCCTCCTTATATAGACAAGGTCGGTTGAAAGGGTTATTTAATGAGAATATTTACTTTTTCCTATTTTGGTAGGTTAAGGAGTAAATATAGATATTATCAAGTTGACTTTGGAAGATATTTTACTTGGGTTGGTTAAAGATAACTTTGGTTAATATCAAGTTGGTTATTTCTATGTCTTACAAAAACATAACCAAGCTTTGATGGGAGTTGAATGTAAAAGGTGTATATCTGAGATACACAACAAATGGTTATTGATTCACCATGTCTTATACACATAAGAATCAACTAGTCCAGGGCAAACGGCTACTGGTAAAGACTTAACAAATCCATTTATGGTTGATAGTTTACCAAAAACTATATGGTTATCAACTCACCATATTCTTTATGATTAAGAGTTGGCTAGTCCATAGCAAACGGCTCATGGTAAAGACATATCAAATCCGTTGATAGCTGGTAGTTTGCTAAAAACTATGATAAGAGTAGTCTAGTTTTATATGATTTTATTTACAACTGCTCTTTGAAATTTTTGTGAAAAATTACCACTGCTAGTTCACAGTTACCACTGACAGTGTTATTTTAACACTGTTGTTCTAGCCATTACAACTGCTTGTGTCAGTAACTTATTTTTAGTAGCCGTTGAAAGTAACCATTGTTTTCCATATATATAGGGTTAAAATTTTAAGGGAATTATCTTCTTTCCATATTTTAATACTTTCTTAAGATAATTTTACTTGTGCAATAATTCTAAACCCTAACCCTATTTATCTTTCTCTCTCAATTGGTTAGTTACTCTTTCATTCTTAGTGACATAATATTGTTTTTCATCAAAAGTTTCTATGGCATCTTTGAAGTTTGAAGATGATCACGACCTCGTGGCCTATCTACAAAAGTCTAATGAGAAGAGCGGCCCTGTTTATCATCAAATTGTGGACTTTCTACATACCACACATATAAGGTATGCTTTGCTTTTAAAACCCACAATTTATATCTCTCAAATCAAGCAGTTTTGGACTTACGCTTTCAGTCCATAACACTTGAGATTGGAGATACACATGAAACGATGGATGCTCTGAGCCACTTGTGGGTGGGGTAACTATTGATGATACTGAGGCATCCTTGAGGAGAGTACTCCAATTGGGTGATCTCAATGGTCTCATCACATTACCTATGCCCGAAATTCATGATACTTTATCATCCATGGGGTATGATACCATACGACAAAAGGCTACTTTCAAAAAGAGTGGTTTTTGTCCCAAATGGAGATTTTTGATTCATACTCTGTTACATTGTCTAAGTCCAAAGAAAACATCTTATGAGCAATTTAGTTCAACCATGGCTTATCCTTTGGTTTGTCTAGTCACTGATAAGATTTTTAACTGGTCAAACTATATTTTTACAAGTATGAAAGGCAATGTACAGAGTAAAACAAAATTTTTATTGTATCCAAGGTTTGTGTAAGCAGTGCTAAATGAGTTTTAACTGCAATCCCACACTAATGTTTATCAAATCAGTTGCCTAAAGCTTAAAGTTTTTCAAAATTTGAACAAAGATGGCAATATGATTTTTACACCTCTCCTTCCTCACATGCTTGCTAAGATCACAACTGAACAAAACACACCCATAATTAATGTTCCAAACATTGATTATACTCCTCCAGTTTCAAAAACCTATGAGAGAAGGTCTAAACAGCCAACTCCTCTCATGACAACACAGCAAGTTTCTGAACCTTTTGGTCTAGGAACAAGCAGTGGAGGTTCTAGACTTCAACCTAGTCCTACTAGGGAGGAATCTGAACCTTTGCCCCATGATTCTCCTCTCCCAACAGGTAACACAGTTGGAAGTGATGAGGGCAATGGGAACCAATTGGAATTGATGGTTTTGTGTACCAAGTTTGCAAAGCAGGTTGAATCTCTACAGAAGTCTTTGGCACAAGTCAAGAAGCAGCATGCCAAAGATATTCAAAATTTAAAGACAGAGATTCAGACTTTAAAGGAAGAGATACAAGGGTTGAAACATGACAAAAAGACTGCAAAGTTGGTGATTTCATCTTCATCCTCACCTACTGATGGTGATTCAGCTGATCATGATTTGGGAAATTCTTCCAAACAAGGGAGGAAAACAGGTGCTCACACTGAGGGGAGGACAATTGATTTTGAAGATGAAGGAGATACAAGTAAAGGAGCAAAGGAATCTGAAACTCATGGAGAGCAACTTGAAGATCAAGACATTTTCCAAACTGCAACTGATTTTACCACTGAATTTATTTCCACTGCAGAGCCAAATTTTGCCACTGCAAATGAAGAATTTGATAATTTGAAGAAAGACAAGGGTAAAGCAGTAATGGAAGATGTAGAGCAAACTGGAAGCAAAATTTCAAAGAAAAGACAAACTCAGATTGCTCTTGATAGAGATCTTGCAGAGAAGATAGCAGAAGAACAAGTTGCTAAGAAGAAAAGATAGAAAGAAATGGAAGTTGCAAGCTTTTTGGAAGCTAAAAGATTGAATAGAATGGAAGATTTTGTTGATCCACTTTCCACTGTTCAACCTACAGTTCTTAGAAGACTCGAGTTTAGTTATGTTCCTACTGAAGATGATATTGAATTCTTGATTGCTAATAATCCAGAAATCAAGAAAAAGGCAATTGACCTGGTACTGATGCATCCTTAGCGAGGAACAAGAACAACTCAGGTTGAAGGATTTCATTCAAATGAAGAACAATCAAGCACTTGAACATGTGATCAATTCAGTCAAAAGGGAAAGGGCGGAAGAAACCAATACAACCAACCAAGGCACAAATACTTGCATACATGAAGACTTATTGTTGTCATGTTGGTAATTGGAAGAAGCATCAATTTAGAGGAATGCCTGATGATCAAGTTGAAAGAGCTTATTACAGAGTTCTATGACAAGATAAAGCTTTTACTCCAATGGACTCTGAAGAAGAAGCGAAAAGGTTTCCTAGATTGAAGAGAAAGGCCAAAGTAAGTGATTCTCAAATTGTTAAGAAGACTAATGTTGATGAAGATCAAGCAATGTCTCTTTGAGAAGAAAATTCCTACTGAGAAACTCACTGAAGATCAATTGACTGGAATGATTGTGATTGAAGAAAGAGATTTTTATCCAGAACCACTGCAAGTTCGACATCCTATTATTGATTGGGAATTTTTCACAGCTAGCAATTTTGCTCCATCATGGAAGATCACAAGGCTAGGTGGTGCAACTTCATCATTCATGACATTTGAAGATCTTATTAAAGCTTTTGACAGAGATGACCTTAATACACTATGGAGATTAGTTCAAGAAAGGTTTAATGCTCAAGATCTCAAAGATACAAAGGAGATGCAGTTATGGGTGAATCTTAGAAGGTCTATGAACCAAATTTTGATGATGACTTAGGAAAACCTTATTCACGAGTTTTGGTACTAAATGGTTTTACTATGATTCATGTGAAGTTCATCATGTCTCTACGAATAATGGAGAAGACTTTTTCATGCTTGCTGAGAAAGAATATCCACTTAGAGCTGGAGCTCTTCTGATGATGTTAACCTTACCAATAAGAGTTAATGAAGACAATTAAAAGGTCAGAGCATTGTTACAAAGACTTCAAGATCAATGTTCAAGAGCCATACGGAAGTTAAGAAAGAAGTGAAGTGTTTGGTTGAATTCCCCAAATCCTTGAAGATAATGCATATTGAAGAAACTTATTGATTTGAAGAGAAATCATAAGTTTAGGGGAGGATTGTTGGGAATAATCTGTTACCACGGATAGTATGTGGTTTACACTGCTTGGATTAACACTAGCAGTGGAAACGTATTCCCACTGCCAGTTTATTATTACCACTGCTATCAGTTTATGTTTAGTTAAACGCGTCTAGATAAGTCTAGAATAGATCTTGTGTATATTCTATTATGTTAGCTTTATACTTATCTTGTAAAGGACTCCTTGTTGTATAAAAGGAGATCCTAGGTTATTGTCTTAGGTACTTGTTAATTACCTACGTATTACACACAAGAGCTTCAAGGTGTAACCCTAGTGATAAGTTAAGATCACTCGTATTATTCATCAATAATATTGGAGCTTAAGTTTTGTGTTTAATCTGTGTTTATATACAATACATCATACAATCCATCTTCTAAGTATTACTAAGTAAATTCCGCGTGCTTAATAATATTATACAAAATATCATTGACACAAGGAGTGTGTCCAGATCCATCAGACCCTAAGCCTTCTCATGACTCATCTTCATCTGATTAATCGTCTCACTCATCACCACCACCATCCAAAGATGCTACCACCAGATCCACATCCAAATCAGTAGAGAAACCGACCGACACTTGGGCATCACGTGCCAAGACCAAGATTGTCAATGCTATCAAGCAAGCAAGGAAACGCAACGTTGTTAACAAGAAATTGAATCAGCTTGCCGACAGAGTCAATTTACTTCAAAATGTAATAAACGAGTTCTCAAAGGAAAGAAAAGAAACGAGATCCGGCAATTTCTCAAGCAGATATAGAGGTGAAATGGACAGACGATCAAGGGGACTACACTCATAAGTTCCTTCTCGACACCATCCACGGAGTCACAGAGAGAGTTAAGCGAGATAACTCTATCCACATCTCATGTCACTGGTCAAGCATACACTGTCAAATACCCCTGCGGTCATGGAAATCAAACCAGTCCCGTCTCCTGTTGTCACTGATGCATAATTGATCTCTAAGCTGGTTATGCAAATGTCTCAACGATCTGCAACTTTCACTTCTGACGAAGCAAAACGTTTTGAGGCATTACTGGAATATCAACTCAAGACATCTTGTAAAGAGTCGGTTGGTCAGGTTAAGAAACTAAGAGATGATGAGGATGTAGATAAGGATTCCGAGCCTAAGCGTCAAAAGAAAACAGGCGAATCCTCTTCCATGCCTCCACCACCCCAAAAGACCACCACCACCACAAGAACTGCTCAACATCCTCCTGCTTCTGATAAACCTCGAGACTCTGAGTCTTCACCACCACCAAAAAAACCGGTGATCATTTCCAATACACTAGTGGTGACGACGAAGAGATTCCTGAGCCCCAACAACAGCCCTTACCTAAAACATCAAGTGAACAACAATCAAGACCATCATCCATACCTAAGAAGAAGAAGAGATCCAGCTCTGTCGTTTCTTAGTTAGATGAAGATAACACTGCAGAATACGATTGGTTCAGCAAGCTCGTTGATGCTACTCCGCGACAACCAGAAGGCCAAGAACCGGTAGATGGTCATACTATGGAGCAGGTTAAACTTATCTAGGATGAATTCAGGGTCAAAAAGATGATGAAGAAGCGAATGCGCGGATCAAAAGCGATGCTTTCCAATTGTTAAGGAGCCAGTCGAGGCGGTCTTTGTTGAAGTTGAATATCACCTCGACAACATTGCACGAGCTATGTCCAACAACATTGACTGGCTAAACCCAGAATTGAACATTGACTTCACAAGACCAGATAAGGCTCCATATTACACAGACTGGACCAAACCACTACCAACCATTGGTCGACCATATCAACCTAGAATCCCTTACCAATACTTCTTCAACAATGACCTGGAATTTCTACAACATGGTAGCAAAGTCAGCACGAAGTATGCTACGTCACTCACTTTCAACATCCCAGCAGCGGTCTTCTCCAACAATGTTACCATCGAAGAAGAAGCCACAAGAATGTTTGT
>OU343225.1:193962621-194049499 GCA_910596185.1 Chrysanthemum makinoi
TTTTAAATGTTTGTAATTTAGAACATTCATGACTCAATGGTAGTAAGCTCATGAAGTGATAGAAAGTTCTTCTAGAACCAAGGAAACATCCCTACTTATGTAAGACTATAAATACCCTCTCCCTAGAAGGGAGAGGGTTGTTGGTTCTAATTGCAATTATCATTTTCACTAATCATTCATTAGTTCCTTCCACTCTCTCTCTCTATAACTTTCTCTCTCTAGAAATACATATTGTTGTGATAAGATGGTGACCTAACAACTACAAACATAGATCTCTTGGATCTGAGGTTAGTGAGTTTTTAACTCAGGGGGAAAGTATGTTAGAAAGGGATGAGCAACAATGAAGAAATGGCTCACTATTTATAGAGGAAAAAATCTACTGTTCCCCGGATCTCACGGATCCCTTCCACAAGGGATCCGTCTAGCGTAAAGCTAGGGATCCATGGGACGCTCCCCTTTACCCATGGGTATTTTGGTTATGGGTCATGGGTTGATCCATGGATCTTTGGCTAGATACAATGTATCTCTTGAGTGCAATGCACTTAGTCACTTGGGTATGGGTTGATCCATGGGTTATGGATATTATCCATGTATGGTATGGCATCATGAAATACAGGATTATGGGTCAAGCTCAATGGGTCATGGGCTTTAGGTTGTACCCAACTACATTCAATGTATTTGCCCAATGGGTTATGATACTTAAGTTTCTACCCATTTAAATTACCCAATATACTTCATACTAGTTATGTGTATATTTTGCCCAAATATGTAAACACTAGTTGTTGTACAGATGTAATCATAAAATCACTTATACTTGTTTTGTGTTTTATGTGAAAATGTGAATATGTTAGAAACTATTAGTTCAAACCATTTACGTATTATATTTGTTTCGTTAAAATGATTTTACGTTTGTTATCGACAAAATATTAGAAGATCGTAAAATATAAATAAACGTTTTTACGGCTTATTTGTATTAACAATCTCCCCCTTTTTGTTGATGACAAAACATAAAATTATTTTAAGAAAAAGCTAAAATTCGTAAAAGTTTGAATTTGTAGTTTTTACTTTCTTCTCCCCCTTTTTGTCGAAACAAAAAGAGCTTCGAAAGAAAACTAACACATTGTTTTAGGAAAAACATGTGAAGAAAAATAATAGAGAGCAAGTAACGGGAAAGGATCTCGTCTTTACTCCCCCCTTGACGAGTCCATCCCTAAGTAAGGGCGTCAAGAAAGTAATCCTAATCTAGTTCATTTGCAACTAAGTTTTGCAAAAGATTTCGTCTATGTGACGGGTGTTCTCCCCCTAGATGATTTCTATTTTGCAAAGGGATGTCATGAAATGTAAATCTAAGATTGCAAGTAATTTTGCAACGTATTGTTTTGAGACCAAGCTCCCCCTAGCTTTAGGGTGTCAAATTCTGTATTGTTGAATAACTACAAAACAAAGGTTAGAAAACAAGTATAATGCGCAATTTCCTGTAAATATGACTCAAGTTAGTAGGAAAATAGTTTCCTGTCTCACGGTTCCCTCCTAGTAGGGATCCGTCTAGCCCAACTATAGGGATCCGTCTATCTGATGAATAAAATCAGTAAATGGTGGTATAACAAATAGTGTTATCACCAAAGAGAGATATGTAACGTTAACATATACTCATAAATATAGCAAGTAGCATGTAATTTCATGTAATAAAACTAGAGTTATGATATACATGACTCTAAAAACTAAGAAAATAGACGATAAATGACTAGGAATTTCTAGACCAACTAACGCTTGATGCTAGGACACCACTAAAATTGTGAAGATCGTTTATAAGCTCAGCTAGGGATCAATAACAAAGATAATAAGCAGCGGAATAATCAAAACAATACTTTGTTATTGAACAAGGTTTTCATTCACTAACACTAACTAATCTTAGACGTTTATAGGAACACGTCTACTAACTAAACTAATAACCTAGGCGTTTACAAGACTATACGCCTAGGACACACACACACCTTTACTAGACGTCTACATTATGGAAGACTTAATTTAAAACCTACACCCCATGTCCTCTTTATATACTAGAGGATTAGGGTTTACAAATCTCTACTAAGGACTAATAAATAAAACTTCTTTTGCAAGCAAGTCCCTCCATCTTTTTGTAGGTTTCCTTCTTGTCATATTAAGTCCCTCTTGTTTCATTCTTTTTGTCTTATCAACTCAAACGTATAATTCCCAACAATCTTCCCCTAGTTGATAATGACAAAACCATTCTTGAACGAACTTCCTAGACGAAGTAGAGAAATTGAGATCAGGGATCTCACCATGAATGAAACAAGTATGTCTTCTTTGTCTTCCCTTAATCCATGCCATGTCACTCAAACATCTCTTTCCCTTTTTGTTATTATCCAAATAGGGAACATATGCAAATAATGATCTTGACTACTACTTAACTAAATCATACTTCCAATCTAAAACTTCCAATGTTTAAAATCGCCCACCATTACGCACCATAAGAAAAATAGATCCAAAACAGTAGAAAACTCCAACTAGCAGTAGTAATAATGATCAACAGTAGTAAAAATCAAACACTTCCCCTTGAGTGATGCATGTACATCAATGATTCTTAAAAATCTGTAGGCTTCTTGTAATGATCACTTGTGAAGAAAACCAAATAGAACAAACTTGATGAAGAAGTAGAATTTCTCAAACTTGTGTCTTAAATCTGTACTATCCACGGAACTCCATACTTATACCCATCAAATATAAGTAGACCGCAATCCCTTGACAAGAATCCTCAACTAGTATGAGACACTGAGCACTACAATGTAACTCCTTCAAGTGATAGCCAATGTGTGCATAGAGCATCATAAGAAAAATCACACATTGCTAGATTCATCAAGCTAGATGATAAGAACCCAAACCAAGTAATTCCACTTCACCTTCAAATAAGTGATAAATAATCCTCTTCGTAATCAATTATTCAATGAATCTAATACAAGCCTTTTTTAATCCTTTTACGAACATAAATTTCTTCCTGTGTGTGTGAGCAATAACCTCTGTGTGTGTCGTCCAAAAATCTATAACAAAAATCACGCTCGACTTCCCCTTAAATCGAAAACCATGAAAAGCAGTACTTTAAAATTTAGATCAGCAGTACGTTCAATAATAACAGTACTTTGAGAAGGAGCAGTACTTTCAATTTAGCAGAGCAGTACGTTTAAACACAAGCAGTACTTTCGAGTTGAATCTTCGAGCAAGCAGTACTTTGCGTAATAGCAGTACTTTAACAAACATGCAGTACTTGAAATAAAATCTGCAGTACTTTGAAAATACACACCAGTACTTTCAGCAGTACTTTCACACAAAAGCTCAGATGGAAGATCCTTCGATTGGAAAGTTAGATTGATACATAGAGAACATCCACCCAAAATTTCGTTACGATCCAACGGTTAACGAAAAAGTTATGATCGTTTCAAAACAGTGTTGTTGTAACCTTACGAAAAATCAGCAGCAGACTTCGACGACTTATAACCGATTGAGAGCTCCGATTGACAATCCTCTCAGCTGAGATTAAAGATAGAAATACCAAGAAGCTCCAGTTCAAATTTTAGCTCGATCCAACGGTTCAATAAAAAGTTATGCCTTCGGAAAGCAGTCTTTGAGAAGTATTACGAATTTATGACAGCTTCGAATTTTTCTTCCTTCTTCTTCAAGAAAACCTTGTAGATCCCTAGATATCACGATCACCAGGCTTTGATACCACATGAGAAGATCGTTTTAAGCTCTTAGAGATCTGAATCTAAAGATGCATTAAGAAATTATCTCAGAGTGGTAGATTTTGATTATTCAAAAGAAGATACAGACATGAAGATGAACAGATCTCAGATTAGTGCTTTTGATATTGTCAAATCCAAAGAAGGAGATTATATGATTTTTCATAAGGAAGATGAAAGCTTCAAAGTTTTCAATAGGTTATGGGATTTGTTACATATTATAGATAGAGTGGATTTATTTTATCTATATAATGTGGTAAAAGCTTATTTTGGAGATATTCCATCGAAGGAATTTGTCGGTTTTGCTTGGAGATCTTATAACCATGTGGGAATCGAGAAGAGGAAAGCACGATGATATATGGAAAAATCAAGATTGTTGGAAATTGTTTGCTGGAGATTCTTTGAAGAATCTGGAGTTCATGTTTTGGAGCTAGAGAATGGTAAAATGATACACATGTTTGTAAACAGAAGATATCCTCTCACGGTTGAGCTCATGAGAAGAATGCTAGAGCATGGATTGGAAGTAGAAGAGGATAATGAAACTGCTTGCATGGTTATCAATTTATTTATCAACGGACTACCATTCTTGAAGAAGATGAGTAAAATGGTATGAATTTTATTGAATAATTTATTTTTGATAAATCAGTACTTTATTCAAAGTATCTGGCGATCAAACGATTACTTCATAAAAGTCGCTTGTAGCTTTTAAAACCGTTAAGTAATTTTTCAATGAAACCTTTTGTTAAGTAACAAATTTTTGAAACAAAGGTTAAATAAATGGATTTTAAGATGGCAACATCAAATAGGTAATCAATCCACCATGGTTACAAAAGGATTGGCTAATCCATGAGCAAACGGCTCTGGTAAAGATATATCAAATCCGTTTTAGTTGACAACTTGCTAATAAGTTGTATGGTAATCAACTCACCATATCGGTTAATGTGAAGAGTTGGCTAGCCCACAAGAAAATGGCTTGTGGTAAAGGCATTGGAAAAACCATTATTGGTAATTAGTTCACCATTAGATAGAAGAACTAACTAGTCCAAAAGTGCAGCTTTTGGTAAAGACAAATCAAATCTGTTGATGGCTGATGATTTGCTAAAAATCATATGGTTATCAATGTACCATGGTCTTACACACCAAAACATTTGGCTACTCCAAAGATAATGGCTTTGGTAAAGAGATCTAAATCCATTAAATTTTCAATGATTCACCTCTCACAGAGTTAACACACACTGAAGTGATGAGAATAGTATGCAACTTAAAGCTGAATTAATGTACAAATTGTCATATGTTCTTTGTGTTCTTTGAAAAGATGGAGCTTGTTGGATCTGCTGAGAAAAGAACAATTCTAAGAGATACTTTGACAAGCACAGACACTACAGAGATATCTTGAAAAGACTAAGAAACAATCTGATCTTAAAGATGAAGTTGTTAAAGATACATTCACAAAGGAACTTGAAGTCAAGCAAGTAGAATTCAAGTTAGGGAAGGATTGTTGGGATATGAAAGTCTGAAGACATGAAAGTCTTGAAGATATGAAAGAATCTGTAGTGCAAGAAATCTTGGGAAAAGTCAAAGAGTCAAAGTACTGTTAAAGACAAAGTCAAAGTACTGCACCTAAAAGTCAAAGTACTGCAAGAACAAAAGAACTGTTATTCGTTTATGGAAAGTATTGTATTCTATGTTTAGATTACTTGTCGTACAAGGCTATCAATTGTAAACCGACTAGGATATCCTTGAGCCTATAAAAGGACTCCTAGATTGGCATTAGATGTGCGAGTCTATGAGTTTTAGAGTTTACGAATTCACAAGTTAATTAGTGTTTTAGAGAGAAGTTCGATTATCTTAGAGTTGTATTAGAATATCTGCATAATAAGCAGATTTAGAGTTTATAATAAAAGGTTATTCTTCTTAGCTTTGTTAAGTAAATTCCGCGTACTTGATAAAGATTGCTCAGTGTTTCTTTGTTAATAACTTAGGATTTATCCGAGGTTATTAAACCTTAACAAGCTAATTAAGATAGTTTGATTAAAGTATATCGATCCAACAAGCATGTGAAGATCGTTTTAAGCTCTTAGACGAGGTCTAATATTATATCTAGGAACACATAATAATAAAGGCGGAATATTCAAACATAGAATTAACATTATTATGAACAAGGTTTTTCATTATCATAAACTAACTAACTAACTATAATAGAGATCAAAGACTTGATCTAACACTAACTAACTAAACTCTAGGCGTTTTCCCTACGCCTAGGTTCCCACACACACACCCTTTTAGACGTCTACATCTTGTACGTCCTTACTAAAACTAATGACCCTTATGTCTCTTTATATACTAGAGACATCTAGGGTTTACAAGAGGAATCATAATACAATTAGGAAACTAATTATTCTTTTAAGCATATCTTCTAGAATCTTCCAAATCCTCCATCTTTTGTAGTTTCCCTTCTTTTCACTTTTAGTCCTTCATGTTTCATTCTTCTTGTTTTGTATCATCAAATCTATAATAGACCCAACAATCTTCCCCTATTTGATGATGACAAAACAAACACGATTCTTGTATGAACTTCCCTAGACGAAGTAGCAGAAGTTGAGATAATTAAATCTCACCATGAATGAAACATTTTTTCTTCCATGCTTCCCCTTGACTTGAAATCAGTCCTACTAGCAACACTTTTTTCTGTGAGTAAACTGTCACTAATCTGTCACTATCATGATTACTTCTTTCTCCCAAATCAGCTAGCGACACAAATTCTGTTGCTGAACTGTTGCTAAACCATCGCAAATCAAAGAGCAGTACTTTGCGTCCAAGCAGTACTTTCGGGGTCGAACAGTACTTTAATCAAAACAGTACTTTCAAATTCGGAGCAGTACTTTCAAATATAAACTGCAGTACTTTCGTATATAAACAGTACTTTGAAAAAATACGAGGAGCAGTACCTTAATGTTCGAGCAGTACTTTCAAAATCTACCACTCTGAGATAATTTCTTAATGCATCTTTAGATTCAGATCTCAATTCAACTCTTTCTTTCTTTGAAAACTGTCTATCTGCAACTTCAGTTTTCCTTTTTATTTTTAAGCTCTTCTTCCTTTCAGCTTCAGTCCAAAAAGCTTCTTCTCTAAAATCCTTGATATCTGCAACACTCTTCTTATAAGCTTCGGTCTCAGCATCATAGAGTCTTTTCATGTCAACATAGTTCAACTTCTGCAATCCTTTATACCCTCGACCTTTTAAATATGCCATCATAGCATTCCTGTCCTTAGCTAAATTAGGTCTTCTAGGCATATATCTAACAGGAGTAGGTGATTGTAATGGTTCATAAGTTTCAGCATCTAATTGCTCTTGCAACTTTTTAGCCGCTTCTCTACTTTGAGCTTCTTCACTTCTTGAACGCTCTATCTTTAGCATTTAACTCTTCTTGAAGTTTTCTAGCAACAACTTCATTCCTAGCAACTTCAATTGCTCTAACCTCTGCCAAAGTAAGTTTCTTCTTCTTTTCTTCTACTAAAACACCTTTCCCTTTATCCTTAAAATCAATTGCGGGTTGAGAATTCTTTGTTGTTCATTTTCTTGCACTTCTCTAATAGTAACACCACCTCTAGGTTGTGATAATTCTTGAAAAATTGTAGCAATGAACTCATCATCACTTGCAGGATGAATTGGTTTGAGAATAGCTTCCTCCTCTTCTTGTATAACGGTGTAGAAGGACCGCTTCTTCTTCAAAACTCAAAACTCTTGGAGTTATCACTTCTTGTCTAAAAGTACTTTGCTATTGAAAGCGAGTACTTTGTTGTTCAGTACCTTGTTGTTGATTACCTTGAACTTGTTGATTTTGTTGTTCAGTACCTTGTGATTGTTCAGCTTGTTCATCAGTACTTTCAACTTGTTTCTTCTTCTCAACATCTTCTTGCAAATTATCTTTTTCTAAATTCCTCCCCAAGTTGACATGATTGTTGATGAAACGAGTGGCGTTTGTTTTTCCTAGACTGCTTTTGCGCCTTTTTCTTAGATTTAACCCAGATTCGAAATTGTTGAACTAATGGCCACACAAAAATCTTAAGCCTTCGAAACTTCAGTTTTAATTTCTTTATCTGTTTGGCTTGGACCTCTGTAGTCTTTTTCAACTTGACCAACTCCTTTGTCAAAACATAATTATCCAATGTGATTTCATCAGGAGGTATGGTATGTGAATCCTCTCCTTGAATAGGTGAATGATCCTGCGGTTGAGAAACGAGAACAGACCCTTGTGAAGATGGAGAAGGGTGAAACTGCAACATCTTCTTAAAGTTCAACTAGGAGAAGCGTACCTTGTAGAGATGCAGTACCTTCATTTGATGTAGCGGTGGAGAAGCAAGTACTTGCGAAGCGGTACTTGCAGATGCGATACCTGCAGAGCGCAGTATCTTCAGTATCATCACTTCATATCACTCGACACCTGAACAACATCCATAATGGAAGTTGTTAAAGGAGTATCTTGACCCTTGAATAAAACACTCCTTTTTCCATAAAAGTAAAAATCTTGGATTGTTGAACAATAACAGAGCAATAAAGGCTGTAGGTTTTGGTACATCAGAAAGTTGCTTATTTAAGAAAACCTGTATAAACCTTGGGTACATCACCAGTAGATCCATGTGAAATATGTGATAGCATTCCATCCAGTAGTAGCCTTGAGAAGTTAAAAACTCTATCTGTAGCTAACCCAACCATAGCAGATGCTATATTTGACCCAAACTGCTCCCAAGAGGTACTCTTAGCACTTATGCAATGGAGCAACACATGAACCAAAAACTTCCAATGCGGACAAAATAATTGTTTTCTAAACGTTTGTTCATTCAAAGATCCTTCATAGCCAATATGTCGAAAAGTATCCCATATCAACTGCTTATCAAACCTTAAAGCCCCATCTGCATCATTGAACAATAAATCTTCTCGAATGGAGTCTTCAGTAATCTTAATAGTTTTCCACAGCAATGATGATCTAATATAATAATCGTCATTCTCCATGTTATCTCTAGCATTAGCCCAAAATTCTTGAATCCAGGGCTCAATAATATCCGGCTCCACTAAAAGAGCATAACTGATAGGCGAACCAGTAAGATAATCAATTATATCATGAAAGAGCATATTCGCATCAATCTTATCCAAATTAGCAACCATGTTATGCTTAGAAACAGTAGGACGAGTCGCCATTGTGGATTATGTAAGCAAAAAGAATGGAACGCGAAGAATATGAATATGATGAGAGAAAGATGGAAAAGATTATAATGTATCAATATGAGAGGGAAAATCGGAAAGTAGGTATTTATAGGTGAGATTTGAAAAATCACGGCCTAAAATAACATTGTTACCGTTAGCATTAAATTACCCCTCAAGATAACCGTTGGAACAGTACTTTAATAAGACAAACATACTTCCACGTAAGATACTTTCCCAAGCAGTACTTTCCAAGCAGTACTTTAACAAAAAACAGTACTTTTCCAATTTCTCCAGTATTAACTAAGTATACATAACTATCCTCCCCTCAAGCATTACACATGACTATACAAAGACTAAATAGTCCTCCCCTTAAATGTAGCTTACTAACTAATATACTCCAAAACATTTGACAGAACCTCCTTGTCTCCTGTCATGCTAACAGAACAACCACTATCAACAATAAAATGATCTTTAAGCTCCTCTTCTGGGTTGCCCTGTCTAATAAGATGAAAAAGTTAGAAACTTTTAGGAACCCAAGCCATTACTGACTTGTGTTCCCCTTGTGGAGTTACAAACTCAAATTCTTTGAGTATGTAATTACCACTATCTTTCAAATGATGATCCAGAATTATCTTTTGATCTTTAGCATGTGGTTTTCAAAACTTTCGGTTTTCAACACAAATCTCTTTTTCTTTCATCACAAAACATCGATTCACTTTTGGTTGAAAATACTTTCTGTCCTCTGCCAGTTACTTTCCCTCTTAACTCATTCTGTTTTAACACTTGGTTCCTCTGATCTAAATCTCCTATGTGAATTGTAATACCTTCTAGGTTGATAGTGAGATCTCCAAGAATTTCTATACCAAGTATTGTGATCAGTACCTTGTTTTGTCTGAGCGTACTTTGAGAAAGTCTTGGGCCGAGTTAACAGTACTTTAAAAAGTACTGTGAGATACTGAAGGTTTTGAAAAAGGTTTTCGCTGGTGTGGGTATCTATGATCCGGTGAGAAATTTTTGTGATTGTCCCTATTTGAATTATTCCAAACTGGTTTGTGCTCTCTAGGTTTCTGGTTAGAAGTCCTGTTCTTTGGAAATTTTCTAAGGTATTCTGAGTGATGTTCACAGTCTTTAATTAGATGAGTAGGACTAAAACACACAAAACACAGTTTCTGACCCATACTGTCAAAGTGACATCTTCTATGTCTATGCCCAAAATTATTTTGCCTTCTTGGTGAGTGATTAAACCTGTTTTGACCAAAATTATCCCAAAAAGGTTTAGCAGTTCTGTTTTGAAAAGGTTTTGAAGAAGGTACTGCTTGTGGAGCAGTACTTTGATTTAAAGGTACTGCTTGATTTTGAACATCGTTTTCAACAGGTTCTTTGGGTTTTTCAGACTTAGATTGAGCAACTAGCTTTTTCCTAAACTCTAGACTGTCTACTCCAAAACGAGAAACATCAGGCCTAAGGGGTTGATGAATGCCAGTGGGATGTGAAACAGCATGATAATCATTAGCTTTCTTATATTCAGGAGGTGAGTCACTTATTGAACCATCATTACTAGATGTATCTACATAATTAATGAGTTCTTCATCACTAGTGGTTATATCCTTATACTCACCTTCATCCTGATTACTAGATTGGTTTTCTTCTATCCTACTAAAATCCATTCCAAAACCTAATCCAGTTTTAAGGTAGGCTCTTTGCTGTTTTTGAACATAAGAAACATGTGACAGACCAGCTTCACCCCAAGCAGCAAACTTAGCTAACAAATCATCTCTTTCCTTAGTTAATTTCTCAATTTCAGCAATTTTACAGTTTAATTTCCATTCACTAAGTTTTAACTGGTAATCCTGTTGTTCATATTTTTCATTAAGCTACTTCATTAGATTCATGTGCTAAAATTTTGGCTTCCATAGATTCTAAGGTTATTTGATAACCAACTACCTCAGACCTAGCCTTTATACAGTTATCTCTTTCGTAAACATAAGCATTAAGTACTTTTTGATAAAAATCATGACACTTAGAACATACCTCTGTGATAGGAGTTGATGCAGCTTCAGTCGACATCTTTAGTATTTGTTGTAGTAGAGGTTCTTCTTAGTCAGAGTTTCCACACAAGCTCTGATACCACTTGTTGGATCGATATACTTTAATCAAACTATCTTAACTAGCTTGTTAAGGTTTAATAACCTCGGATAAATCCTAAGTTATTAACAAAGAAACACTGAGCAATCTTTATCAAGTACGCGGAATTTACTTAACAAAGCTAAGAAGAATAACCTTTTATTATAAACTCTAAATCGCTTATTATGCGATACTCTAATACAATTATAAGATAATCGAACTTCTCTCTAAAACACTAATTAACTTGTGAATTCGTAAACTCTAAAACTCATAGACTCGTACATCTAATGCCAATCTAGGAGTCCTTTTATAGGCTCAAGGATATCCTAGTCGGTTTACAATTGATAGCCTTGTACGACAAGTAATCTAAACATAGAATACAATACTTTCCATAAACGAATAACAGTTCTTTTGTTCTTGCAGTACTTTGACTTTTAGGTGCAGACTTTGACTTTGTGTTTAGCAGTACTTTGACTCTTTGACTTTTCCCAGTACTTTGCAGCTTACAGTACTTTCATATCTTCAGTACTTTCATGTCTTCAGCACTTTCATATCCCAACAAAAAATTTCTATCTCAAGTATTGTTAAGTTTAATCTCGTCGAAACGTTCGAGGAGATGATAGAACATGAAACGTTGGTCTTCTCGTACTTTATGTATCAAACTTTCAACATGTTGACAATGATAGCAATCTTTGTCATGGCTAGGTAGTGGTGGTGGAAGAAATGAAATGGCTTGATGCGAAGGATCAAGTGAAGCGGCTTGTGGAGCTTCAAATGATGGAGGGATTGGTGGAGGCGCATTTGAGAATGGCTCGACCAAGAATGATGGTGGTGGTAGAGAAGTGTCAACTTCCATATGGTCGGGTGGTTGACTTTGATGATTTCTCATAATCCAAATGGGATTATATGATGGAAACGGCGAAAAGGAAGCCGGAGCAAGTGTTGACTCAACACCTTGATATTGTACCATTATTCCTCCTAATGAGGAGAAGGTTGTCGGCGGAGGCGGATGAGACGGCCTAGGAGGTAAATCCTCTAAATTGTAGAGGTGTGGTGTTGATAGTGGGGATGTAAATGAAATAGCTCTAGGAACCAATGGTGATGGTTTAGTGGAGATGATATTGTTTGGCCTAGGAGGTATGGTGGTGTTTGGCATAGGTAGTTTTGTGGGTACTATCCTTTTAGGAATTGGTTTGATTGGTTGAGGAAAGATCCTATCATTTGTTGGCTTGACCGGAGATGATTCGGTTGAAGAGATTTCGTGTATAACACAAGCCTTTTTCTTGGGTGGTTCTTTGGTGGATAAGCTACTACTTGGGGTTTTTCTCATGATGAAATGATTTCAAGAGGTTTTGTAAGGGTTTTTAAAATGCTGAAAGTTAGGATGAAGGTGATGACTATGGAACTCCTAACAATGTGGTTTATAAAGCAAGAGATTTGGCAAATGCATTTAAGCCTTAAGCCACTAAGATTCATTGGAATGTGATGATTAACATGCACAAGAGTCAACTTCAGAGTTTGTACTAAACTAGGAACTCATTTAAGATGAGATGGAGTGTTTGAGTTAGAAAGATAAGTTGAAATGATTATTTTAGCAAGATTTGACATAAACTGTCATCCGGATCCCACGGTTCCCTCCTCAAAGGGATCCGTCTAGGCTAATCCTAGGGATCCGGCTCTCAACAGCTATGAAAGAGTGGAAATGATGTTTCTAAGATCTAAGATATATATCATCTTGAGTGTTTCAGTCCTCCTAAGTGTCTTAAATGAAGGGGTGCTTAAGTACTTGAAGGTAATGAGTGATGTAGCTAATGATTGTCTTTTATGGAAGGATTTGGAACTTTCATGAGTACCAATGGATGAGCAAGGATGACACTAAAGATGAGAGTGTCAATTGAAGCTAAATGATCCTAGAGATCAGTTTGTGACTTAGGATAGTGTTTTGGAAAATATCCTAGAAGCTTTGAGATGGGAAAACTATAATTTGATAAACATTGATCAATTTTGAGGTAAGGATGATTTATGATCAATTTTGCCATAATCGAAATATTTCTAACACTAGATGTGAGGGATCAAGTGAAAAATGAAGTGTGAGTTTAAGAGCGGAAGAGTAATGGATTAAAGTGAAACGATAGATCTACAAACATCTTGAGTGTGATCTAGGTGAGTTATGTGTGAGTAGGAAGGATCTACTTAACTTGATAAGGACTTAATTTGCCTTAAGACACTATGTTTGGCTTAGTGTGAGGTGTTCTAGAGACATGTTTGAATTACAATGATTGTAATTGCATTGGAGCGGAAATATGGTGAGTTTTGGTGAAGTGATAAATCAAAAGCACCTTTAATGTGATCCTAAGTTAGCTATGAGTGAGTGTGAGACATACTGAGCTTGAGGAAGATATAAGTGATCCTAAAGTATCATGTTTAACTAGTCCAATAAAGACTGGAAGGTTGGATTGATGCAAGCAAGCTAAAAATGCACCTTTGTCCACTCGGATCCCACGGATCCTTTATTTGAGGGATCCGGCTAGTTATAACCAAGGGATCCGGTGTCTGAGACATATTTCCTTAACAGAATGGTTGCATAAATTTGCTTTATGTATCGAATTTTGAAACTAATGATTTCTTACAGCAAGCATATATGTATACATGTAAAACATAGCAATGAGAGCATGTAAGAATAGCATATAAGCAATTAATATGAAATCTAGCTCACAAACAACATAGAGGTTTATCAAACTTAACAAGCACTTATTCAAGAAGCTCAAAACATATTTACGATCTAGATTAGTAAATCGTTTGTATTAACAATGGCATGCAAGGTATGTTGAAGAATAAGAGACACATGTATATGCGTCCTTAAGACAGTGAATTGTTTAGAAGGTTGTTTTGGTTTAGTGAAGGTAATGAACCAAGTATAGTTATTACGGATGGTGATTAGCATACAATGAACTTCATCCTTGAAGTATTGTAGCTCTTCTTGATCAAAGCAAGATAATCGCTTGATTAGGCAAGTGGTTGTGATTAACTAAAATAAAAATTAATTTTACAACTTGTTTGATTAGTAATCCTAAGACAATACAAAGTATTTCCATTGTAAACTTACTTTAGGAAAACATAGGAGTATAAATTTCTCAAGTGAGAGAATGAATATGAGACTATTACTAGCGGTGCTCAATTACGGCTAAACACGACCATTTTTACGGGCGATTCCACATACCCAACTTCTATCAAGGAAGCAATTCAACCGTTAGGTCAAATTGAGTTTCTAGTGCAATAAGTTCATTCTCAAGTTAGGAAAATTTATATTCCTACAATGTCCTATCGAAGAGTAACAATGATGATACTTTGCTTCGTTTTTATTATTATAATACTTGAAACAACTAAGGTGACGAAGGTGTCAAAAAAATTAAAAGTTGTCCATATGGTGAACAAAAAATGGTTGGATGAGCTAGTTCAACATATGTTGTTGGAAAGATCGAGTTTGGACTTTTGGATATGAACAATTATATTTGCGTTGCAAAATAATTTACTTGAGTATATCGGATGAAATAATCAAGTTGTCAATCCTACTATGAAGCTTGGAGAGTGATCATGAAAAGGAAAATGGGAGAGTACATCATCAACACAAGTGTAGGTTATGATCCGATGTACATTCTTGTTGTTTTTAGAAAACGATACAAGAAAATATGAAATCAAGAAATCATATAGGCACATAAAACATTTATGTTGCACACATGACAAACTCAATCAAAAAGCCATTTTAGTTTGTTAAATGTTTTAAACATTTTTCAACTTATAAAACTAACATTTTCGACACAACTAGATGTTATCCCAAACACTCCTTCAAGTAGCACATTCATTAGTAGAAGAATACTAAATCGAAAAGAAAGAGAGTGGATAGCAAGGTAAGGAAACCACATATGATAATCAATCAAACAAGCACAAAAGCTATTTGAGATAACCAAATAATCAAGTAATGCAAGGGAAACAATTTATCATTTAGCACAGCATACGAAAGTTCTTTTCATCGCTTTGTGTTAAACATGTATACCAAGCTTGATTAGTTTCCTTTATAAATATGATCAAAACCTTGAATTCAAAAGAGGACACATTGTTATTCAAAGAAGAAAACATCTGTATCCAATTAGATCAAAAGTTTGTGCAAAAGTTATGACCGAAAAATGACTTTCTATTATAAATCAATGATTCTGTAAATTTTTATTTTGAATCAGTTTATGAAATCATTTTTAAATGAAATTAGACTTAAATACCTTTAAAACGATAGGTGGCACGACTTCTAACGACTTATGGTTAATTAGTTATGAATTTTTGAAATTCAGACAAAAACTGTCTTCTGTACCACGGATCCCACGGATCCCTTGCTTGAGGGAACCGTCCAGTGTAACCTGAGGGATCCGTGGATCTGACACAGAATTACAAAAATGTACGTTTTGACCCGATGAAAAGGTTTAACCTTTGTAGGCTTTTAGGTGAAGTTATATTAACCATTTTTACCTTTATTCAAGCTTGATTAACAAGATATCTAACAACAAAACTTCAAAGAGAAAAAGATCAACAAAAACACTTTTCATTTTATGCTTATTATAATATAGTAGCATATCTCACCATTTTATACACAAGCAATTTAGCACGTTTTTTACCAAAAATTGTAACTAAGAAAACATACCTTTGCTATATTCCCTTTTTATGGTTTTAGAAACCATAGACGCGAAATACTTCATGATCTTCTAAGATACCCCAATTCTTTGCTAAATATTCTTTTTAGGGAAAGATATATTTAGAGAAATTCTTCATGATCTTTTTAGGATGCCCAAATCCAAGTATGGAGAATACTTAACAAGAAAAATGTTAGAACATTCTATCATTGTCCAACAATAAACATTATAATGATTTTTAAAACATGACTTAAGAAAAAAAAATCATTCTTTGTAGTTTTCAAACATACACGGATCGTATCAAGTTTTTAAAGTACAACATACTCTAAAAAACATGGTAACGAAGCTCTGATACCAATTGTGGAAAACTAGAAGCGGGGTTGAATAGTTTTGCCAATTAAAACTTCCTTTTAATCTATTTAGATCGACTTATGTCAATCTATTTGGTTGTTTATGTTGGACGTTGATAGATAGATATATAAACTTGTAATGAAATATAAAGAGTAAGAAGCACATCACCACGACACAAGTATTTATAGTGGTTCGGCTACAAGGACACCTTCTTTACCCTACTCCACTCCCCGAGTCACCTACTCGAGAGTTCGTAAACACTACACAAATCTCCTTATGGCGGAGAAGACTTCACAACGTCGCTTATCCTTTTTCCGGTACAAAGCTAAATACCGAGTTCTTTCACACCAAGGCGAACCACACCTAACACAACGTCGCCTACCCTTTATATGGTGCTAGGCTAACCACCGGGTTCTTTCACTCCAAGGTGAACCACACCTACACAACGTCGCCTAACCTTTATTAGGTACTAGGCTAAGCACCTAGTTCCATTCCCATGGAGGAACTACTACCCATCACAACACAACACCTAATCTCAAGGAGATCTACTCCTTGTTACAACACCATCAAGGATATCACCATCCTTGGATCTAAACAAATACTATATGTATAACGATGCACCTCATCGATTATACGACCTTGGCATTCTTCCCTAATTCCACTTGATTTGATTCATAGGCATCCTTCACTAATTCCTTTGACACAACGCTTGGCACCTTTCACTAATGCCTTCGTCTTGACACCTTTTGCATTCTTCACTAATGCTTTGACACGGACGTTTAGCACCTTTCACTAATGCTTTCGTCTTGACTCTTTCGGCATCCTTCACTAATGCCTTCAACATCTATGGAGGAAGAAAGAACTATCAACAAGAGAACCTCAGTTGTCTTGATGATGACGAAGCATGGCAACTCATGGACTTGAGCTTGCTCGACTTCAAGAAGTGGTGATCTCGCCTTTAAGAGGAACCTAGAAGATCACACAAAAACAAAACTACAAACATAGATCTCTTGGATTTGAGGTTAGTGAGTTTTTAACTCAGGGGGGAAGTATGTTAGAAAGGGATGAGCAACAATGAAGACATGGCTCACTATTTATAGAGGAAAAAATCTACTGTTCCCCGGATCCCACGGATCCCTTCCACAAGGGATCCGTCTAGCGTAAAGCTAGGGATCCGTGGGACGCTCCCCTTTACCCATGGGTATTTTGGTTATGGGTCATGGGTCATGGGTTGATCCATGGATCTTTGGCTAGATACAATGTATCTCTTGAGTGCAATGCACTTAGTCACTTGGGTATGGGTTGATCCATGGGTTATGGATATTATCCATGTATGGTATAAGCATGATGTCATGCAATGGGTTATGGGTCAAGCTCCATGGGTCATGGGCTTTGGGTTGTACCCAACTACATTCAATGTATTTGCCCAATGGGTTATGATACTTAAGTTTCTACCCATTTAAATTACCCAATATACTTCATACTAGTTATGTGTATATTTTTCCCAAATATTTAAACACTAGTTGTTGTACATATGTAATCATAAAATCACTTATACTAGTTTTAGTGTTTTATGTGAAAATGTGAATATGTTAGAAACTATTAGTTCAAACCATTTACGTATTATATTTGGTTCGTTAAAATGATTTTACGTTTGTTATCGACAAAACATTAGAAGATCGTAAAATATAAATAAATGTTTTTACGGCTTATTTGTATTAACACATAAAGCAAGGTATTGGGTCAAAGAAGCGTTGGAATTCTAAGGAAAGGAGGGATGCTAGGAAGATAATCACAAGGATTGATGAAAGGCTATTTCACTGGGATCAGATGCGGAGGCTAGAGAGCTTTGTCGGTGGAAGAGAGAGTTTCTCTCTTACGGGCTATCAACGTCAAGAGAGAACTCCCGGTCTCATTGACGAATTGCTTGGTACCCCTTAAAATCTTTCATTGATTGATTCTTTTGGATATTATGATCTGTATAATTGATCATGGCTTGTGCACACATAGCAGTGCACAACCCGTACTTGTAATGAAAGGACCCTGTGGTACGCTTCAGTGCCACAATCCTATAAAAGGAGCGAAAGCTTCTTACTTTTGAGTAAAACTTATCAAAACTTTCATTTTTTCAAAGTTTTGCTCAAAAGAACAAGTACTTCCCCTTATGTTTTTCAAAACCTCAAAAGTTTATACTTTATATTACTTGTTAAGGGGGAGTATTTGCTAAAACTCTTTGTTCACAAATTGTTCTTCGTGGAAACTTTCCACAAAACTCAAAATGGTCATATTCGATATCAAAATTTCGTCAAAAATAACATTTATATGCCATTTTTGAGGGGGAGAAAAATTGTTTGATAGAAATATGTTGGAAAATGTGAATTGAATCTTCGTGCTAAGACTTAACCCATAAATTGATGAGATCTGAACTGTCATACATCGAAAAGATTTGTCTTCCAAGACTTATCCGAGTAGATCGTACCTATTCGAGAAGCTCTCGATAGACATGAACTTTGATGAGTTTGACAACCTTTCGAGGTTTGTCCACACCTTCAAGGTAGTTATTAGAGCTAGTTGTCACCTAAAAGCTGACAATGTAACTCTTTAACTATGCAACGTAACCGTGTCTCGCGGGGAATTGTCTAGCTTGAGTCGATCAATTCAAAAGTGTGAGCTCTAACCTCACTATGCAGATTTCTGTCAAAACACTTGAGCACATGTGGAGGGGGAGTATTTCTGAAAATACAAAACTCTCGAAGTGTTACAAAATGTTTTCACTCATAAACACTTTGAGAGATTTTCGAGAAAATGGTTTATGGCAACTTAGGATAGTCATGGAGTTATAAGGTGACTAAGGTTAGGAATAACCGTCCTATGATCCGCCAAAGCTGGAGGGATCTACCCAAGGACACCACCAATAGTTAGAATTTAGAATCCTTAGGTATGATTGTAAAAAGGAGAAAATAAGAATCGGAGAAAGAAGGAGTTGAAGAATTAAAAAGAGAAGTAAAGAAAAGGGTGAAAACAAATAGCCCTCCAAATCATTCAACTTAGGGTAGACACCGGGTTCAATTCACATGCTAGTGGTTGTCACTAGATGACACCGGTATTGAAGATTAAAGTCGTCATGGACCCAATGACGCATGCACTAAACCTTCTTAACCACTCAAGTTTCTCTCAACAGAAGCTTGTTTCATTCTCACAGGGAACCCTACGTATACTATCGGCTTTCTCTTAGAGATTGCTGGTATTGAAGAAGGAGACCCTCTCCCTAGTCTCCGCTTAGGAAAACCAAAGCGCACTATTGAGTCTAGAGCCACGAGATTCATCAAAAGATCTCTTAGGAACACTTGACATTTCATCACTTGTCGTTCAACTTTAAAGACGCAAATGATACTATTCTAGAGTCCTACACAGATCTTAGCAATATGTCGAGAACATTTATGAGGGGTTCACAACTGTGATCCTCAGTGAATGAATGGAAACTCCTGCCAGGGTCAACATCAAATAGCCCCACAACAGGTCACTTTGGTAACTCCTTGTGGGTTACACTTAGTGTTGTCTCAAATCGTTACAGTCGTGGAGGTGATGCTTCGTGTACCTCACGACTCACCTGAACTGTAGGTGTACTTACATCGTGTTATCCTACTTGAGGGACTCCAGTTCAGAAACAGCCTTTGCTAGAATTAGAGATGTGTTATCACACTATGTTGTTAACACGCTTGAAGTTCGAACTTGTAAGTGCTGGAAATCCCGCTAAGGAGATTCCTTTCAAGAATCGAGTCCTGAAGATGTGGGTCATTACTTGAACTTGTTCAATGTAATGCCAACTGTCCCTTATAGGATTCGAACGGCTGATTCGCCCGACCAAGGTGAATGGAATCAAGACATTCATCAGAAGAACAATCGTAGTGGTTAATTCTCTAAGAAACGACAACAGTGATCGATTGGTGTTTATTACTAACCATTCTTATGTTTTATTCTTATGGATGCTCCTGGGAGATGATTGTGCAGATTCTCCACATGCTCATACCAAAAACAACAATAATTGAAGTTCTCTCGAAAGGCAACACAAAAGTCAGAATGATTCTTAGTCAAAACCAAAGAATCTACAAAGTTTAAAGACTATAGAAAACTACATCAACACTGAAATCCAATGTTAAAGAGCGTGTGAGCATGTTGGAGAAGGACGTGGAGACACCTGAGCAACGAAGCAGACCTGATGCAGATTACAACAACATAACATCACCATATCCACACCAGAACAAAGAACAAAGATAAATGAACATGTCAAAGCTGAAAACTACAAAGAAAAACAAGATCCTCACACTGGGAAGATTGTTAGAATCAAGAAACTTTTTTCTCACAAGAAAGAAGAATGTCATAAGACATCGAAGCAACTATTACATCTGCACTAACAACTTTTCATGATTACTGAAGTTATTAATTACCAACACTTAGGGGGAGATTGTTGGACTCACTCCTAAACTATGTTTCAAGTGATTGTAATCAATATGTAATAGGTTGCTTAATTAGGCTTTTATGTTTGTAGTAATGGCAAGGCTTATGTAGAAAGCCCATAAGCCTTGGCCCATGTCCAATAAGGAAAGAAGGGAACTTGTAGTGCTGCCCTAGTCCTTTCCCCTATAAATAGTCTTGTAAAACTTCATTTGAAGGTTGGTTGTTCACTTCACAATATATCCCACTACTATTATTCTCTCATTCATACGTGTGTGTATTGTGTGTGTTCATCCGATCATCTTATCTATATTTCTTACATATTGATGCTTGTGTTACATTATGGTGACCTAACAGTGACACATCATAGTTTATACATAAAACGCATCCACATTCCATTAAGTCGTAAATAAATAAATCTATAAAATCGAATGCAAAAATAATTGTACTCCGAATAGTTATGACTTGGCTCGAATATCATATATGTTACAAAACATGGTCGCATTTTATGTCTTCCAGCTTTTTCCTCGCCAAAAATCTAAACTCATCGGGTGACCGAATCATTATAGCCGAGAAAGTACTATCCAAATTAGATGCACTAAAAGACAACCTATAAAGTATATGGGAAACTATATTGCATCAACTAATGTTTGATAAAGATTGTGTCTACTGTTCATAAGTTGATATTTGTGATAGGATCCGGGTATCAAAACTCCATCACATCAAGGGGGCTCAGAAGCTAAGATATTTAAACAATCTAAAAAAGATGATCAATCTGCCATGGAAGAAAACTTAGTAAGTTGCCCCGCCAGGACGTAGTTAATCTCAACTTTACTTGATTAAAGATAATCGAAAGTTACAATGAAGGAAGTTATTAGCTACTTCTTGAAGAATTTCAAGAATCTTAAGCACAAAAGATCATAAGGCTGGTATGTTTCATATTTGACTAAATGGATGTTAGCCCTAGTCGGCATGTGTATATGAAACCAACACTTTGTAAGTACTTAATTTTAAGAAGAAACAACAACAACAACCTCAACGGCAGCATCAACATATTGGATCGTCGCATGTATATTTACAAAATAATAGGCATCAGAAAATGCCTCATTTGATGAGGCTAAGATATGAAAACAATAAAAAAAATGATCAATCTACCATGGCTGTAAACTTACTAAATTGCCCCGCTAAGATGCAAATAATCTAAACTTTGCTCAAATCCATAGTTAAGAACATTTTTTAATAACAAAACTAAAAGCCCACCTCACAAATTCTGTGATTTATATCACCATATGTATTTATTTTGTTTTTAATCTCTTACACAATAATAGAAGTCAAGCCATTGGGTATATGATAACCGCACTATAATTGCTTTGATAAGTAAAAAAGAAAATTATACATATATGCATTTGCTGGGGAAATTGGAGGGGGTGGGGCATTAAAATTACTTTCAATTTTAAATGAAAAACCATTAAAACTCTCACCATTTTTCACCACCTCAAACTGATAAAAAAATCATAACAATTTACCATAACAAAATCTCTAAATTTCAAGACCCGCAAAATTAAACACAATTAAACCGAGATTCACCAAATTCCAAATTAATTAAACCCCAATTTCAATACGCATATTTCAATATAACCAAAATTTAAAAAACTAAATAAAACCCGGTTCATATTTGAAATAGAAAAAATTTAAACCTAAAATTAGTTGCAGATCTTACATGCAATTTGAAGGTCTAGGTTTCTACATTTCTGGCTAGCATCGCTTCCGCTTGCGTCGGCCTATGAGTGTCTGTTGAATGCCATAGCTGATTATCTCATAGTGATTTGCATCTGGATTTTGTGAGGCAGTTTTTTATGGATAAAAAAAAGATGCCTCTAGAATTGTTGTTACCGATTTGTGTTATGAATTTTGATAGTGGAATCCAGATGTTAAGCATACAATTATGGGGAGGGAGATGAGGGATGAGACAGGCTTGGCTTATGAACATTGTCGGCTCCTCTCACTATACTTGCTTATGAACAGTGAAAAGAACCGGGTCCACTCACAAATGTCAGCTTTATGACAGTGAACATGATATTTTACCAATAGAATTATGAACAGTAATCCCCCTCACATTTCCCCCCACAAATGTATATATGTATAACTTTAAAGGAAAAACCATTTAAAATCATCATTTTTCACCACCTCACACTCCCAAAAAAATCATAAGAATTTACCATAACAAAAACCCTAAATTTCAAAACCCGCAAAATTGAGCACAATTAAACCAAAACTTACCAAATTCCAACTTAATTAAACCCCAATTTCAATACCTAGATTTCAATATAACCAAAATCTAATAAACAAAAAACCCAATTCAATATTCGAAATTAAAAATAATAATAAAAAAAAATAGTTGCACATCTTACACGCAATTTGAAGCTCTGGGTTTCTAATTTTTTGCTAGTATCGTTTTCGTTTTCGCCGCCATAAGAGTGTCTATTGAATGCCATAGTTAATTATCTCATGGTGGGTTTGCATCTGGATTTTGTCCAATTTTTTTTAGATGAAAAGAATGCCTTTAGGAGTTGTGTTACCAATTTGTATTATATATTTTGATAGTGCAATTCAGATGTTAAGCATACAATTAAGGGAAGGAGAAATGAGGAAGGAGACTCACTTAGTTTATGAATAACATCAGCTTCTCTCACAATCATCAGCTTATTTAAAAAGATTTGTTGATCAATATAATACACGAATGAACACCTGTTTTCAAAAACAGATGCATAATTAATTGTAAGGAAGGAGATCTTATTTATAACCATGCATATACAATTAATTATGCATCTGTTTTCTTTTATAGATACATGAATGAACACCTAACTTGTCATAATCTCATAAGTTGACCAGCCATGTATTATAAAGTTGCCATTTATAGATCAAGTGTTCATGAAATTTGAAATTGCAAGAAACCGTGTATTAGGTAGTATTACAAAGTTGTCAAATATAGATTAATTAAAGGTAATGATAACATCAAATAATCCTGAATATTAAGTGTCAATTTCACCCAATAATGCTTGTATTTTATATCATTTATATGGATTTACGCTTGTTTTCCTCTATATTTCACTTTCAGGTAAATTAGGAGCATTGGAGCTAATGAGACGCAGATTTGGAGAGTTTATTAAACATATATGATAGTATGCTCATTTTGAAGATGTTACGGCGTAACTCTCCTCTCACATTATGCCGTAACAGAAGAGTGACTCATAAAACCAACTCAACTGAAGTCTACGGCGTAACTCCATCCTAAGATTACGCCGTAACTAATTAGGTTAAATGAGATTCCGCGTCGCTGCAAGCTACGACGTAACTAATTCCACAATTACGGCGTAATCACGATTTATTGAAGATACAACGTAACTCATTCCTGATGTTAAGCCGTAACCAGCTTTTCCAGAGCAAATTACGAAGAAATGGATGTTACAGCGTAACTCTCAACTTAAGTTACACCGTAACCAGATCTGACCTATAAATACCGCCCAATTTCCAACATTTCTAATCATTCAGTTCACACACCAATTCAGAGAACGTGGGTAGAAGGTTGAAGGCAGATCTTAGGGAGCATACGGAGTCATCTTCAAGGGAGAAGTCACTCCCCTATGATAAGAATTAGCATTTTATCATTTCTTTACTTTCAATTCATGTATTTCGATATGTTAAACATTGAATCGATTGTTTTAGTTAATATGAGCGGTTAATCACCTCTGGTTTTAGCCTAGTTATGATTCTTTGATTGTTTTGTTTATGTTTACATTGCTTCCGTATAATTGTTTCTAGTGTATGCATGCATAGTTTGTTGGTAGTTACCCTTGTTTCGGTAGTTTTGAATGGCGGTAGTGGCTAGTTACTTAGGAGATATGCCCAACTAACCCTAAGTAGTTAGACTGAGTGGGAAGGGTAAGAATTGACCAACTGACGACCCTTCTTCGCTTGTGCGATTTGACCAACTGATCACCTACCGTTTGGATGAACTTAAGAAGTTAGGGATGAGTGTTTAAAATCAATGTTGCAAAAATCGGTCAACTTGGCCGATTAATCGTTAATCGGCCGAGTACCATGTCTATTTTTAAAAATCGGTCGAAAAATCGGCTTAGAAAAAAAAATCGACACTAAGCAGTCAAAAAATCGGCTGAATCAGCCGATTAATCGGCCGAATCGGTCAAAAATCGGCCGAATCGAGCAAATCGGTCATTTTAAAAAATATAATAATTTAGGTATTCTACTTAATTTGGGGATCGTATATTTCACTTATAACGCACAATGGGCATCATAATAAGAATTGGAGCCGTATATTCCAAAAATACCAAAAAATTGCAAGAAATGCCAATCCGATTAATCACCGATTAATCCCGACTTGACCGATTACTCGCTGCAAGGTGGTCGACCGCCCGACTACCGATTCACGATTTTTGCAACATTGTTTAAAATGCTAGCGCCCAGGCACTCATTATTATGAATCTTGCATGTAGCGGTACTTAATGACTTGGCTTAGGGGACTAAAAACAACTGGACTTTCGAAGGGTCACCTGATGATCTCCAGTGGAAACCTTTGCTGATAGGTTAGGACGAACTGAATAAATGTTGTCCTAGCGACTTTTACCCCCACTTGAAGCAATTGGAAGTAATTAAACGTGAACTTAACATGATAGGAAGATTAACTAGGTTAGCACACTTCTCCTCTATTGATCACAACCCTCGCCCTTTACTTGTTGTCTTTATTTGCTTTTCTTGTCTTTAGTGATTAATTAATCATTTCAACCTTAAAATTTGTGACACCTAGACTTAGTTAAAATCCGCACACATAGCTCTTGGGACGACCTCGGTTTTACAGAATACTACACTACACACGACCGGGTACACTACCCGTTAGTGCATTAGGGTAGACCATAGGTATAACGAGACAATATAAATATTAAAACCTGGGTGTAAAACCTACATCAAGTTTTTGGCGCTGCTGCCGGGGAGTTATATTAGGATTTTCATTAAGTCTTTCATTTTTGTTTTGTTTTAAATTTTCTCAATTTCTCACGATCTCTTTTCAAGTTTTAGGTACTATAGAAGTTGTTAACATTGATGACCTCACTCTTGAGGAATATTTGGCATTGACAAGAGAAGAACAAGGGCCGGGGCTTGTAAGACCGGCGATTGGAGCTAATGTCTGTTTCGAGATTAAAGATCAATTTATGAGGGAGCTTCATGCTAACCCTTTTTCAGGAAACAGGGACGAAGATGCGTATGAGCACGTTGAGAATGTCTTGTACATCGCAAGCCTTTTCAACATTTCGGGTGTGTCTCATGACGCTGTTATGCTAAGGGTGTTTCCCATGACTCTTACTGGGGGAGCAAGAAGACGGATCGAAAGATTGCCCGTCGAGGCAGTTGATACATGGGCTCTACTAAAAAAACACTTCATCCAAAGATATTGTCCTCCGTCAAAGATATCTAATCAGCTCATGGAGATCCATAATTTCAAGCAAGATGACGATGAAACGTTGTATCAAGCCTGGGATACATATAACGATCTCCTCTATAAGTGTCTAACCCTTGACCTGAACAACCAGCAAAAGGTCAACATCTTTTACAAGGGTATCAATGTAACTACAAGACAGATGCTGGACTACCAAGGACCGATCCCGAACATGACTCCTACTCTCGCCATTGATGCCATCCAAAAAATGGCTGATCATTCCCAAAAATGGCTCGATGGGGGAAACAAGAGGAACCAAGGCGGAAATCTTGATGGAATTGCCGCCATCATTAGCAAAATTAAAAATCTTGGTCGGGATATGCTCAAGCTTAGAGAAAGTGTTCATGCCATTCAAGTAGGTTGCGAAAGCTGCGGAGGAGGTCATCTCACCAAAAATTGTCCTCATATTGACAAAAATAGCACAGTCGAAGAAGCTAAATATGGAGAAAATCGACCGTTTAATTGGGGATAATCGTAATGGTAATGGCTATCGTGGAGGACCTCTCCCATATTATGATCGTGGAAATTTTAGTGAAAGAAGAGCTAACTTGGAGGAAACATATAACAAGTACCTCGTAGATTCAATTAAGAGACAGAAGGAGGAAGAAGAATGGCTGAAAAACTTCCAAGATAATACAAACAAGAGCCTTTCTAGCCATGACGAATCGTTGAAAAACTTGGAAACCATGATCGGGAAGCTTGGCGACGAAGTGCAAAGAAGAAATGAGGAAAAAAGGAACAAGTCAAAAACATGTAAGGCCGTGTTTTCTGAAAATGACAAATCCACCGATGAGTCTATTATAAATAAAGATAATGATTCTAACGACAAAAGAGAGTTACGCCGTAACCAAACCTCAGAGTTACGGCGTAACCAGGATACGAGGAGTGACAAGTTTCCAGAGTTAGAAGAATCAAAAAGGAAGAATCATTAGTGTAAGGCTATTGCAATTGATAATGGAAAGTGTTATGATATATGGGATTCATGCAATCCTAGGAACGAAATCTGCGATGGAGGGGTCAATAAAGAAAGGGTTAATGACAATAGATACATGTGGACTGCACTTAACGATGAAGAAAGATTATTCCTTCTAGCAACACCGATGACGAAGGAACTCAAAGTCGTTGGTGTGAGAAAATAAAAACCCCTGACGGAGTTCTTTGGGCATCTAGCAACCCTTTTGATGATGAATGTAACAGGGGAAGCAGTATAGAGAGAGTTGGGGAAGATGAATTCTTATGGACCTCAACTAATGACGCGGAAAGAACAGAGTTGCCTTGGCTAGACAATTTGGGGTTCGATAATTGGGTCAAAATCAAATATGGAAAGGTAGATGCATTAACTAAGGAGAAAATCTGGAAAGGATGTATGAGTAAAGAAGACCCAAGCAAAGAAGTTCCTAACGACATAAGTGAAGTATGGTTTAAAGGTACCGAGTCCGACGATGATGATATAGATTACCTTGAACTACAAGGTGAAGATGCATTCACTGACCCTAACGATGAAGTATATGAGCAAAGAAGGTGCAAACTTCTTGGCATACTGTATAAGAGGTCGCCACCGATTGTAGCTGAAAAGTATGAGTTTACTAGATACCACTTGGGGTTGGACGAAAAGTTTTGCAAAATTCAGAAGATCAAGACTAAAGAATATCTCCGAACCGCTACAAATGTTTCCTGGGTCAGACATAATTTGATGAAGGATATGGAGGAAGTTGGCCAAGTACAAAGGCCGCCATAAAGCCCCATGGCTCGTAAATAAATAAAAGTGCTCTTTCGGGAGACAACCCGACTTATCCCTTTCATTTGTTTTATTTTCATTTCTGTTGGGTTTTGTGTTTTTAACCATTTTTGCAGGAAAACGGAGAAAAGTTGTTGCAGCATCTTTGAACGGGGACCTGATCTATCCACAGTTACGGCGTAATTCATTCTTATGGTTACGCCGTAACATACTTTTTGCAGTAGTTTCTCGGAGCATTACCAATTACGGCGTAACACCATGCAACGGTTACGCCGTAGCTATACTCCTGTAGCGTCTGCCAGGTTTTGCACTAATTACGGCGTAACTCCTTATAGGGGTTACGACGTAACTATCCTCTGTAACACTTTTTTCTTTTTAAACACAATAACCTTGTATTAGTTTTTAAATGAACTTTTTGGGTATGTTCCCTGTAAGCCCTTACGAGACTACACTCGTCTACTTGGGACACCAAGTGGTTTAAAAGGCTTGTTGCATTCGCTAAATGCAACCGTGATTCCTACGAAAGTGAGTTAGGTTTCTTTTTCATTTTTCTTTTTCTTTTTAGAATTATGCTTGTCGGTAATGTGATTTCAGGAATTGAAGTTTGCTCGTGGATGCTTATGTGAAGGCACGATTCTTTTCGTGAGCCTTCTTTCTTTTTGGAGCAAATTTCAGGGAAGTTCTCGCTCTAATTCTACTTTTCTCTTCACCTTTATTTAATGCTTAGTACAAAAGGGACTTTGTACATTTCAAGTGGGGGGACGGGAGTAGAATTGTCTCTTGAACTTTATTTTGCCCTCGTTTTTCTAGTTTATTTTGAAAAATTATGCCATTTTTAAAATTTTGACATGTTTTTCTTAACCTAACTAGATTAGACCTTAGCCGAGCACATTATAACCCTTGATATTATATGGTGAGATTAGCCTTATCCGTTTCCAAATTTTTACCCCAAATCCACCAAATTATGAGTGTGTTGGTAGCTTGTAAACTTTAGAACTTGGCCTTTGCATCATTTCGAGACCATAGACGAGGTATATTGAGTTAGCTCGATGTATTTGGACTTTTCAGTTTAAGAAGGCAGTATTATAGGATTATCACCCAAATAGCCTATCATTGTATGTCTATCGATTAGTCACCTTGACTTCTCGACCCCATGTTAAACCCTTTGTTGCACTCACCTTTAGTGCAAGATACCCCTAGATACACCCATCTGAGCCATTCCTTTCATTTTGTTCACCCAACATATTGATTCGTTACACCCTTACACCTTAGCTTACCCTGTAGTCTTTATTTGTAATTGGGAAGTCATTGTTTGCCTAAGTTCAAGGTTCAAGTGAAAAGGTTCGGGAATCACGCTTTCGTCGACGACATATTCTTGAAGATCATTGAAGACCCCCCAATTTCTCATATTGTTCATCTCAAGTGGGGGGATGTTATGTTGTTATGTTTGTTGAGGAAAAAAATTAGGAAAAAAAATGGTGATGTGATTCAAAAAAATAAAATAAAAAAATAGTTATTGTTATTTATTTGATTGTAAAGTGCGAAGTTATAGGCACTATGTTATGAGCTTACTATAGAATTAGTATCGAGGAGGCCACCTCGGTCACATTTGAAGAATGGAGTTGGAAATGTGCCCATCATGACGTCCTCCAATGGCACATCTATCTGGTATTATCATGATCCGGTTTCTAGACTTCGAAACTTGAACTTTGGATGAACGGTAAGTGGTGATGACTTGGTTATAGATTTAGACTATTTGCTTGATTTTATTTTACACCAATTTTATCCCATGTCTTATCCTACCCTTTAGCCATGAAGCGTGTCTAGGTGATGCAGCGAGCAATCTTTGGTGTCTTGTCCATGGATTTGGTCATGTATCATTGATTTTGTCCACTTCGCCGTGACATGCTAGTAATGACAACTCACCCTTAACCTTTGTCGTGTCCACCCATATTGCCTTCGAGAATTGTTTAGCCCTTAACTCTAGTGGTGGATATTTGTGAAACCTCCAAGATTATGATAGAATACATGCTATGATTGTGCGATGAGTGATCACCCCAAAATTGACACTTAGAATTACGCTTGTTTTCGGGTGTGTTTGTTTCATTAAGATGTTTTGGGTCTAAATCTGACTACCACATCTTACTGCTAAGAGGTGACTAGAAAGTCTAAATCTGAACAAAATAATGTTGTTTGTTTTTGCATAATTGTCCGAATGATTTTAAGTGCTCGTTTTTGCAATATGTTTATTAAACCAACGCAATGCAATAATAAGTAACTTATGTAAATATGAAACAAGACTTTTTATCGTAAATATAACATAGTTAATAAACAATCAAATATATTATATAAAGTTTACAAAACGAGTAAGAGGCAGTAAGACAAGTCCCTCACCTCTTGTTGAGTAAGATGTTATATGTCTAACTGGGTCTTACTCAAAAGAAAAAACAAACAAGCAAAACGTCTGCCCTCCTCTTACTGGTAAGAGTAAGAGGGCTAGTAAGACCTTTTTTTTAAAAACAAACACACCATTCTTCTATATTTCACTTTCAGGTAAATTACGAGTATTGGAGCTAATGAGACACGGATTTTGAGAGTTTATTGAAGATATATGATAGTATGCTCATTTTGAAGATGTTACGGCGTAACTCTCCTCTCACATTACGCCGTAACAGAAGAGTGACTCAGAAAACCAACTCAGCTGAAGTTTACAGCGTAACTCCATCCTAAGATTACGCCGTAACTAATTAGGTTAAATGAGGTTCCACGCTGCTGCAAGCTACGACGTAAGTAATTACACAATTACGGCGTAATCACGATTTATTGAAGATACAGCATAACACATTCCTGATGTTACGCCGTAACTAGCTTTTCCAGAGCAAATTACGAAGAAATGGATGTTACGGCGTAACTCTCAACTTAAGTTACGCCGTAACTAGATCTGGCCTATAAATACCGCCCAAATTCCAGCATTTCTAATCATTCACTACACACACCAATTCAGAGAACGTGGGTAGAAGGTTGAAGGCAGATCTTAGGGAGCATACAGAGTCATCTCCAAGGGAGAAATCACTCCCCTACGATAAGCATTAGCATTTTATCATTTCTTTACATTCAATTCATGTATTTCGATATGTTAAACATTGAATCGATTGTTTTAGTTAATATGAGTGGCTAAGCACCTCTGGTTCTAGCCTAGTTATGATTCCTTTATTGTATTGTTTATGTTTACATTGCTTCCGTATAATTGTTTCTAGTGTATGCATGCATAGTTTGTTGGTAGTTACCCTTGTTTCGGTAGTTTTGAATGGCGGTAGTGGCTAGTTACTTAGGAGATATGACCAACTGACCCTAAGTAGTTAGACTGAGTGGGAAGGGTAAGAATTGATCAACTGACGACCCTTCTTCGCTTGTGCGATTTGACCAACTGATCAACTACCGTTTGGATGAACTTAAGAAGTTAGGGATGAGTGCTTAAGATGCTAGCGCCCGGGTACTCATTGTTATGAATCTTGCATGTAGCGGTACTTAATGACTTGTCTTAGGGGACTAAAAACAACTGGACTTTCGAAGGGTCACCTGATGATCTCCAGTGGAAACCTTTGTTGATAGGTTAGGACGAACTGACCAAAATGTTGTCCTAGCGACTTTTACCCCCACTTGAAGCAATTGGAAGTAATTAAACGTGAACTTGACATGATAGGAAGATTAACTAGGTTAGCACACTTCTCCTCTATTGATCACAACCCTAGCCCTTTACTTGCTGTCTTTATTTGCTTTTCTTGTCTTTAGTTATTAATTAATCATTTTAACCTTAAAATATGTGACACCTAGACTTAGTTAAAATCCGTACACATAGCTCTTGGGACGACCTCGGTTTTACCGAATACTACACTACACACGACCAGATACATTGACCGTTAGTGCATTAGGGTAGACCATAAGTATTACGAGACAATATAAATATTAAAACCTGGTCAGTAAAACCAGCATCAGGTAACTTAGGAAAAACATTAATTTAAGTTTTTCACTTTCAAGAAAAGTGATTTTTACATTCAAAATAACTAGACGAGTACCCGTGCATAGTAACGGGATTTATAACGGTAGATAGTTTTAGTGATAAAAAAAAGTTTATGGGTTATAAACGAAAAGTATTAAAAGTTTGAGGATTTGGGGATTAAACATAATGTTTTGAAACCCGGTTCGACCCGGGTGGTTCAACCGGCTGAACCATACCGGTCGAAAAATGGGTCAACTTAAACTGAGTCAACCCGACGGGTTGGGTTGAAAAAACGGGTCAAATTAAACAGGGTTAAGTTTATGGGCTATAAACGAAAAATAATAAAAGTTTGAGGATTTGGAGATTAAACATAATTTTTTGAAACCCGGTTCGACCCGGGTGGTTCAACCGGTTAAATCGTTCTAGTCGAAAAACAGGTCAATTGAAAATGGGTCAACCCGTCAGGTTTGAAGTGTCCCGGGCCAACCCGGTTTACTATGTGTATTAATAGTTTCCTTTTGAAACATGTGTGTATTAATAGTTGAAATTGCTCATAATTATTATGTTTCAACATTTTCTTTTTAATTTTTTCAACATTTTATTTTCTTGACTTTTCATTTTGACCATTTTTGTTTTATAAATAGGTTAATAGTAAAGAAGCACTTTATTTTACATACTCAAAAATCCTTGCATACTAAGGGATAAATCCCCACCTTCCATGTAGTTTGATCTAATGGTAGTAATTAACCTAAGATTTATATGTCTAAACCTAAGTCCATGTTTTTTTCTTGTCTTTTTTTTTTTCTTTTTATCTTTCTTATTTATTTTCTCATTATTTGTATTTTTTTAGCACTTTTTTAATTACATGTTTTTTTTTTTTTTTTTTTCGTCAGTTTTCATACGTTTTTGTTCGTTTTTTTCTGCTTTTTATAATGCTTTTCCTGTTTTCATACGATTTCTTACGTTTTCATACGTTTTCGTCCGTTCTCTTACGTTTTCGTCTGTTTTTTTACGTTTTCGTCCGTTTTCATAGGTTTTCGTCCGTTTTCTTACGTTTTCGTCTGTTTTCGTCCGTTTTCATACGTTTTCGTCAGTCTCGTTATGTTTTCGTCTGTTTTCTTACGTTTTCGTCCGTTTTCTTACGTTTTCGTCCGTTTTCTTACATTTTCATACGTTTTTGTCTGTTTTCGTCTATTTTTTTTACCATTTCTTCTGTTTTCTTACGTTTTCGTCCGTTTTCTTACGTTTTCGTCCGTTTTCTTACGTTTTCGTCCGTTTTCATACGTTTTCGTCCGTTTTCTTACATTTTTGTCCGTTTTCATACGTTTTCGTCCATTTTCTTACGTTTTCGCATGTTTTCTTACATTTTCGTCCGTTTTCCTATGTTTTCGTTCGTTTTCTTATGTTTTCTTACGTTTTCGTCCGTTTTCATACCTTTTCGTATGTTTTCTTACCTTTTCGTCCGTTTTAATACGTTTTCATGTGTTTTCTTACATTTTTGTCCGTTTTCTTACGTTTTCATAGGTTTATCTACGCTTTCGTCCGTTTTTTTACATTTTCGTCCATTTTTAGACGCTTTCGTCTGTTTTCAGACGATTTCGTCCGTTTTCATACGTTTTCACCCATTTTCATCCGTTTTTATATTTTCGTCCTTTTCGCACGCTTTTTCCGTTTTTATACGCCATTCATTTTATACGTTGTCCGTTTTCATACGTATTCGTCCGTTTTTTTTGCAGTTTTTATACATTTTCGTCTATTTTCATGTGTATTCATGCTTATTATTAAACTTTATTATATTACATGTCTAATAAAAATTGTGATATTTTATTATAAAAAAGTTAATGTCTAATATCACTTGTGATATTTAATAAACAAACAAGTATATTTTTTAACCTTTAATATCACCTGAGATATTTCATTGCTCTATATATTTTTATATATTATCACCTATGTGTTTTCTAATATTTTTATAATTTTCAGTTACAAGATAGTTTTTATGCCTTTCATCGCAATTGACAAGCGCATATTTTTTTTAATGCAACCAATGTTATCTATCACTTGCGATATTATACTCTTAGTAGAAATAAAAGGGTTAAAGTCTCTTAAGGTGAATTCTTATTTTGTTCATAAAAATGCTAATTTAATGCAACACTTGTTTGATTTTGAGAATATGTCAAGTCTCTATTTTCATAGTTTGCTTCCTTTTTATTCATTTTGATATTTTTAAGTGACATTTATTTATCTCTTGTGATATAACACTGTAAGAAAGATGAAGAGTATTACACTCTTCATCATATATGTGTTATCAGTTGTGATACTCAACTAAGAATGTGAAATATTAAATTTATACAAAATGTGATAAGAATTTAGTATTTTACCAAGTATATATGAAAGAAATGATAATAAACATCACTTATTATATTACGGTGATGATTCTGTTCATTTTTCTGTTTTTGAAAATATTTAGGAAGATTTTTGTGTTTTATGATAATATGAAATATTAGAAAAGGTGTTTAATGCGAAAACAAGAGATGTTTTGAAACTTTTGTTAGACTTGTGGTGAATTTTTCTATTTAATGGATACATTGTGCATGTTTCGATAGGTTTTAAAGAGGAATTTAAAAATATCTATGGTTGAATCAGCAAACTAAAGAAGTTATGGTTGAAGAAAGCACACATCTTTATAAACAAACTGAGTAAGCTCAAACACCTGTGATATCACACATCATATCACAGGTGATATCACTGGTGATATCACAAGTGATATAAACTATTATATCACACATGCTATCACCGGTAATATCACACATGATATCACAGGTGATATCAACATCACACATGATATCACGTGTGATATCACAAGTGAGGTGATATCACAAGTGTTTGAGCTTCCTCAGTTTGTTTATAAAGATGTGTGCTATTTTCAACCATAGCTTATTTAGTTTGCTGATTCAACGATAGATATTTTCAAATCCCGCTATAAAACCTATCAAAACATGCACAATGTATCCATTAAATAGAAAAATTCACCACAAGTCTAACAAAAGTATCATAACATCTCTTGTTTTCAGTTGAACAACTTTTCTAATATTTCATAATATCATAAAACACAAAAATCTTCCTAAATATTTTCAAAAACATAACCATCACATTCTTAGTTTAGTATCACAACTGATAACACATACATGATGAAGAATGTAATACTTTTCATCTTCCTTACAGTGTTATATCACAAGAGATAAATAAGTGTCAGTTACAAATATCAAAATGAAAACGTCTGAATACGGACAAAAACGTATTAAATCGAATAAAAAACGTATAAAAGCGTATGAAAACGGACAAAAACGTCTGAAAACGGACAAAAACGGACAAAACCGTATAAAACGGATGAAAATATATGAAAACGAACGAAAACGTATAAAAACGGATGAAAACGTCTGAAAACAGACGAAAACGTCTAAAAATTGATGAAAACGTAATAAAACAGATGACAACGTCTGAAAACGGACGAAAACGTATAAAAACGGACGAAAATACATGAAAACGTAAAAATACAGACGAAAACGTCTAAAAACGGACGAAAATACATGAAAAGCTAAAAAAACAGGCAAAGACGTATGAAAATGGCCGAAAACGTAAGAAAATGAGCGAAAATGTAAGAAAAAGACGAAAACATATGAAAGCATAAAAACACGTCTGAAAACGTATGAAAACGAATGAAAACATAAGAAAATGGAAAAAAAAAGTATGAAAACAAGCGAAAACGTAAGAAAACAGACGAAACCGTATGAAACGAACGTAAACGAGCGAAAACGTAAGAAAACAGACGAAAACGTATAAAAACGTCTGAAAACAGACGAAAATGTCTAAAAATGGACGAAAACGTAAAAACAGACGAAAACAGTCAAAAACATCTACAAAAGACGAAAACGTCTAAAATCAGACGAAAACGTAAAAAAAATGACGAAAACATATGAACACGGACGAAAACGTATAAAAACGAACGAAAACGTATGAATACAGATGAAAACGTATGAAAGCAGAAAAAACTTGAATAAAAAAAACGTGAACTAAAAAAAATGATTTTAAATAAAAACGTGAATTCAAAAAAAAGAAAAAAAATATGTTAATAAATAAGAAAGACAAAAAGACAAAAAACAACAACAACAACATGCACTTAGGTTTCCATATTAAATCTTAAGTTTATCCCCACTATTAGATTATGGTGAAGATTTGTCCCTTGATAAGCACCAAAATAAAAGTAAACATTTGAAAATTCTTCTAATAGTAAAACGCATAAATCTTTCTCTTAACAAACATTGATTATCTACATCATATAAATATTTCAAAATGATTTTATTCTATTGGAAAGAGTACAAGGAGTCAATTTTAGATTTTAAATATAGATTGTAAATATAAGTATTTTTGCAAATTTATTTAATTGATTTTTTATCAAAATTTATAAACTTGAAATACTATAAAAGTTTGTATTAAAAATACAGTTCAATTGTAACTCCAAATATAGATTGTAATTTAAGTCTTTTTGCAAATTTATTTAATCGTGTTCTCATCAGATTTTATAGAAATTGAAAGACTATGAAAAAGCTTGTACTTAGAAATATGTGGCCCAAGTAAGCCCTGCCTATCATGGGCTAATATAAACTTACAATCCTCACCCACTGATAGATTTTAAAAGTTTGGAAAAAAAAATCTTACAATTTTTTTTTGAAGGGAATTGAAATCGTAACCAAGAGGTTTGAGTGTGACACCTGAATAAGGGTGAGCATCGGTCCGGGACCCGTACCCGAATCGGGACTGACAAAACCGAAGACCGAATTAAGGTAAAATTCGAGACCGAGACCGAATGTGGTCGGTCCGGTCCGGTCTGGGCCGGTCCGGTCCGGTCTTCGGTCGGTCCGGTCCAAATAGGCAATATTTTCGGTTTTTTGGTTGGACCGGACCGGACCGAGACCGAAATAAGGTAAAAATTAGGACCGATACTGGATCGCCAGTCCTTCGGTCCGATCGGCTTTGTCGGTCGGTCCGGTCAAAACGGTCGGAATGCTCAGCCCTACACCCGAACGAATAAAATGCTTATCAATCTTTGTTATAATTTGCTTAAACATGTATATATACAATAATTTTTTTTGATAAGTTTACTTCACTAAACGAAACTGTTGAGATAAATATAAAAAGAAATTTTGACTTTATTAAATTGAAAAATAACATGTATTGAAAGTAAGTTGTAAACTTATTTATTGTATATTAAATACATTTGTTTATATATAAGGGAAGTTTTTGATTAATAAATACATTTTAATCAATGCCCTGAGGGCAAAACCCATAAGATAAATTCATCTTAGTCTCTTTTTATTATACTTCTTGTATGTAGACGAGTTATTTGGCTGTTGCGCGTTATGGCGGAGTCAATTTAAGTCTGATATTCATTTCAAACAATTTTGGATAGAAGGCGCAATGTGGTGTCGCTACACGTGTTGTGACAGAGTTAAATTATTTCAACTATTTGAGATATTTTGTTACGTTTAAAACTATAGTTTTCAGTGCATTTTTTTTAGATCGACTTTGAATTGTAAATTTAGGGAATTCCCTTGACAATCTTGAACCATTTATTATTAACAGTGTCTCAATAATGTATTTACTCCCTAATTGTTGAATATTTGACTGCATGATTCGATAAAACCAATAATGTAGAAGTTTGTAGTATTACGGGGTAACTCAAACGTGTTAGGTTTGAGCACCGAGATCGTTCCGAACGAGGGTTGAATGGAATTTCCAACTCACGTCGCGATTATCGGGATTTGAATGTGTTAAAAAGGATTTGAGGATTTCTAAACTACTGGGCAAGCAATAATAATAAAAGGCATATAAATCTACTAATCCTAAGGTGCAAACAAGTAATCTCAATTAAGTACGTAAATAGAACTAAAGACGCAAATTACTTTATGCTAAAAAAAACGTATTATAAAATGCAAATTAATCTATTTTAACCCCTAAAAATGATCTAATATTTCTCTACAACTAAAAATGTGATTTAAAAATTATCCAAAATTTAAAACTATTTTTTTTTTTTTGGTTTTTTTTTTTTTTTTTTTGATTTTTTTGAAAATAGCGAAATATATATATATTTTTTTGACTTTTTATTTATTTTTTTTAAGAGATTTTTCTTTTAAAAACTAATTTAACTAATTAAAGTTTAAACTAAAATTTAAATGACAAACTACAACTAGTGACGATGAATATTAAGCTAAGAGAATGATACTAAAAAGACTTAACAAGCATCATACGAAAAATTAAACGTAACGTTAAACTAAGATTCTAAGCTAAAAATGATAAAAAGTTAAGAGAATAAAACCCGGGGATGAAACGAGAGGAATAAAACCACCCGATCTTATAAGCACAAATTAATACAAAAGTTTACAACTTTATTAATCTTATCCACTAATTAGTAAGTAAAGTTTAAAACTTTATTCACCAACAAGCTTAAAAATTACTAAAGCTTCAAACTTTATGTATTAAAAATGCTTAAAGACCCTTAAGCTCCACGCCTTATGAGGTAGGATGGGATTACACAAACAAAATCAAAACTTTAAGGGTTAGCACAATTATATAAATATAAACTTTTATAATAAAAAGCTAAAATAAAAGATAAACTAATCTTAATAAATCAAATCTTAACCACCAAACTCTCTCAAGGAGATATGTTTCCACAAAAACTAATTTGGTTATTAAGGTAAAGATTTAAAATATAAGATTTTTTTTTTTATATAATAAAAAGGAAATAAATCAAGGAAAAATAACAAATGAACTCCGAAAATTCCAAATAATTTTTAGAAACATCAGAAAACTGATAGAAGCTCACAGAAAAGTTTTTAGAATTTTCGGAATTAAATAAGTATTTTTTTTCTATTTTTATGTTTAAAATAGCAAATAAATCAAAATAAATAGTAAACTAGTTCAAAAAAATATGAAAAATTCACACTATCTTAAGAAAACTATGAAAAGCTACCAGAAAATATAAAAATATTTTTTTGACGTTTTTTTTCTATTTTTTAAAAATAAAATACGAAACAGTTTTTTTAAAGAAAAAGAACAGAAACAGTTTTTGATTTTTTAAAAATACTAAATCAGCTCAGAAAATTACGAAAATTTTATGATGAAAATAAAATATATTTTTGGATTTTTTGTGAAAAGGACAAGATTTTTAGAGACTTTTTACTATTTTTAAGCTAAATAAAACAATAAAAACGTAAACTTTAATAAAAATAAGCAATAAAAAAAAACTAAACTTTTATAAAAATATAAATATGATATGTTGAGCGTGTGCACGAAGCGTATAAAATACACTCACACAATCTTACTATAACTCAACTCTTCATGGCATATTTTTGTAAAAATAAAATAAAAGAAAAAGATTAAGAGATGAGAAGAGTAAAGAGATGCAAGAAATAAATAAAACTTTTATAAAATTAAAGAGCATAAAAATAAAATACAAGAATTTGGGTACAAAATACAAAAAAAAGATTGTAAAATGAGGTGAGGGAGGTGGGTATTTATAGACCCACTAGTTACAATTTGACCCCTAATAATTTTTCATAAAAGCCTCTAAACTATTTAGATCTTGGCACAAATAAAACCCTCAAAACTTGGTCCCCAAGTTGAATTTTTCTCTTTCTTTTCTTTCTTCTATTTTTCTTTTTCTTCTTAATTAATTAATTCTTCGTTTGGTCTTTAAATTTTTCTTCTCTTGCCTCGATGCTTCAAATAAAATTATCATTGGTCCCGTAACTTCGTGCTCCTTCCCTTCTCGTGCTCGTTTTTGTCCACTTGTCTTCTTTTTGTCCATTTTACAATATCCGTTGCCTGCACATACATAAACACAAAAACACAAGTATATGTTTTTACATATACCACTGCACTTAGATGAGTTCAGTGATATAATGAGTGAAGTGAAATTGAAATATCATTAAAGAAAAGAATCGTGAGCCACAAAGATTTAAAAATCAATTACCACAGCAAACACTTTCACACTCAATTACGAAAGTAAACATTTTTAATAGAGTTTATCAAAATCGACACTTTGAGTGAGCAAACCATTTGGGCGAGCAAACCATTTGCTCTCCAATTCTTTTCACCCACATATCCTCGCTACAAGACAAAGAACATATAGAGCAAATGCTTTGCTCTCCCTCTCAATTGCTCTCCGCCTCGCTACAAGACAAAGAACATGGAGAGCAAATGCTTTGCTCACCCATTGTTCGCTCGCCCAAATTGTCAATTTTGGTAAAATAGGTTTAAATGGTTCATTTTGATAAAGGTGAAGGTAAAGTCTTATTTAAAAAAAATCTCAAGATTTGAAGACCGAGAACATAATTTAGTACGATAACAGTACTTGTTGCTTCTCGACACGTTAAATCATTGTCTTGATTCTTATACGTTTGGTTATACCAAAGTTATCTGTAAGGTGCTGATAATCACTTGAAAAAACCAAAAGGGTTATCCCAAAATATAGACATTTCACCCTTTACAGTCAGCATTCCAGCCATGGCATCACTGTGTCCAGGAATGAATTTTGAAGCTGAGTGCATCACTATGTCAGAAATAAACATACAACAAAGGTGTCATGGTTAAATAGACTGCATAAAAATGTACGAACACAACTATATCGAGCGATGAAATATAAAGTAGCATTTTAACAGTATGTTATAATAATCTTTGAGATGAAAAAATTTGCATGCTGTGTAACGGGTTAAAAAGGGTAAATTTTAGTGTGAGTCAAAGCTTCATTAATTTCACTTGATAATCAGAAGGCAAACTACATATAAAGTAGCAAAGTACTTTTATAGGTTGTGTGTGCCTCATCCAAAATTCTACAACATGTTCAATAACAAATAACGAACACAACTGTAAAGCCTATTTACTCATGGTAGAGGTGGACATAGAATGTGTGAATGGAATTGAATATGTAGTCTTACAGATATTTACGCATAATTGCAAAGGCATTTTCATAACTCTATCATATATATTTGTATTACAACTGCAAAACAGATAAAGGTTTGATCAAAATTAAGACACAAATTACGTAAACCTGCAAAACAACTTACCTGGTGTTGATGATGCCTAACAAATCGTTCATTTGAAACAAACAAATATTGATGCTGTGAATGAATTAAACATGCAAAAAAATAAGCAATTGTATAAATAACCAACAATCTGAAAGGAATTTTCAAAAACATCAATCAACAATACTTTAAAAATTAGAACATATTTTCATAGTGAAGCTTTGCATCTGTTATCTTGTAAAAATAACACTTTCATAGCGCTTTTTGTTAATAAATCAACGTGACAACATGACACATCCAAAGATTGTATTATCAAAAAGCGTAAATAGCAGTCCATCGGCAACCAAAAAGCGCTTATTTCAGGCCCTTTGAAACTACCCATTTCACACCAATATTATTTGTTCCTTTTGCTAATACATTATCTAAAATATTAAATACATGGTTTTTCCAATCCAATGATAATACATAAGTAGACAATCTAATTACTAACCTTAAATTTTCTTACCAAAATCTTATTAACTTTTTCAACATTTATTGACTTTATACCTTTTTATTTTTTTGTATATAGCTTGCATTTGTTATAAACCAACTCAATTAGTCTAAATAAACTAATGGTATATAAAAAAACTCCAATGGTTTAGTTATGATACTGAATGGAACCTGAATAAGAATCAGAAGTATCAATTCGAGAACCGTTTATAGGAAAATTGGGCGACATTGTAATCTTACACCAGCAAACGTTCATGAAAGCATAGATGTCAAATTGATATCTAAAGTTCATCCACGGGGTCGTATCATGATAATCTTACACCAACAAACCGTGTAGAAAACTAGAAGAGGGAGGGTGGGTGTGTGTGGGGGGGGGATAGTTTTACCGATTAAACATGTGTTTTAAAACTTTTAGATCGACTTATGTCAATCTATTATGGTGTGTGTGAATATTGATAGTTAGATGTGAATAAACTATATTACGAGATAGAGAAAGAAATACATAGACACAACACGAATATTTATAGTGGTTTGGCTACAAGGTCACCTTCCTTGCCCTACTCCACTCCCCGAGTACCCAACTCGAGATTTCGTAATCACTACACACCACAAGCTCCTTATCTTGGCGGAGAAGGCTTCACAACGTCGCTTACACTTTATCCGTTATAAAGCTAAATACCGAGTTTTTTCACAAAGTAGAACCAAACCTACGTCGCCTACACTTTATTCGGTACAAGACTAGATATCGGGTTCCTTTACAATGCAGGAACCAACCAACTATCACAACACATATCGACACAACATATCGACTATACCTATCAACATATAAACACCTTCAACACAACACATCTAAGACATACTTAAGATGAATCAACAACAAGAAACACTTCATTGATCTGGTGATGATGACGAAGCCTAGCAACTCATATCTTCGAGCTGGCAAAGCTTCTATGCAAATGTCGTGATCTCACCTTAAAGAGGTACCTAGAAAATCACTAAAAGAAAAACTACATGGATGATCTAGGATCTGAGGTTAGAGAGATAAAGAGATAAGAGAATAATATATATGACGTGTTATCAAACAAGGGAGAAATGGCAAGCTATTTATAGGCAAAGACTGGCTACTGTTTCCCAGTTCCGACGGATCTCTTTCAAAAGGGATCCGACTGGTACAACCCTAGGGATCCGACAGACTAGGTAAACCACTCCGGATTTTGGGTTATATTACGGGTCATGGGTCATGGGTAAAGGACTATGGGTCATGAACCTTGGGTCATGGGTACCCAACTTAATACAATGTACATAGACAATGGGTTATGGGTTATGGGTCATGAAATTTGGGTCATGGGTTAACCAATATGACATAAGCATGATGTAAGTAAATGGATCATGGACATGGGTCATGAGCATGGGTTATGGGTTATACCCATTATATTTACTTACATATTTATTTGCCTAGTTTATACTATGTATTAACATGGACGGAGGATCCTAAGGGCAGGGGTGAGCCTTAGCCCCTCGAAAATATTTTGTATTTAATGTAATTTGTTCAAAAAACTAGTGCAAAAAATAACTATTTGATCATTTGGCCACCCTAAAACAAGTTAATGACACTTTGGCCCCTCTAAAGAAATTGTTCAAGCTCCATCCATGTGTATTAAGTAACAAGTGTTACTAATAAATTAGTTTATGACTTTATGTAAACAATTTAACTAGATGTGTTTGACGGTTTATTAATATAGTAGAATGAGTTAGAAAACTATTGACTTGAAAACTTACGTATTTTATTTATCTTGTTAAATTACACAAAGCACAAATAAAACTAAAAAAACTACTACTCATTTATTTAATCCAATTAATACACTATTAAAAATACCCTTTCACCAAAAAAATACAACTATTCAACCACAATTTACAATCTAATGAAGCTACTAAGCCAAATACTTAGTAAGTTTACAAGAAAAGAAGCATAGTGTACAACACTTTAATGCATATAATTTTCATACGTGCAAGACGAGAAGCATACCGTACACCACTTTAATTCACATATTAAAAAAAACACCACATTAATGTTATTTAATGTAGTCAATTAATACTGGTTAATAAATACAATTAATACAGTTATTAAAATACCCCTTACATAAGAAATAAAAATTATCAAGCATATTGTACAACCAAATTAAACACAATTCCTGCATTAAATGTCACTAATACAAATAATAAAGCACATTATACAAATATTCAAGCCCGAACGGGCGCAAGCAAAACAGGCTCGAGCCCGAATGGGAACGAGCTAAACGAAATTCTTGAAATCCGTAAATTTATTGTCAAAAAGAATATAATAAACTAAAATACATGATTCACCAGAAAACTTTATTTCTGGGTATCCACCGCCGCAACGCGCGAGAACCCTGCATTAAATGTCATTAATACAAATAATAAAGCACATTATACATATATTCAAGCCCGAACGGTCAACAGGCAAAATGGGCTAGCCCGAACTGGAGCGGGCCAAACGGGCTCGAGCCTGAACGGGAATGGGCCAAACGGCCACGGGCCAACGGGCTCAAGCCCGAATGGGCACAAGCTAAACGAAATTCTTGATATCCGTAAATTTATTGCCAAAAGGAACATAATAAACTAAAATATATGATTCACCAGAAAACTTTATTTCATTGTACCCGCCACCGCAACGCGTGGGTACCTTGCTAGTATATATGACGTGTTATCAAATAAGGGAGAAATGGCAAGCTATTTATAGGCAAAGACTAGCTACTGTTGCCCGGTTCCGGCGGATCTCTTTCAAAAGGGATCCGGCCAGTACAACCCCAAAGATCCGATAGACTAGGTAAACCAGTCCGGATTTTGGGTTATATTCTGGGTCATGGGTCATGGGTAAAGGACTATGTGTCATGGACCTTTGGTCATGGGTACCCAACTAGATACAATATACATAGACAATGGGTTATGGGTTATGGGTCATGGATCATGAATTTTGGGTCATGGGTTAACCAATATGACATAAGCATGATGTAAGTAAATGGATCTTGGACATGGGTCATGAGCATGGGTTACGGGTTATACCCATTATATTTACTTACATATTTATTTTTCTAGTTTATACTTACGCATTAAGTAACAAGTGTTACTAATAAATTAGTTTATGACTTTATGTAAACTATTTAACTAGATGTGTTTGACGGTTTATTAATATAGTAGAATGAGTTAGAAAACTATTGACTTGAAAACTTACGTATTTTATTTATCTTGTTAAAATACTTTTATGATTTTTAGCAACTAAACATTGAAAGATCGTAGAATATAAATAAACGTTTTTCCGGTCATTGACCTTGTAAAGACACATCTTCTCTAAACTCTCTTTAATTAGATAATGAGCACAAGCGTCCTTGCAAAAAGAGTCTAAAATTATACTCCAAAATAAATCTCTAAAATCTATTAAAACTGAATTAGAAAAAGAGATTGTTTTAAAAGTTAAAATGTCTACACTCGATATAGGTAAGAAAATTTATTTAAGGTTTAAGACTTTTCAAGGCCTTAAAATTGAAAATAAGAAACTTAAGGAGAGAGTCTCCAAGTTAACTCAATTCAAAAAGAGCGTGATTGACTTAAAGAATTGTTAAAAAGTCAAAATTCCTTCGGAGACAAAACAGGTATATGGTTTAACTTATTTGAAGCATCTACAAGTAGAACAAAACAAATTAAATTTGTGAAACCTCGGGAAAATCAGCCTACTGCTAACGGTTTCACAAAAAGGTAGACGGTCCCATACGGAGGATTGTCGGCTATTTACAGGACCTTCAGATTTGAAGTTTAACTTTCTTGATTGTCAAATCCATTTTAGGTCCTAAACTAAAAACATCAACCTATGAGTCTAAATCTTCGTAAAACCCCTTTACTAAGTACAAACTTTAGAAGACAAATTATTTGGATTTTATAATCTAGTTAACCAAGTAACGCAAACGAGTACGCAGCGGAATTATGGATCTAGTTTATGCAATTAGGTTAACACGTAAATAATAAACAATAATAAAAAAAGGTAAATAGAAAACTAACCTTTGGGGTCAACTGCACGCTATCAAACGAACAAAAAAACCAAAGAAACCCAAGTATCTAAAATAGATACCTCTACGAGTATCACACACAAACATTTAAACCAAGTACGTTCAATTTGAGCTAGTTGAGAACGTTTAAAACCAATCAACCATTTGAATTACTTGAATACCACGAACTAGGAAAACCCAAGAACCAATTTCTTCAATTCTATTCGAGATCACAACTTCCCGAGAACAAACTGTTGTTCTACCCGATATTGGACAAAATTGTCCGATATCTTTCCCTCTTCTGTCCGAGATCTGACCAATGAGCAGAAACAGAAAAACACCATAACTTGCTGCTACTATTCATGAAACAAGGAATCAAGCAGAAAGTACAAGCCAAAAATTCTTCTTGGATCACTTAGATGCAAGTGTTAGCGAATCAAGAAACCAAACTAAAACCTAATCGGTTTAGTTATAAACCGATCAATACAAAGTAAGGTGGATCGATTCTAGGTGAGGTTTAGGGATAATTATGCGTACATAAGATGTAGGGGTGTGTTTGTTTATATAGCACACAAGATCAACCTTGTCTTGGGCTCTATTCTTGCTCGACAAGCAACAAACTCCCTCCATGCACCGATCGTCCATGTGATATCAAGGCCCAAGGCATCATCAAAACCGACCCAAGTAAAAAGCCTAAACATCCCATGGGTCGTGTCTTTGGATCGGGTATACATGCATGCATATCAGGTATAACGTATTCAAGTTTAAACGTTCAACACGTACTCTCATGTTTAACGTGTGTGCCCTCATAGGCTCACACACTTTTAGTTGTTTATGCGTGTTTTAACTCCCACAAACCAACAGCTCCCACTTGGGAGTTGGAGTGTCGAATGGCACATAAAACTAATGACGTAAACGCCTAGCAACGCTCTCAGTAGCATGGTTATTAATGTCTTGCTTTAATCATCCTTTGTTATAGATACCGTTAAACCATGGATATGGATCCGAACTCATTCCATATAGTTTAACCATTTCGAATCCCGTTATAGATTTTAATTCAGATATACCAAATGTAATCAAGAATCATCTTGCATTACCCTTTGGGTTTGGCCAAACAATTATCTGATTAAATCTGGAGAGGGCCCATGGTATCTTTCTGCACATATCAAGTGGAGTAACAGATCCTTTGTTGAATACAAGTGTTGTGGATGCTTCTTCACATCACTCGGAAATATAGCTTTTATAACTACCTTATTCAGATAGCGTTTTACTTATACTTACAAAAAGTGATATCCACACATAATAGAACTTGCTTGTATCTCAAGTCTAAGGACTATTTTAACAAACCATTTTCAATATTTTACTTATGACAAGGATCCAAAAGTAAATGTTTGAAAGTTGGGGCATCCAATATGCATCCCTTGTGAATACACATGAGTTTGGCGGGAACAATCCACATTCTCGTTAGAATGTAACTAACACTGACATTTGCCTTACATAACAATATTCCCATATTGTTAACCGACAATGGACATATTTAGAACAATGAAATCATTCAAGGATTAAACATGCAAATATAGGATAACAATTATTATATCAATGAATAAAAAATACCAAGTATCTTTATTCATCATAAAGTAAAAGTTGTCTTTCAGTCCCAATTATCCAAATACTAAAACAAATATGCATGAAACTAATTTAGTAAGTTGAAGTCTAATGTTTCCAACCTTCTCAACCTTTCTTTACAAGAAAAACTAAATAGTTATCTGAGTAAGCTTTCCGAATACTTGCTTCAAATTTCACATTTAGTGAGGGATTCGAAATATAAGATGAGTGTCTTATCTCATATGCTCATACTATTTCAAGAGTTATAGTATGGAGATGTCGTCCTACCTTGCATGAGGTATTAAAAGTCAACGACATACTGATAGTCATCTTTACAGTTTCTAAAAGTGTAAAGTATTCTCATTCATTAATGTGTAATGCAACAATGCTCTAATGTTGAGCATAACTAGTTAGCAGATTTATCATAAAAGATAAAATCCTACTTCAACTAGTATTAATAATCCTCCAACATCATTTGTACTTATACAACACTATGCTTTATAATTCGTAAACATCTGTATTAACAATAATCTAAACATTCTCAATTAGATATTGTTGTTGCCAGCTCATTTTGTTCTTGTACAAAAGCAACAACTAATCCTATACACAATATAATATATACATGATAATACTTAGTTAAAAACATAAGTTTTTCATCCATGTAATAAATTATTCCAAGTGAAATATACCATTTAAGACTTGCTTGGATGATATATTTCATTTGTGTTGGATTTAATTTTCCGCATTTGTTTATTCCAGATAAACATGTATTTCAAGGTTGTTTGTTTTACTCCCTAAATTCCAAGTGAAGTTTCATTCCAAGCTTAAGGATCAATATCTAGCTTAAATGGAATGATATCTTCAACATGTCAATTTTAAGGAAAAACACATTGCTCCCACTCAATGTCAGATGTACTCAAGAGTTATCTTAATTCAATCAGAATCATATTGTAATTAAATTCAAGATCTCAGCTCTTAGATGCACGATACAATACAAACTTGGATTGCTTAAATTTGTATATTACATAAAGATTATGTAGATTCATAACCCTTTTGATTACACACCGTCCTCGCAAAGGGTAATCATAAATAAAGATTTAGAAAATCTTAATTGCCATATTTCACATACAAAGAATCATGTATGACAATTAATTATATTTATATAATTAATGCGTGTATATATAAGAAAATCTAATCACAGTTAATTCTTTAAGTATGATTAAAAACTTCTTATAAAATGCCATGCATTAACATGTATACAATTTTGTCCTTGTGAGTCTTTCTTCAAAAGAAACTCATTCCAACCTCATAGGTTAACTGTTAGGCAAAATAAAAATCAAGCTCAAGACTTGATTTGCCTTTTAAGGACTGCATCTTATCATTCATAGTTCTAAGATATTTATCAGATTCAAGATGTGATAATATATTTTAGTTGTTATCTGATTTACAATAATCTTGTAACTTATATCCCTCATCATTGATATAAAATATCACTCAAGTGATAAGGCATCCTTGCGGATTTATGAATGAGAGTAATCATTATACTTTGGTGGACATTTACATGTTTAACCTTAGTATGACATTAATAAGTGGATTTTAGAAGGTTAAGTATTTTGTTCTAAAAAACTTTGAGATTTGTATATACTCCCACTTACTTTTGTAAGTAGAGATAATTCTATAAATACTAAGTATTTAAGCAACAATAAATTGTTCTTTTTTGGGAACCACAAAATACATTTTAAGTTCTTATCTCAAGATTTGTTAATAAAATGCTTCATAAGATTTTAAAAAATTTTGAACTTAATTCAAGACATAATGGAATTCCTTCCATCAACTCTAATTAGGGTTTGTAGGAAAACTCTAATTTTGTATCCTCTATAACCAAAAGTTCTGGCAACAGTTTTGTGTTTCGCCAAGCTAGGAAGAACACCAAAACTACAATCTTCAAGCTAGGAAGTGTAGATAAATCAAAAATCCAAAAGGAATTAGGATTCGATTGGTTTGAGTGAAAAAACCTTAAATCCCAAATTAATTAGGGTTTTCAGTTATGGGTTGTCTTGAATACCTTCTTGGTTTGAACTATATTGAGTGTATCCATGACACACGCAATTTTCTAACCTTGATATGTTTTGGAAGCAGAGCAATTAAAGCTATCATGAAGCAAACAATATGAATAAGGTTTGTTTCATCACATTAGACATACCATAATGAAGTGGTATTCTATGAGTATTAGCATTGTGAAACTATATCAGAATTCCATAGATAACTTAATTCTCTTTGAACCAAATACTTGTCAATTGGCTCGAGCCAAATTGCTATTAAGTATTTATGAACCAAGTGCATGCTGTGATGTATATTCATTGAAGACAAAACTATTCAAGAAGTATATATGTTTATGTGATGTATATTCATTGAAGACAAAACTATTCAAGAAGACAAAACCAAGTGCATGCTGTGATGTATATTCATTGAAGACAAAACTATTCAAGAAGACAAAACTGTTCACGTGTTCATAAGAAGACAAAACTATTCAAGAAGTATATATGTTCATGTGTTTACAAGAAAACAGGACATTTCAATAATACATTATAAGTCTTTGAATAATTCAAAGGCCTTATGTTTATGTGTTAACTAGAAGACATAACCATTTTACTATATATATATACTTTATGTTATAAGTCATTGATTAATTCAAGGACTTTATAATGATGTCTTAACATGTAAGCATAATTATACTAACAAAAGTAATCACGAACGCAAACTCTTGAGTTCTATAGTAATTTCAAGTTAATTTTATACTTCAAAATTATGATCATTATCATATAACCATAATTATGTTGACTAAAACATGTAGTCAAATGTAGAAGTATCTTTACACTATATCATGACATTTGAATGTAGTAGGGCAACAAACATCTCACGTGTTCAAGTCCTAGTAGAATCATTATTAGAATGTAGTAGGGCAACAAACATCTTGCGTGTTTAAGTCCTAGTAGAATTATTAGTTTTCTTACCTTACGGTCAAGAGACACCAATAATATTGTTGTTCCTTGCACACACTTTGAGATTTCTCCCACTTGTGTAAGGCACAACATCATATTATGAAAACAAACAACACGTGATTGATTGTGCAAATATGATTATGTCATAGCTGTTATAAGTAGTTTTAGAGCCATAACCTTTAATAAGGAATTGTGGATTAGTATTTTATAGATAACGCTTCAGAGAGCAACAACAGAAAGGCAACGAGTTATCTTATAAAATAAAATGCAATTTTCCTTTAAACAATGGTTGTTCATATTCGGAAAGTGATAAATTATTTCAAAGCAAGTTTGAAATGATATGGGTGACTGTAAAACCCGAAAATCTAAAACACGTAAAAAGACTATTTTTCCCTCTAATTTAAAACTTATAAAATACGTAAAATATGTCAATGCTCACTAAATTTAATTTTAACTTAACTTATAAATGATTGAAGAACCTAAAATACGAGATCGATTTACGTTTACGTTAAAATACATCACCCGGTCAATATTTTTTTAGCATGGGCTGAATTTTGTTAAGAATACAAAGGCATGTCATTTAAAATTTTAAAGCCATAATATTAGCAATTTGGAAAAATATATTTTCATATGTCTCCACAAAGGCCCATTTAGTTGACTTGGTTTGGCCCATGCTGCACCCTTTTATTTGCATAACCGAACCCTACATTCTATTCCTCCTTTATTCTACCATGCGTGACATATAATCCCTACACATACATAAAACTCAAACCTAAACCCTAGTTTCATCAAGTGACGGCTGCAATCTTTGCCTCTCCTCCATTCGATACAAGGCAAGCAAAAAGGTGATCCGTAGGGGCTGTTGAACTTGGTATCGCTAGATTGAAGCTGTTGTGGTCTGTCGTGGGTGGGTTCTCTCGAGTTCTTTGTCTTTCCATCCGATCGACTCGGGTAACGTATCTCATCCCATCTCGAATTCATTCTTTGCTTCTTGATGCTTGTCGTGTGTTTCGTCTTTGTTCCGAATGCTTATTCACGATGTAAGCTTTGCATGAAATAACAAATCTTGTCACAGAAATCATAACAAAACCATTTATATATCAAATATGATGCATGTAAGTCGACCATGATAATCTCTTGAGCGAACCTTGCGTCGACCTAAGTATAAAACTGCTTTGAACCCATATTATTCGATCACTAAACCTTCTGTTTTGAAGTCTATATATATCGACCACATATAAGATTTGCTACTGCCTCTTTGTTTTCTGTCATGAGGTTGTATTCCATAGTTTGCATACATGAATCAAATACAAGTATCATAAGTCATACAAAAGTATAACTGCAATGCATGTAATTGTCTAAGGCTTCACAATAAACTATAAAAGAACTTAGTCAAATAAAGTCATGACAAGGGACACTTAAATATCTAATATGTCTTGCATGTAATATGTATATGTATTATAATCACTTAGAATAATAAAAATAGTATATGAAATCTGTCTTTGGACCCATGCATGCTCTTGTTTTGAATCTATATATATCAAACCATTTGAATCTGTTGAATATTGCATGTAATGAAATGTGATCACATAAAGTAACAAAGGGAATGTGTATATAATCCGACCACATGCATGATTATTTGTTTGGTAACGAATTGAAAAGTGTCATATATATACACGCTTAAATCTTTGTCAAAACTGTGTCGTATAAAACCATTAGAAGGGTCTAGTTGGTTTAGTTGTGTCGATAATGATTTTCAAAAGAGTCTCGTGTTGCCATGTTTGTGTCGTATGGATTTTTAAAAAGGGTCGACTTGGTTTAAAGTTTAAAAAGGTTTTGAAATTAATTAAGATTAAAGGTTAGACTATAATTAATGAAGGATGTAGGGTTGGTCTTGTAAATAATGAAGCTAGAAGGTTGGCTCGTTAATTGAGTAAATGCATGAACTAAACTTGTAAAAAGAGTAAACTTGTAATATTTACATTTTAGACCCTAAACTATTGTAACTTGTCATAATTAAACCCTAAACTATAATAATCATCATGTTAAATCTAATATAATATTAATTGCATCATAAATGACTAACTTACTAAAATGGGTAAACCTAATTCATCAGACTTAAAAGTAATACGTGGTATTTAATTTGTATAGGTTCTGCGAAGAAGGAGTGATCCTTGGCTTTCTGTGTTTCTTGCTATTGTTAGTTTTGCTTTTCGAATAAGGTACAGATATTCTGACCTTTTCAGTAAAGGTTTCTCATGATTTTTCTTTCTTTGGCTTTCTCTTATGCTTATTAGGGTTTTCCTATGCCATTGCTATGAATCCATTCTGTTTGTCTGAATCTCTGTTTGTCTGAACTTCTGTTTGTTGAACCTTGCTATATCTGATTTGGACTTTCTAATTTGGACCATATGATTATGAACCTTCTGATATGTATTTCTGTTTGACCTGTATGATTACCTATGATCTGTGTTATTTCTGACATTCTGTTTGACCTAAGTTAGTTTGACACCCGAGCCATTATTTCACTAGGCATGAGGGTTCCATGTCCGTGTCTTGATGCACCTCGACATGACTCTAGGGCGTAGAGTGATGTTCCGCCACGTCCCTTGATGGTGGAGCATATTTTGTATATATAGGTAGGGGCGTATGGATGCATCCTAGATCGTTCGTTATCGATATGTTGTGATATGATTTTTCCGTGAATGATGTCGGTGCAATACGCGTCTTCATATTCTGGGAGCTAGCTACTCCATTGGTTACTGAGGTCTCCCCTCCTATTATATATGGTATTCGAGGTCACCCTCCGAATAAAATGGGTACTTATAATATGATATGATATGATATGTTTCTGGGCTCGTGGTAGACGACTAAACCTTTATCCGTTATTTCGCTTTTATGTATTCGTTTATGATTCGGTATTTCCCAATACACCATACTCTGTATTATCTGCTCATTACTCAAGACTCTTATATGACTCACCGTACTACCAAGAGATATATGTATTCTATTGTTTTGATCTGTCACACTCTCATTCCGTTGCTTCAGACTATCATTCCATTCACGTATCGGGTTATTATATGTGTTTATTGAATTTGATTATGCTATTCATGATTATGTGACTACTGATTTCCCTGCTATGATATGATTAATAAATGGTTATCTGATTTTACCTGTGGTCATCTAATGATATGTAATCTTACTGTTATGTGACCCTCTGATTTGTCTATTTATCATGTGTATTTCGTTCAGTTATGTTTATGGGCTATGATTATCCGTTAGGATTCTTGTCTGCTGATTATGGACCTGCTATGCTACATTACTTCTTATATTTCTGTTGAATTGGTAAATGGTTCATCGTGTGTGGTCTGGCTTGTTAACTTGTTTAGTTGCTGTATTAGGACCTTGTTTAGATAATTCATTCGTTTATAATGTTCGTTCTGTAATTCATACTTGGTACATGTGGCTATTGTATTTCGAATAATGGTATTACTTCCGCTGCTACGATACTGGTTAAGTTATTAATTGTAAATTATTTGACTTGTGCGATTGCCATGCTCACTTGACTTTAGGTTTCTGTTTGTTTTGGATGTCTTTTGATTCCCTGATTTGAGTGTATGCCATATATATATATATATATATATATATATATATATATATATATATATATATATATATATATATATATATATATATATATATATATATATATATATGTTTTGTGGATACGACGTCTGCTATGCTTACTTATGTTTCGGTACTCGTATGTCTGGATTATATGTGCTTGTATCTATATCAATGATGCTATGCTTTGCTTCGTTCTCCGTGTTATGTGTTCTTTGGATATCTGTTTAATTGTGTTCTGCAGGATCCTCATTGACTCATTAATCTCATTCCGCTGCAACTTTGTTATCCGTTTCCTTTGTTTCATTTTGCATTTCAGACTTTATTTAGTTTTCGTTTTGTTATATCCCTTTGGGCTTTTTAAGCTCGGCCGCATTTCTTTCTACTGGCGGGTTTTAGGTTTGAAGATGGGCTTCGATGGCCTGAGAGTTAGAGTATCTTAGTGGACCAACCCTAGTACCATAGTACTTATGGACTTACTTTGAAGAGTTTTGTTTTGAGATTTCATTCATTTTGGATATTGTATTTTTCTCGTCAAACAATTGTTTATATGATTTGAAACTTCATTTTAAGGTTTCGTTTGTAAATATTTTATTTGTATGTTCGATATGACACCGAATGTGACACTTCTACCCTTGTCGGGTTGGGGTGTTACAATTATGGTATCGAGCCGTTTCGTCTTGTTGACCTTAGGATTGACCTGTGAGGACCGGGTAGACATTAGGCTTCGCCTGCTTCTGATCTCTTTCAATTCCTTTTGATTGTCGTTCAGATTTGGCTTCGATATTCTTTTGTCTTCGTCGATTTGACCTTCTCCTTTTCGCATTTGATTTTGTTTTTTTTACCTTCGCGCATTTGTTTGTCGACCGTTAGATGGAGACTACCCGTGGAGCCGAAGTTGATGGTGTCGACTGCATGCTGATCCCTTTGGAGAGGTTAGTGAAGCGTAGCCACACCGCCGTCTTCTGGAGGCATCGATGCTTCTGAGGAAGCGGACGGACCAACCAAAGACGCAACGACGGAGACAAGATTCAACCGGTGGCTGAGAGGGTTCATCTACTTCATATGATTTGGGCGCTATTTATGTTACTCCGATTCGTTTGTAATGCGTTTTGAGGCGGTTTGATATCCTGTTAAGTGATTCGACGGTATTGCTTTTCTTTGATTTGTTCAGAACTCGGTTTGAATCGTGAAGTTTTATCGTTTGGCATTTTGTTAATATCTCAGCTTTTCTTTTGGATCGTCGGTAATGAGTCATGAGGAACCGTTTCGAGCAAGTTGGTGGCCTTCTTCTTTGGTGATATGGTAAGTTGTTTGATGTAGTATATGTTGTATGTATGTGATATGGCCTGTTTTGGTATGTTACTTGTTATCTGTATGTTATCTGTTTTGAGGTGATATTGGTTATGTGGTTTGTCATGACCCGAGGCAGAATATGATGACAATAAGGACTTGTTATGTGATGCAAGTATTATGACGCATGATCAACGTGATAATACCGAGATCATATAATTTGAACTTATTGAAATCATACGACATCTTGGGAAATTCCTGGGGTTGGTACGTGAATGGAATCTGACTTGTATCCGTTATTTGTCACTCCTCATGTTTGTTTGAAATTCTGTACGTATTTGTGAGATTTTCGTCGATATCTGTTACGTATAAGTTTTGTACGCTTTGGAACCGAAACAGTTATGATTTGTGTGAAGCTATGGATTGCTAAGTCTGCCTTAAATTCGTACGTCTCTGTACCTTTACGACTGATTTTGAGGACGAAAATTTTTCTTTTAGAAGGGAAGAGTTGTAAAACCCGAAAATCTAAAACACGTAAAAAGACTATTTTGCCCTCTAATTTAAAACTTATAAAATACGTAAAATATGTCAATGCTCACTAAATTTAATTTTAACTTAACTTATAAATGATTGAAGAACCTAAAATACGAGATCGATTTACGTTTACGTTAAAATACATCACCCGGTTAATATTTTTTAGCATGGGCTGAATTTTGTTAAGAATACAAAGGCATGTCATTTAAAATTTTAAAGCCATAATATTAGCAATTTGGAAAAAATATATTTTCATATGTCTCCACAAAGGCCCATTTAGTTGACTTGGTTTGGCCCATGCTGCACCCTTTTATTTGCATAACCGAACCCTACATTCTATTCCTCCTTTATTCTACCATGCGTGACATATAATCCCTACACATACATAAAACTCAAACCTAAACCCTAGTTTCATCAAGTGACGGCTGCAATCTTTGCCTCTCCTCCATTCGATACAAGGCAAGCAAAAAGGTGATCCGTAGGGGCTGTTGAACGTGGTATCGCTAGATTGAAGCTGTTGTGGTATGTCGTGGGTGGGTTCTCTCGAGTTCTTTGCCTTCCATCCGATCGACTCGAGTAACGTATCTCATCCCATCTCGAATTCATTCTTTGCTTCTTGATGCTTGTCGTGTGTTTCGTCTTTGTTCTAAATGCTTATTCACGATGTAAGCTTTGCATGAAATAACAAATCTTGTCACAGAAATCATAACAAAACCATTTATATATCAAATATGATGCATGTAAGTCGACCATGATAATCTCTTGAGCGAACCTTGCGTCGAACCCATATTATTCGATCACTAAACCTTCTGTTTTGAAGTCTATATATATATCGACCACATATAAGATTTGCTACTGCCTCTTTGTTTTCTGTCGTGAGGTTGTATTCCATAGTTTGCATACATGAATCAAATACAAGTATCATAAGTCATACAAAAGTATAACCAGAATGCATGTAATTGTCTAAGGCTTCACAATAAACTATAAAAGAACTTAGTCAAATAAAGTCATGACAAGGGACACTTAAATATCTAATATGTCTTGCATGTAATATGTATATGTATTATAATCACTTAGAATAATAAAAATAGTATATGAAATCTGTCTTTGGACCCATGCATGCTCTTGTTTTGAATCTATATATATCAAACCATTTGAATCTGTTGAATATTGCATGTAATGAAACGTGATCACATAAAGTAACAAAGGGAATGTGTATATAATCCGACCACATGCATGATTATTTGTTTGGTAACGAATTGAAAAGTGTCATATATATACACGCTTAAATCTTTGTCAAAACTGTGTCGCATAAAACCATTAAAAGGGTCTCGTTGGTTTAGTTGTGTCGATAATGATTTTCAAAAGAGTCTCGTGTTGCCATGTTTGTGTCGTATGGATTTTTAAAAAGGGTCGACTTGGTTTAAAGTTTAAAAAGGTTTTGAAATTAATTAAGATTAAAGGTTAGACTATAATTAATGAAGGATGTAGGTTGGTCTTGTAAATAATGAAGCTAGAAGGTTGGCTCGTTAATTGAGTAAATGCATGAACTAAACTTGTAAAAAGAGTAAACTTGTAATATTTACATTTTAGACCCTAAACTATTGTAACTTTTCATAATTAAACCCTAAAATATAATAATCATCATGTTAAATCTAATATAATATTAATTGCATCATAAATGACTAACTTACTAAAATGGGTAAACCTAATTCATCAGACTTAAAAAGTAATACGTGGTATTTAATTTGTATAGGTTCTGCGAAGAAGGAGTGATCCTTGGCTTTCGTGTTTTTGCTATTGTTAGTTTTGCTTTTGAATAAGGTACAAATATTCGACCTTTTCAGAAAGGTTTCTCATGATTTTTCTTTCTTTGGCTTTCTCTTATGCTTACTAGGGTTTCCTATGCCATTGCTATGAATCCCTTTTGTTTGTCTGAATCTCGTTTGTCCGAACTTCGTTTGTTGAACCTTGCTATATCGATTTGGACTTTCGATTTGGACCTTATGATTATGAACCTTCGATATGTATTTTGCTTTGACTGTATGATTACCTATGATATGTGTTATTTTTGACATTCTGTTTGACCTAAGTTAGTTTGACACCCGAGCCATTATTTCACTAGGCATGGGGTTCCATGTCCGTGTCGTGATGCACCTCGACATGACTCTAGGGCGAGAGTGATGTTACGCCACGTCCCTTGATGGTGGAGCATATTTGGTATATGTAGGTTGGGGCGTATGGATGCATCCTAGATCTGTTCTGTTATCTGATATGTTGTGATATGATTTTTCTGCTGAATGATGTCGTGTGCAATACGCGTCTTCACAATCTGGGAGCTAGCTACTCCATTGGTTAATGAGGTCTCCCCTCCTATTATATATGGTATTCCGAGGTCACCCCTCCGAATAAAATGGGTACTTATAATATGATATGATATGATATGTTTCTGGGCTCGTGGTAGATGACTAAACCTTTATCCGTTATTTCTGTTTTATGTATTCTGTTTATGATTCGGTATTTCCCAATACACCATACTCTGTATTATCTGTTCATTACTCAATACTCTTATATGACTCACCGTACTACCAAGAGATATATGTATTCTATTGTTTTGATCTGTCACACTCTCATTCCGTTGCTTCAGACTATCATTCCATTCACGTATCGGGTTATTATATGTGTTTATTGAATTTGATTATGCTATTCATGATTATGTGACTACTGATTTCCCTGCTATGATATGATTAATAAATGGTTATCCGATTTTACCTCGTGGTCATCTAATGATATGTAATCTTACTGTTATGTGACCCTCTGATTTGTCCATTTATCATGTGTATTTCGTTCAGTTATGTTTATGGGCTATGATTATCCGTTAGGATTCTTGTCTACTGATTATTGACCTGCTATGCTACATTACTTCTTATATTTCGTTGAATTGGTAAATGGTTCATCGTGTGTGGTCCGCTTGTTAACTTGTTTAGTTGTTGTAATAGGACCTTGTTTAGATAATTCATTCGTTTATAATGTTCGTTCTGTAATTCATACTTGGTACATGTGGCTATTGTATTTCGAATAATGGTATTACTTCCGCCGCTACGATCTTGGTTAAGTTATTAATTGTAAATTATTTGACTTGTGCGATTGCCATGCTCACTTGACTTTAGGTTTCTGTTTGTTTTGGATGTCTTTTGATTCCCTGATTTGAGTGTATGCCATATATATATATATATATATATATATATATATATATATATATATATATATATATATATATATATATATATATATATATATATATATATATATATATATATATATATATATATGTTTTGTGGATCGACGTCTGCTATGCTTACTTATGTTTCGATTTTCGTATGTCCGGATTATATGTGCTTGTATCTATATCAATGATGCTATGCTTTGCTTCATTCTCCGTGTTATGTGTTCTTTGGATATCTGTTTAATTGTGTTCTGCAGGATCCTCATTGACTCATTAATCTCATTCCGCTGCAACTTTGTTATCCGTTTCCTTTGTTTCATTTTGCATTTCAGACTTTATTTAGTTTTCGTTTTGTTATATCTGTTCACTGGGCTTTTTAAGCTCAGCCGCATTTCTTTTCTGCGGAGTTTTAGGTTTGAAGGTGGGCTTCGATGGGCTGAGAGTTAGAGTATCTTAGTGGACCAACCCTAGTACCATAGTACTTATGGACTTACTTTGAAGAGTTTTGTTTTGAGATTTCATTCATTTTGGATATTGTATTTTTCTCGTCAGACAATTGTTTATATGATTTGAAACTTCATTTTAAGGTTTCGTTTGTAAATATTTTATTTGTATGTTCGATATGACACCGAATGTGACACTTCTACCCTTGTCGGGTTGGGGTGTTACAATTATGGTATCGAGAGCCGGTTTCGTCTTGTTGAACTTAGGATTGACCTGTGAGGACTGGGTAGACATTAGGCTTCCGTCTGTTCTGATCTCTTTCAATTCCTTTTGATTGTCGTTCAGATTTGGCTTCGATATTCTTTTGTCTTCGTCGATTTGACCTTCTCCTTTTCGCATTTGATTTTGTTTTTTTACCTTCGCGCATTTGTTTGTCGACCGTTAGATGGAGACTACCCGTGGAGCCGAAGTTGATGGTGTCGACCCTGCATCGCTGCAGCCCCGAGTGGAGAGGTTCGTGAAGCGAAGCCACACCCATTGCCGTCTGCTTTGGAGGCATCGGGATGCTTCTTGGGAAGCCGGACGGACCAACCAAAGACGCAAAATACGGAGACAAGATTCAACCGGTGGTGAGAGGGTTCATCTACTTCATATGATTTGGGCGCTATTTATGTTACTCTGATTCGTTTGTCATGCGTTTTGAGGCGGTTTGATATCCTGTTAAGTGATTACGATCGGTATTGCTTTTCTTTGATTTGTTCAGAACTCGGTTTGAATCGTGAAGTTTTATCGTTTGGCATTTTGTTAATATCTCAGCTTTTCTTTTGGATCGTCGGTAATGAGTCATGAGGAACCGTTCGAGCAAGTGGGTGGCCTTCTTCTTTGGTGATATGGTAAGTTGTTTGATGTAGTTTATGTTGTATGTATGTGATCCGCCTGCTTTTGGTATGTTACTTGTTATATGTATGTTATCTGTTTTGAGGTGATATTGGTTATGTGGTTTGTCATGACCCGAGGCAGAATATGATGACAATAAGGACTTGTTATGTGATGCAAGTATTATGACGCATGATCAACGTGATAATACCGAGATCATATAATTTGAACTTATTGAAATCATACGACATCTTGGGAAATTCCTGGGGTTGGTACGTGAATGGAATCTGACTTGTATCCGTTATTTGTCACTCCTCATGTTTGTTTGAAATTCTGTACGTATTTGTGAGATTTTCGTCGATATCTGTTACGTATAAGTTTTGTACGCTTTGGAACCGAAACAGTTATTATTTGTGTGAAGCTATGGATTGCTACGTCTGCCTTATATTCGTACGTCTCTGTGTACCTTTACGACTTCAATTTTCGAGGACGAAAATTTTTCTTTTAGAAGGGAAGAGTTGTAAAACCCGAAAATCTAAAACACGTAAAAAGACTATTTTGCCCTCTAATTTAAAACTTATAAAATACGTAAAATATGTCAATGCTCACTAAATTTAATTTTAACTTAACTTATAAATGATTGAAGAACCTAAAATACGAGATCGATTTACGTTTACGTTAAAATACATCACCCGGTTAATATTTTTTTAGCATGGGCTGAATTTTGTTAAGAATACAAAGGCATGTCATTTAAAATTTTAAAGCCATAATATTAGCAATTTGGAAAAAATATATTTTCATATGTCTCCACAAAGGCCCATTTAGTTGACTTGGTTTGGCCCATGCTGCACCCTTTTATTTGCATAACCGAACCCTACATTCTATTCCTCCTTTATTCTACCATGCGTGACATATAATCCCTACACACACATAAAACGCAAACCTAAACCCTAGTTTCATCAAGTGACGGCTGCAATCTTTGCCTCTCCTCCAATCGATACAAGGCAAGAAAAAAGGTGATCCGTAGGGGCTGTTGAACGTGGTATCGCTAGATTGAAGCTGTTGTGGTATGTCGTGGGTGGGTTCTCTCGAGTTCTTTGCCTTCCATCCGATCGACTCGAGTAACGTATCTCATCCCATCTCGAATTCATTCTTTGCTTCTTGATGCTTGTCGTGTGTTTCGTCTTTGTTCCGAATGCTTATTCACGATGTAAGCTTTGCATGAAATAACAAATCTTGTCACAGAAATCATAACAAAACCATTTATATATCAAATATGATGCATGTAAGTCGACCATGATAATCTCTTGAGCGAACCTTGCGTCGACCTAAGTATAAAAACTGTTTCGAACCCATATTATTCGATCACTAAACCTTCTGTTTTGAAGTCTATATATATCGACCACATATAAGATTTGCTACTGCCTCTTTGTTTTCTGTCGTGAGGTTGTATTCCATAGTTGCATACATGAATCAAATACAAGTATCATAAGTCATACAAAAGTATAACCAGAATGCATGTAATTGTCTAAGGCTTCACAATAAACTATAAAAGAACTTAGTCAAATAAAGTCATGACAAGGGACACTTAAATATCTAATATGTCTTGCATGTAATATGTATATGTATTATAATCACTTAGAATAATAAAAATAGTATATGAAATCTGTCTTTGGACCCATGCATGCTCTTGTTTTGAATCTATATATATCAAACCATTTGAATCTGTTGAATATTGCATGTAATGAAACGTGATCACATAAAGTAACAAAGGGAATGTGTATATAATCCGACCACATGCATGATTATTTGTTTGGTAACGAATTGAAAAGTGTCATATATATACACGCTTAAATCTTTGTCAAAACTGTGTCGCATAAAACCATTAAAAGGGTCTCGTTGGTTTAGTTGTGTCGATAATGATTTTCAAAAGAGTCTCGTGTTGCCATGTTTGTGTCGTATGGATTTTTAAAAAGGGTCGACTTGGTTTAAAGTTTAAAAAGGTTTTGAAATTAATTAAGATTAAAGGTTAGACTATAATTAATGAAGGATGTAGGGTTGGTCTTGTAAATAATGAAGCTAGAAGGTTGGCTCGTTAATTGAGTAAATGCATGAACTAAACTTGTAAAAAGAGTAAACTTGTAATATTTACATTTTAGACCCTAAACTATTGTAACTTTTCATAATTAAACCCTAAAATATAATAATCATCATGTTAAATCTAATATAATATTAATTGCATCATAAATGACTAACTTACTAAAATGGGTAAACCTAATTCATCAGACTTAAAAGTAATACGTGGTATTTAATTTGTATAGGTTCTGCGAAGAAGGAGTGATCCTTGGCTTTCTGTGTTTTTTGCTATTGTTAGTTTTGCTTTTCGAATAAGGTACAGATATTCTGACCTTTTCAGTAAAGGTTTCTCATGATTTTTCTTTCTTTGGCTTTCTCTTATGCTTACTAGGGTTTCCTATGCCATTGCTATGAATCCCTTTTGTTTGTCTGAATCTCTGTTTGTCTGAACTTCTGTTTGTTGAACCTTGCTATATCTGATTTGGACTTTCTGATTTGGACCTTATGATTATGAACCTTCTGATATGTATTTCTGTTTGACCTGTATGATTACCTATGATCTGTGTTATTTCTGACATTCTGTTTGACCTAAGTTAGTTTGACACCCGAGCCATTATTTCACTAGGCATGGGGGTTCCATGTCCGTGTCGCTGATGCACCTCGACATGACTCTAGGGCAGAGAGTGATGTTCGCCACGTCCCTTGATGGTGGAGCATATTTGGTATATGTAGGTTGGGGCGTATGGATGCATCCTATATCTGTTCTGTTATCTGATATGTTGTGATATGATTTTTCTGGTGAATGATGTCGTGTGCAATACGCGTCTTCACAATCTGGGAGCTAGCTACTCCATTGGTTACTGAGGTCTCCCTTCCTATTATATATGGTATTCGAGGTCACCCTCTGAATAAAATGGGTACTTATAATATGATATGATATGATATGTTTCTGGGCTCGTGGTAGATGACTAAACCTTTATCCGTTATTTCGTTTTATGTATTCTCGTTTATGATTCGGTATTTCCCAATACACCATACTCGTATTATCTGTTCATTACTCAAGACTCTTTTATATGACTCACCGTACTACCAAGAGATATATGTATTCTATTGTTTTGATCTGTCACACTCTCATTCCGTTGCTTCAGACTATCATTCCATTCACGTATCGGGTTATTATATGTGTTTATTGAATTTGATTATGCTATTCATGATTATGTGACTACTGATTTCCTTGCTATGATATGATTAATAAATGGTTATCTGATTTTACCTGTGGTCATCTAATGATATGTAATCTTACTGTTATGTGACCCTCTGATTTGTCTATTTATCATGTGTATTTCGCTCAGCTTATGTTTATGGGCTATGATTATCCGTTAGGATTCTTGTCAGCGATTATGGACCTCGCTATGCTACATTACTTCTTATATTTCTGTTGAATTGGTAAATGGTTCATCGTGTGTGGTCCGCTTGTTAACTTGTTTAGTTGCTGTATTAGGATCTTGTTTAGATAATTCATTCGTTTATAATGTTCGCTCGTAATTCATACTTGGTACATGTGGCTATTGTATTTCAATAATGGTATTACTTCACGATCACAAGTTAAGTTATTAATTGTAAATTATTTGACTTGTGCGATTGCCATGCTCACTTGCCTTTAGGTTTCGTTTTGTTTTGGATGTCTTTTGATTCCCTGATTTGAGTGTATGCCATATATATATATATATATATATATATATATATATATATATATATATATATATATATATATATATATATATATATATATATATATATATATGTTGTGTGGATACCACGCCCCGCTATGCTTACTTATGTTTCGGTACTCGTATGTCTGGATTATATGTGCTTGTATCTATATCAATGATGCTATGCTTTGCTTCGTTCTCCGTGTTATGTGTTCTTTGGATATCTGTTTAATTGTGTTATGCAGGATCCTCATTGACTCATTAATCTCATTCCGCTGCAACTTTGTTATCCGTTTCCTTTGTTTCATTTTGCATTTCAGACTTTATTTAGTTTTTGTTTTGTTATATCTGTTCACTGGGCTTTTTAAGCTCAGCCGCATTTCTTTTCGTGAGCATGGTTTTAGGTTTGAAGATGGGCTTCGATGGGATGAGAGTTAGAGTATCTTAGTGGACCAACCCTAGTACCATAGTACTTATGGACTTACTTTGAAGAGTTTTGTTTTGAGATTTTATTCATTTTGGATATTGTATTTTTCTCGTCAGACAATTGTTTATATGATTTGAAACTTCATTTTTAAGGTTTCCGTTTGTAAATATTTTATTTGTATGTTCTGATATGACACCAGAATGTGACACTTCTACCCTTGTCGGGTTGGGGTGTTACAGGACTAACAATGAAATAAATCCCATAGCTCCCACTAAAATTGACAACATTACATAAATGCAATGCTCCCACTAGATTTGTCAACATTAAAAGTGTTACATTTCAAGTAGAAAGCATATATCAATTTAATACACTTTCCTATTCTATTCTAATGCCTACGAGTATCAATGTACTTAGGTATTGAACAGAGTATATGAATTCCTACTTATGTAGATGATGGACTAGCCATTCATACTTTCATTTAACTTGAATCTTTAGCATGCAATTCCTCCTTTATTGTCTACATAGCCCCAAGGGTAATTAGCACTTTAGGAATAATGAGAGTCCAAAAAAATACCTAGCTAATATTCTAGTAATTTCATTTACTCTTTGCGGTTTAAACTCATACATCGTGACAAGTGCAGGATGTCATTTATTTTGGTAGCTATAAACAAAATGTTTTCTAGTTACAAAAAATATTCTATCTTTCAATTATTTCTAGACCACAAAAGGGTAATGAAAGATCATAAGTGAGTTTAACACTATGTAATCCTATCTCAGTTTGTCAACTAAGGAGAAAAGATAGGAATAAGTCTCACTCTTCTTACCAGGAAAAGAGACTAAGTTTGTCTTTTAAAGAAAAACAACTTTGTTTACGAACTATGTTGCAACAACACAACTAACCAGAACATAAAAAGCTCAATTATAGTATTTCCGATAATTACATTCTTAAAAGAATTAACTACCCAATTAATTACTAATTAAGACTAAGATCCATCTTGCACCCCACTTATTTACTAGGGTCCGACCAAGGTCGTAACTAAGTGGGACAAGAGGTAAGCGACGAGCGTTAATTGCATAATGCAACTCTTAGATTTATGAGACTGATCAAGACATTAGTAGACAAGTAATAATGTCATGAGCATGTTTAGTTCTCATCTTATGCCTCGGGTTCAAGGTCTGACCAAGCCAACTCAAAATAAGTCGACCAAGTATGAACTTGTAAAAATAACCAAAGGTCTGACCTAATCGAAATGATCACCATGGGTTGGAAAGGCCCTGAGGTCTGACTAGAGAAGTCAATCCAAATGCACGTGTTCATAGTTGGATGGCATAGACATAAAATTAACAAGTAGGTATGCACATAAATGTGGTAAAAGGTCATGTACAAAGAAGGATGTAAAACAACTTTGTGACACTAATTTTAAAAGCTTTTGGTAATGACAATGTAGTGATCATCATGGTTCACGGTAGCTCCAATCGAACTCACAGGGAGGCGGAGGACCAGGTCAGCGCTAAGCAATAACCGGAAACCCTTTAGGTGCGACTGCGCGCACCTCCTTAAACCCCCTTTATAGTTTGTTCTAGTGGATGAGCCGTACATCCCAAGTGTCCATAGCGTCTAGTTTTTAAATTCATGAAAAACTTGATTCAATATTTTAGGTCACTTTATTTAACAAAAACAATTTTCCACGAAATAAATAGCAGGTCACAATGAGCATGATATTTAGGCGTGTAAATAAAGTCCATTACTGATGTTATGATTACGATATGTATTATTCCATATTGCATACAATTAGGTGTCAAAAACAAGTAACGATAATGCATATACGGAATCACAAACATATAAACATAAACATCAATATATAAACACATATTGTTCCAAGTACTCTCGCGAGTCTTCCTCAAAAGGAGAACCATAAGACCGTCACTAGGTGTAATACCTAGATCGCCCCATACATCACAAGAAGCAATTGAGTGGGTCTTGTGGCCCGAAAAACACATAAAAAGCATGGCAAACTTAATTAACAGTTAATTACGCTATTATATGTATTTAATAAATAATATGTAATTCTGATTATCATTATAATTCTAATTAACAATTAATTAATTCTAATTAACCTTTAATTCTAATTAACAAATTTAATTTTAATTAACAAATTAATTCTAATTATCAATAAAATTTAATTTGTGTGTGTCTTGTTATTTTTTATTAATAATTAACAAGTATTGCATATAGTTGTCAAAACAAAAATAAAACGAATAACTAATTAGATTTCATGCAGCCTTTAAACATGTTTATTAAAGAAACGTGTAACCCATAATCGTAAAAACGAGATGGCTCGTGATGCCACTGTTGGGATTTTATAATCTAGTTAACCAAGTAATGCAAACGAGTACGCAGCGGAATTATGGATCTAGTTTATGCAATTAGGTTAACACGTAAATAATAAACAATAATAATAAATGGTAAATAGAAAACTAACCTTTGGCGTCAACTGTACGCTATCAAACGAACAAGAAAACCAAAGAAACCCAAGTATCTAAAATAGATACCTCTACGAGTATCACACACAAACACTTAAACCAAGTACGTTCGATTTGAGCTAGTCGAGAACGTTTAAAACCAATCAACCATTTGAATTACTTGAATACCACGAACTAGAAAAACCCAAGAACCAATTTCTTCAATTCTATTCGAGATCACAACTAGCCGAGAACAAACTGATGTGCTACCCGATATCGACAAAACTATCCGATATCTTTCCCTCTTTTGTCCGAGATCTGACCAATGAGTAGGACCAGAAAACCCCCTTAACTTGATGCTACTATTTATGAAACAAGGAATCAAGCAGAAAGTACAAGCCAAAACTTCTTCTTGAATCACTTACATGCAAGTGTTAGCGAATCAAGAAATCAAACTAAAACCTAATCGGTTTAGTTATAAACCGATCAATACAAAGTAAGGTGGATCGATTCTAGGTGAGCTTTAGGGATAATTATGCATACATAAGATGTAGGGGTGTTGATATACGTACAACGCGCGTTCGGGGTCAAGGAAACTTCCTTTTCTTCGAGCAAGTTTTTCAACCCCCTAGGCAGTGAACCTAATCATTGTAGTGTAGTATTAGGGTAAGCCTCGGGATTGATATCATTCTCTAGGGGAATAGGAATGCTAGTGAGAAATTACTACGCTAAGGTTGGGGTTGAGGAAGATTATTTTTTATCTTTTTTATAAAATCGAAAGGTACGAATCTTGGGGTTTTGGATTTGGGGGTGGTACTTCTACCGATTACTCTACTATTATCTATTAACTAAGCTAAGGGGTAGTCTATGTCTAATTGATGTGTGCTCGTATGATGATTAAAGATGTGTTTACTTAGATGTTATTACTCCCTAGTTATCACCTATTGATGGTTGAATTGCCACATCCTTATTCTTAACGCGCTGTTTCTTCTAATGTCGCAGGGTTTGCTTGTTTCCCTAAATCTTTGAGACTACCTTAAGGTTATTGCCAACAAAATCTCTAGGATTCATAAACTAACTCTAAGGTTATCTTTGCATTTTTAGCCTCCAACAACTCTAGGCGATTATAAACTAATGTTCACAAAGATTACTCAAGCATTAAAAACACAACGATGGCCTATTGCAATCCTAGGACTATTGCAATTAAGATAAGAGACAACCAATCAATATTCAATACCTAGGTTTCATAGATCTAAGCAAACACACAAGTAAATTAGCCGAACATGGTGAACATGCAAGCATACACACATACAATTGAAGACATAATTAAATCAATGAAGTAAATTACTTATCTTGTTGTAAAATAGGGTATGAGAACCCTAAGATACTGCCCAAGACAGCCAAAAATTGTTATTATGTTTTACTCCACAATTCTGCCTCCTTTAAAGTCTGAAAATTCGAATGATATATATAGAGTTACAACTGCGACGGTGTCACTCTTTAATTGTGACGCCGTCGGGTCGCCGCCATTAGGGTTTCGTATTGACCACATCAACTTTGTGACGGCATCACGTTGTGGTTGTGACGCAGTCGGCTTCATCTTCTAACGCAGTCGAAATTATAGGGACGCCGTCACCCTTTATCTGTGACGCCGTCAGGTGCGTTTCCAGCAGCTTGAGTGTCTCGATCTTGACTTTAGCCATTTTCTTCATATATTCACGCCTTTTTTTCCAAATAAGTGTCATTCCAGCATTATGCCTTCAAGAGACCTAAAAAGTGAAAAGGAACAAAATTAAGCAGTAACGAATATAAAAGTGGTCGATTAAGGGCTTAAATGACCCCTTAAAAGTGTACCTTTTAAATCCTTATCAGGTGTGTTTTTTTATATAGCACACAATACCAACCTTGTCTTGGGCTCTATTCTTGCTCGACAAGCAACAAACCCAAACTCCCTCCATGCCCCGATCGTCCATGTGATATCAAGGCCCAAGGCATCATCAAAACCGACCCAAGTAGAAAGCCTAAACAGCCCATTGGTCGTGTCTTTGGATCGGGTATACATGTGGTCGATTAAGGGCTTAAATGACCCCTCAAAAGTGTACCTTTTAAATCCTTATCAAATATCCCTACACTTAGTATTTGATTGTCCTCAAGCAAATGTGCTTTTTGCCAATTAATTTATAAGTTAGGGGTCATGAAGCATTAGTTTAGAACAATTCACAACAAGTATAACCCACGCAAAAGTCATAACAAGCACGAAAATTACATACTAGCACCTCACAAGTGGTGTTTGGATACTCTCATCTCTCAGGTGTATATGAAATATATCAAATTGGAAATGGAAGATAAACACTCAGTAACCGGTCCTAGTACATAGAGTACCATAGGCTTGAGACTAGATCAAACCTCTTTCGCTTTGGCGTAAGCACCTAGGAAAAACTATCCAAGAGGTCTTTTAAAGGGTTTTAACATTAGGGTTACGGTAGGGAAACAAAGGGCTAGGTTGGATAGGCGATTTAGTGGTGGCAAATCAAAAATCTTTATGTTACAAGCATGAGAAGAATGACGTTGCTAACCCAAGACTCGACACTCTAAACTCTAGATAACTTTGAAACAAACAAACATAAATTTAAAGATAGATGTAGGATGGAAGCCCGTATGTTTTTTCAATTTTTTCATTTTTTTAACACTTTTTTTTTTGATTTTTTTTTCATAAACTTTTACTCTACCATCATCTACGATAACATCAAAATAATAGGGATTTATAGGCACATCCCTACACTTGAGTTTTTATTACTCTAACACTAATTTGACCCAAATTGAAAAGATCAAAACACTTGGAGTACATTATTACGTAAATAAAGGGAATTTGAATTTAACGTTCCTTCCCGTCACTTCATAAAATTTAACTTTTCCCATGAGTCCCAATCGTCCCAAAACTGTGTACAAAGGATATGACTCGACTTAGAAACTTATGCAAGTAACTAGATAATTGAACTAAAGGTTTAGTATGATAACAATAATGCACTAAAAGTGAGTGCATACAAGGTAGGCTAAGGCGATTTGGGTGTACATTTGGGGGTGGATTGTAAACAATGCTCTTCATTGATATTCCGGAAAACCGAAACATCACGAGAACCGCGAAAAGGATAGGCTCTGAGGGGTTAACTAGGGGTATCGTGTACTAAAGATGAGTACAACGCAAGGGTGTGGGGGAATTACTCAATCGATGTGGAAGAAGTAATTATAATACGGGTATCAAACAAGGGAATCCTAATGCCTCTTATCATTTAGTTATTCCTAACCACACAAGTGTAGTCTCACTAGCGATCTCGGGATGTATCACAAAACAAGTTCTAGAATCTATTATACTACCGGTACACTCTCTAAGCATTAAAGATGGATGCTTTAATTCCTACAAATCTAAGGGTGAACCTCACATTTTTGGGGTAGAATTTGAGTGGTAAAGGATTTTGTGTTAGTCATATAATTTCCTATCCATGAGACGCTTTATTAAGACTAATGGCCCACTCTTACATGTCATGAAAAATTTTAAATTTGGTGCCAAAATTACCCTAACCGATGTTTCTCATGGTTTATTAAACAAATGATATTAGACAAGGCAAATAGTCAAGGATAAGCATAGTTTCAAGGTTCCCGTTTTATTTTCCCTCCCTACACTTAAACTGAACATTGTCCCCAATGTTCCTAGAAAGTATCAAAGTTATGATAATGGAAGGTAATTAAAATGAAAGAAACTAATACTCCCCTGATTAGCTCGGCAGGATCCGTGTGAAGTAGTGGTTAAATTCTTCTTCAAGAAGAATGTATGCGTGAAAAGCTCCTTCCAATCTTATGTATCTTCTTCTTGATAAATAAAACCTGCACACTTTAAGAAAACAAGTGAAATCTTCACGTAAAATCGGTGATAACACTATATATGACTCTACTAAACTAGGATATAATGCTTGTGAAATGGATGTTTACAGGTTTTCTGGAAAATTAAGACCTAAGAAATTCCAAAAATTTATAAGTAGCACATAAAAGGAGAGAAAGTTAAATAAGTGGTTTCTGCTCCTCCCGACGGCCGTCAGTTATCCTATTAAACCGGTTCTGCGTTTTTCTGGAAAAATTCTGAAAAATTTACATCTTTAGAATCTCGAAAAATTTCTACAAAACATCCATTATGACTCGATACAAGCATTTGACTCTAACAAACACACATATATATGTATATCTTTTCAATAATAGTAATTCTCATGTTCACGTTCTTTTTGAAAACGTGTGTAATCTTCCCTACACTTATCCCTTTTGTAAAATACCTTTATATGTAATTAAGACGAGGTTAAAGACAAAATAAAGCATTTTCACAAATTCAAACATGAGAATAAACAATCAATAAGAAAACAATTAAGCATGGGTTGCCTCCCACGAAGCGCTTTTCTTTATTTATGAGTCTTGTAGCTAGACTCGATACGTGACTTCATTACCATCACCTTCTTCCTCATGATGGTCTCTATTGGGGTTTTCCATGTTATAGTAGTGCCCTATTATGCACCTTTCTAAGAAGTCATCTTCTCCCAAATCGGTTCTATATTCCGGTCATAGTTTCAAGCAATCCTTATAGAAACAAAAAATCTTATCCATCACATAATCTACTACCTTCTCCTTATCCTCCTTATTCCTATAGTAGACCGATAGCTTAAGTTCTTTTTCATCATTGGATAATGAGGACAATTTCTCAATCTTAAACGGCATTTGGTAAGCTATGTCATCGGTCTCATCCTTGAATCTCACTATTCCTAACGACGGATCATAAGTCATCCTAGTGTTTTCTATGAAAGGCTTTCCTAGAATAACGTGGGACAAGCTAGGATCTATGGCCGTACTAATATCATTCACAATTATGAAATCCATAGGATACATGAAACTACCTACATAGGCGGGAAATCCCTTAACTCTACCAAAGAAATTACAACTAACCCTAGGATTATCGGGATCCTTCCTAGTTGGGATAGGCTTCTTCATTACCCAATTATAGTAGGTTCTAGTCATGATATTTATAGGGGACTTGCGATCAATGTAGGCCTTTGCCACAAAAAGATGTCCTATGAAACATGGTATGTTAAGATTCCAAGGGTTCCTAAACTTGATCCTAGGGCTTCTCCTAACATACATGTGACGAAGGTCGCGTACTAAGTGTGGGTGACGAGAGAGTTCTTCTTCCATAGGAAACTTATTGAAATAGTCATCACCTACTTCATCTACTTCCCTGATTGTTTCATTCCTAGGGGTTTCACTAACCTCAAGTACCGTCTCATGGTTCGCTTCGTCATTTGTCCTATTAGGTTTCACTAAGGTGATAGTATTGATGAATTGAACGTGCTTGGCTAACTTACTTGGGTCCTTCATTTCTACACCGGAAGCTTCGGGAGAATGATTTGCGATGGCATTAACCTTCCTATCACTATTGGTCATAGCTTTCAAAAGGTTATCTATCTTCCTATCCATCTCGGCTTATTTTTGGTTAAAGCGGTCCGAGAGCTTAGCTATTTGAGCTTCTTGGGATGTAACTAGGTGTTGCAACATCCCTTCTATGTTTTGTTGGCTAGGGCCGTGAGAGGGAGGCCATGAGAAATCATTAGAGGTGAATTCTTTGGTTTGTCCCCTATAGAAGTCGGGTTTGCCCTTCCATGCATCTCGAGCATCATTGAAAGTCCTAGGTCCGAGTGTTGTAGGGAATCTTCCTCCCGTTCCATTGGTACACGAGGATGCGTAGTCAACGAAAGCTTGTTCGGGGAGTCTTGTGCAAGTGCGAGTGTCATGAGGACCACTACATAGTTCACACAAGGAAGAAAATTTGTTCACTTGGCGTGAAGACTTAGGATTTTCGTGGCTTGGTCTTGAGTATTCACCAAGAGTACGGCCTCTTGGTGGGTCATTTGGCGGTGGGTTGATGAGTGGTGGTTGATTATCACCTTCCATGATGAAAAGTGATGGGATTACGAACAAAGGTCACGAAGAAGGGGGATAGACTATGATGAAGCTAAAAAAAATGAGAAAAAATCTTACTTGATAGATATCAAGCAAGGGAACCTAAACGAGATAGACTCCTAACTAGCTATTCTATTCCAACAAGCTACTTAAAAACTTGATACGCGTGCACATAACGCGCGTGTTCGGGGTCAAAGGAAACTTCCTTTTCTTCAAGCAAGTTTTTCAACCACCTAGGCATAGAACCTAATCGTTGTAGTGTAGTATTAGGGTAAACCTCGGGATTGATATCGTTCTCTAGGGGAATAGGAATGCTAGTGAGAAATTACTACGCTAAGGTTGGGGTTGAGGAAGATTATTTTTTATCTTTTTTATATTTTTTTAAAAAATTGAAAGGTACGAATCTCGAGGTATTGGATTTGGGGGTGGTACTTCTACCGATTACTCTACTATTATCTATTAACTAAGCTAAGGGGTAGTCTATGTCTAATTGATGTGTGCTCGTATGATGATTAAAAATGTGTTTACCTAGATGCTATTACTCCCTAGTTATCTCCTATTGATGGTTGAATTGTCACGTCCTTATTCTTAACGCATTGTATCTTCTAAGGTCTTAGGGTATGCTTGTTTCCCTAACTCTTTGAGACTACCTTAAGGTTATTGCCTACAAAATCTCTAGGATTCATGAACTAACTCTAAGGTTATCTTTGGATTTTTAGCTTACAACAACTTTAGGCGATTATAAACTAATGTTCACAAAGATTACTCAAGCATTAAAAACACAACGATGGCCAATTGCAATCCTAGGCCAATTACAATTAAGATAAGAGACAACCTATAAATATTCAATACCTAGCTTTCATAGATCTAAGCAAACACACAAGTAAATTAGCCGGACATGGTGAACATGTAAGCATACACACATACAATTGAAGACATAATTAAATCAATGAAGTAAATTACTTATCTTGTTGTAAAATAGGGTATGAGAACCCTAAGATACTGCCCAAGACAGCTGTTGAACATAAAGACCTTGATAGATCTTTAAGCACTCGGAGATCGTTAGTGTTGCCAATGTAATCACAAGCAAACTAATAGAAGATCTCTACAACTTGGTATTGTAGCGGAAAATAAATACAAGTTATAATAACTAAGAACACTTTTGATCCTCTATGGATCTTTGATTATTGAAACTCTATGTTTCGGATAGTTTTTAAGACTTGAGAAACTTAAGGAAAAACCTCTCTATTACAATCTATCATGGTTTCTTATATAGGTAAGAAACCCTCATGAGCGTTGACAATTTACGCTCCTAATACTAACATAGACCAAGCATGCATCTAGACAAGTATGCAACTAATCATTTTGTTTTGTTCATCATATTGTTTATTCTGATTAAGCTCTACATAATACGGCGCCAACCTATCTTTAATACGGCGCTGACTTTTACTCTATTCTGAGCTTATCTCTCCTACGTGGTTCGCACTTTCAGCAGCAACACAATATCTGCTTTAGCACTTCTGCTGAAGTATAACTTCAGCAGAATCAATTCTTCTTCGGCAGAATCTCTTCGGCAGAATCTTCGGCAGAATCAGTAGTTTACCGTAGTTTACCTTAATTCCCAACAATCCTCCCCTAAACTGGAATTTGACTAGGTTAAGTTCCAGTTTCCTTGATAGATCTGTAAAATTGTTGAGGATTGTGTTCGAACATCAGCAACAAAGATTGAAAAGAGGAACATCTCTATGATGACTGAACTGTGATACGCCAGATCTTTGCAGCAACATATGACATCATGTACATCAAAACATATAAGTTTCATACTATTCTCATCACTTCCGGGTGTGTTAACTCCTGTGAGAGGTGAATCATTGAAATTAATGGGTTTGATGTCTCTTTACCAATAGCCATTACTACTGGAGTAGCCACATGTTTGAGTTCGAAAACTATGGTACATTGATAACCATCTGATTTATTGGCAAACCAGCAACCATATAAACGGATTTGTCTTGTCTTTACCTGTAGCCGTTTGCTCAGGACTAGTCAATTCTTAGACTTGGTGAATTGAGAACCAAATATGGATTCAGGTGCCTTTACCACATGCCATATACATGTGGGCTAGCCAATTCTTGGATTCCAAAGAGGAATAGACCATGGTGAATTGATGACCATACAACCCTCAGCAGTGAAGCATGGGTGGTTGCATACCCTATGATTTTGAGCAAACCATTACAGCTATCAACAGATTTGTTGTGTCTTTACCAAAGCTGTACCCTTTGGACTAGCCAACCTTTTGACATACACAAGGTATATCAGGTGAATTGAAAACCATCAGAGTGGTACAACAAACAAACCTGCATAAAAGTTTTTTTTAACTAATAATAATTTATAAAACTGAAAAAGATTAATAATAAGTTGAAAAGGAAAATTAAAACTTAATTTTTATTAAATAAACGCTATCACTATTTTTAAAATGATGTTTTGTGAATTTTCTTTTTATGAAAGTCTTTTACTTAAAAACTTAGACAAAATAGACAAATAACATAAATAAAGCAAACTAAATGAACAAAACAAAGTAATGCAGAGAGTACCAAGTGTCCTGATATGGATGAAGAATAGGCCTATTGCAGTTGTTGGAGTTGAGTTTTGATCAATCCCACCAGTGTTAAAGCATACTGTCTTTCATTTCCCACAGGATCTGGAGGAATTTCCAGTTTTGACTCAGATCTTTTCCATAAGTCTTTGGGGCAAGGGATACTTTCTTTCAGAAAACATGCATACAGTGATTCCACCCTTAGTCTCAAGCACATGCACACGAGGGAGAGGATAGAATCTCCAGGATGTAAGCTTCCACCGATGAGAGTTTTCCCAAATGGAAGATGCTTTGCTATTGGGAATGTGGGAGTTTAACAGAACTTGAAGATCTCCTGGTAAGATCATCCCAGAACCTTGTGGTTCCTTGTTGCAATAATAGGTGGTAACTTGAGTGAACAGAGAAAGTAAGTCTTCCCTGTCTACCAAGTGTAGAATTTCCTTTAGAAAGGTGAATTCCATTGAAGTGGAGTCCCTTCGAAGAAGAACATTCATCTCATCATCCTTTAATTTCCACTCTAACACCTCATCTGAATTTCCATCGGGGAAAATCGGTGAGACCCTTCTATAATGAAAGTTGAGTCATCAGCTTCAAGATCAAAAGGAGATCTTTTGGCCATTCTCTTCTTCCTTCTCCCAGGCTGATAGATTTCCCTAGAGGGAGCATTTTCATCTTGTGCATTAGTGGTAGGACTTGAAGCGGTAGATGGAGACTTGGTTGGAACACGAAGTGCATTCATCCTGTGGAATATCTTTATAGCCCTCTCTGTTTTAGTTTCTGTGAGATCAGCTTCCTTTACTTCAGAATCTTCCAGTGTGACAACAGGTGCCACTGAGGGAGAGGGAGTTGATGCTTCGGTGCTTCGGAGAAATGGAAGATGGTTCAGCATTGACCCTTGACGGTAGAGGAAGCAACTTCAGAAGTTGCTTCAGGAGGAATGACCGGAGGATTCCTTGGTTGAAGCATCATCAGCCTTGAGTCTTTTGGCTTCTGGAGCATCTTCATTCTCTGAAATCCTCTTTAAGTTGGTAGAAGGTGCTGAGGATGATGATCTGTCCTTCATGATTTGGTTATATTTGCGATACAGGACATGATCAGGAAAAGCCTTGACTTGTTTCATTGTTAACCCAGAGTTGTACATTGAGCATTGGTTCTTCACCACCCTTCTTATTTCATCTTTAGTAGGGGGTTTGTCTTTGGCCTTCTGAGCTTGGATGGCCCTCTTTTGTGCAATTGCTTCTTGCCTCCTTTGTTTTCCCTGAGCCATCATTCGCTCCACATAATCGTCACTGAGGAAATCACCACCTAGTATACTTTGAGCTAGAGAAGGTCTTGAAATGACTTGCTGAGTTAGAATATCCCAGTGTTCAGCAGGCATCTGAACCCTCAGTTCATCGAGTTCTTTTCTTCTCTCAGGAGTTAAAGATGAAAATTCCTCTGTTTCAAGTTGTTTAGCCAATGCTACACTTTCCTTTGACTTCTCAAACTCAACCAATCTACTTGCTTGACCTAGTCTTTCCACCTCACTCACCAGGTCAGGACCAAGCTCATCTTCAGTGATGACATTTTTTCCTTTATCATCAGGCTTCTTGGCACACTCTTCTTCAGTTAAATCAATGAGCCAGTACCTCTTTAGTAGTACCTAGGTCAACATGTTGATGCTGATCATCAACTGGAGTGGTCATAGTAGCAATGTCAGACAGATATCTGAGGGGAAAGGTCTGTTGGTTCTTGAACTGATGCAGATTGATTAAGATCTGAAGATACATCCTCCATAAGTACATTAGCAGATGCATCCTTATCAACCCCAGGTTCCTTTGAAGCTTCAGAAGAAACCTTATGAAAATAAGATCTCTTCCTTCTTTTGTAAAGGACAGGCTCCTTCTTCTTTGAGGAAGTGGCGGCTAATGATAAAGGATCATTGAGAGAAACAGCAGCCAACATGTCCAGAGACTCAAAATGAGGACCTTCTTGTTCTTCATCAGAGGAAACCACAAGTTTCCTTTTGGAGGCCCCTTTTAGTTTGTGCTCTAAGACCTTGACCTGATTTCGCAGTTCTTCAATCTTACCCCCAAGAGAAGACTTTGTCTCTGCAAGCTCCTTTTTCAGACTATTAACCTCTGCAGCATACCTGTTGACAAGAGCATACACAGATGAGAGTGTAATGGGGTCCTCAGCTCCACCAGGATTGCTCCTGTGGTAAGGGGAGCCTCATTGGACCTTCGAGAAGTAACTGGTCATGCTCAATGTAAGGAAGATCTTCATCGAGAGGATTCCTCACAGGACTTGGTGTGGGTGGTCTATTGAGATCTGACTCAACATGAGTAGCTAGAGTGGGTGGAGGACTGGGACATGGTGGTTGGTCTGGAGCAACATGAGTTGCTTCAACAGTTGAAGATGGGCCATCATCAAAGTGAACCAATGGATTACCATCAGTAGCAACAGGTGAGGAAGGAGGATTATGAGCCACATTCTCCTCATCAGTGCACCTCATTACCTTGGGGCAACATGGCTGCTAGCAAGGGATGATGTTCCCCCGGAAAGTGGGTTTTCATTGTAGCAAACAATTTAGCAGTTAAAGTACCTATGGGATAGAAAGATTGGGCCTGGGTAGAGGTGTCTAAAATCATTTGAAGAAACCTGGGGTACATTAAAAATTTTCCCTTTGTCTTTTGAATATTTTCAACCAAGTTTTCAAAAATATACTTAGAAAAATTGAAAGTTACCCCTTGTGAAAGACACACAATACCATAGCCCACCGTGTAGAGAACTGGTCCCAGCCTCCAGTCTTGTTGCTCATGCATTGGAGCAGTGTGTGAACCAGGAACCTCCATTTTGGGCAGAGTTCCTTCTTTAGCCACATATCTGTTCTTGTTCCTCGATACCCAATAGCCCTTAGCCCATTAAGCACATCTTCCTGATTAGAGTGAAATACTCCTTCAGCATCTTCTAGGTGAAGCTTCCTCCTGATCAGGTCCTCGGTCACAATGTACTCTGTTTCATCAATCACAGCCCTAATCTCTGTCTCGCTCCTCTTCTCAGCAGATTCCCAAAATTGAGTAACCAAAGATTCATAAATCTCATTTGGAGAATGAGATAGAGCATAGCAAATCTTTGACCTTTTCAGGAATTCCACCATAGGTTCGTACAGTTCATATCCCTTGCCGTTTCCCAGAAATGCAACTTTGTTGTGATCATGTTTAAATTCAAGAGCCATGAGGGATATGAGTGTTTAGGGTTATGATACTTGAAGTGGTGAGTGTTTGTGAAAGCGGAATGAGAGGAATTGGTTTGTTCGGCGAGTAATGGTGGATGAAGGGTTTTTGCCCAAATTATAGTCAAAGAAAAATGGACCGTTTGGTTGACCTTTGCTGACGTGTATTGCATCTTTGTCCCAACCCAAAATAACACTTCGGCAGAAACACATGATCAATCTGCTGAAGTTATAGCTTCGCGAGAATGCATCAAAGATTAGAGTATCTTCGGTAAGTTTCTAGAATTACTGTGCCACCCACTTGCATTAAACTCATTGAACCTCGAACCCGTCTATAAAATGATCCCAATGTAACTCATCTCTTCATCAAGATCCCCAAAAAATTACCATAAACCCTAGATGCAAAATAAACCCAATTAACAGAATTGCACCATGAATACCAAACCTGAGATCATAGATCTCACTTCCTTATCTTCATCATCCTCTTCATCATCATCAAGTGGTGAATCAAACCCATGGTTCCATTACTTTCCTCAACCCTATCCACGACCAAATAAATCGCCTTTCTCCCTTCTTGAGAAGATGACAGTGTAGTAAATCCAAGTGAATCTGCTAATGATTCTGATGACTCCTATAAGGAGGGAACATCTTACTCCCAACCTCCAGCACCTTGGTCTCCACAAAGACCTCGTGCCAGGAATCCGCCACTCCCCAAAGATAGAGAGGTGGTTCTTGGTCTCACTGCGCCATCTTTTGGTGCATGAACACACATCGTATAGTAGAAGGGCTTAAGGAGGGTGGATCGATTGCATTTTGGTTGAAATGAATAGATGAAGCACACAGGACACGTTAGTTCTCTACGTCATCCTGCGTGGTCATCGTCATCATCAATCGTTTGCATCAATCCATCCTCCCATTTTGGTCCTTAGCATCTTCATCGAGTTGGTCATGCATATCCAACCAGCCAGTTAAACGGAATGGGTGGTTACGCAAGACCTACGAAAGCAAAGCCAGCATCTAACGCATATCCAACATTCACTTAGATTTCGGAATGAGGGATATACACTAGTTTAGGCTTAGCTTAAGTGTACAGCTCGTATCTTGTAGATGCATAGTAGTAGGTTGACTTTATGTAAGCTGTAATAGTGTAAACTGTTTCTTGAATGAATTAATGAACAATTTGACTTCAATTTCTTTTCTTCAGATATAACTTCAAGTGAATCAAATTGTATGCTTCAGATTTGATATCGAAGAAACAAGTAACACCTTTATTCATCTGACCATTTACTAACGAACCACACTTGATGACTTTGATCTTGATCATGGGATATATACACTGCAATCCAGATAAGGAATGACAAAATGCAGTGCATAACTGCAAAATGACACAAAACATACACAACAACAAAACAAACAAACTAGAGAATATTAGTAGTTAGTGTTAGAATACAAACTAATATAAAAATAATGCAGAGTTTGCACAAAATCCTCCCCTGAGGCATATGCCTCCCCTGAGGCCTATGCCTCCCCTCAAACTATGCAGTCAAGGGTTTAACATTCCAATATTGACCACGAGGTGTTGAAACCTTGGTCCATCAAACGCTTTTGTTAACAAGTCTGCCACATTATCATCAGTATGGATTTTAGCCACTTTTATCAAATGTTTTTCATAAGCATCTCTTATAAAGTGGTGCCTGATTTCAATGTGTTTCGTTCGACTGTGAAAAACTGGATTTTTGACTATGCAGATGGTACTTTGATTATCTATATGAATTGTAGTGTTCATAAAGTTGTACCCATAGTCCAGAAATTGGTTCTGAATCCAAAGGACTTGTCCACAGCAATTTGCAGCAAAGAACGTACTCGCTTCAGTAGTTGAGGTGGCCACGATGGTTTGTTTCTTGCATTGCCAAGAAATCAACCTCTTGCCAAGAAATTGGCAGCCCCCAGTTGTGGATCTTCTATCCAGATTTGCACCAGCATAATCACTGTCACTATATGCTTCCAACTTGAAAGGAGATTCTTTTGGGCCAAAGGCCTAAAAGATGTTGGCCTTTGAGGTACTTAAAGATCTTCTTGACAGCATTGAGATGGGAAGCAAGTGGAGTGACTTGATGTCGAGAACAAACACTCACAGCAAATGTAATATCAAGTCTTGAAGCTGTCAAATACATCAATGAACCAATCATGGACCTGTACAGATGAACATTCACAGATAGATCTGGTTCATTATTTGCTTTAGCCTTTGGAGCTTCATAAGGTGTTGTGGCAGTCCTAACACCTTCCATACCAAACTTCTTCAAAATGTCCCTCACATATTTATCTTGACTGATAAAGATGCCATCCTCTTCTGAACCGGAGACCCAAAAAGAATGTAAGTTCTCCCATAGCACTCATTTGAAATTCACCCTTCATAAGTTCCTCGATTCCTCGCACCAAGCTTCGTTCGTGGAACCAAAAATAATGTCGTCCACATACACTTGCACCAGAATGATGTCTGAGTAATTCTTCTTGAGGAACAGAGTTTTATCAATAGCACCTCTTCTATAGCCATTTCAGCAGAACGATGAAAGCCGAGCGTACCAAGCTCTAGGTGCCTGATGTAAGCCATAAAGAGCTTTAACCACCTTGTAGACATGATTTGGGTGATCGTCTTCAAATCCTTGGGTTGAGTGACATAGTCCTCCTCTTCAATCTCACCATACAGAAAAGCACCCTTGACATCCATTTGATACACCATGAAACCCATGTATGAAGCATATGCCAAGAAAATGCGAATTGCTTCAACTCGGGCAACATGTGCAAACACTTCATCATAATCAATCCCTTCCTCTTGTCTGAAGCCTTGAGCTACCAACCTTGCTTTGTTTTTGATCACAACACCCCTAGCATCTCTCTTATTCTTCAAAACCCATTTTGTCCCAATGGCATATTTGCCATCAGGGAGTGGAACCAAAATCCAAACTTGCTGATTGTGAAATTGTTGCATTTCTTCTTGCATTGCTTCGAGCCAGCTTGAATCGTTGAGAGCTTGAGAAACACTAGTTGGTTCCACTTGAGAGAGAAAACAAGCAAACAGACAATGCTTGAGGTCTGTGTGATTGTCTCTTTGCTGGTTGGAGACATAAGAGAGAAAAGCAATCTGTCCAAACTGAGGACTGGTGATAGCCCTTCTAGTTCTAACAGGTGCCAGAAGATCACCTATGATGTTGGATTGAGGATGAGCAATGTTGATCCGCTGAGTAGTGGTGGGGTTGACTTCAATGGATGAGTCAAGATTAGTGATGGTTGGCTCAAATTCAGCATCATACGAGGGTGAGGTGAAGATGCCAGCTTTGGGTTGATGATTTCCAAGATCTGAAGGTTTTGGAAAGCGTGTATAGGGTTCACCAAAGTCTGAAGATACTTGAGAAGGAACATCATAGCCTTCAGCAGATTTGGGGAAGGTAGGTGTGACAGAATCAACTTCTCACAGAACATGTTTCCACCGACTTTTCATTAGCAACCTCCATTCTCTGCTTCAAGCTTAGATGCAAATTCTTGAGTCTGGAGCCTAGCAAGGTCCTCAGCATAATGAGAGTCATCTTCATCACTCGAATCAGCAGTATCCTTGGAGGTGGTACCTGCAATATTGTTAGGGGAGAAAGAAGGTACAAGTATGGGTTGCTCATCATCTTCAAACTCATTTTCAGAGCCATCATCTAGGGGACCTGCATTTTGGTTAGCCAGATGTCTGTGGTAACCCAGATAATCAGTTAAGTAGTCAAGATCAAAGGACCATGAATGACCTTGTCCTTGAACATTAGGCTTATCTTCCAAAAATCTCAGGTTCAACGTCTCCTCTATTTTCTTGGCTTGCAAGTTGTACACCCTGTATGCCTTACTATGAGCTGAATAGCCCACAATATAACCATCATCAACCTTCTCATCAAACTTTCCCAATGGATCACTTGTGTTCAGAATGGTCACTTGACAACCAAAAGGTTTTAGGTAGTGAATGACAGGAACCTTCCCAAAGAGAAGTTCATATGGGGTTTTGAGTTGTGGTCTAGTAATGGACACCCTGTTTAGCACATAGCAAGCAGTGCCAGCTTCATCCGAACATAGTGGGCTTAGAGTCTGAAGCATGGATATAAGCCTCTATTAAGGTCATATTCTTTCTTTCAGCCACCCCATTTTGTTGTGGGGTTCTTGGATTACTATAGTCCCTTTTAATGCCTTTTGACCCACAGAGTTCTATAAGAACAGCATTTTTAAACTCTGTCCCATTATCACACCGAATACCTTTGACCTTTTTGTTCAACTGATTTTCAACAAGAGTGATGAATTCAGTCAGCACTTGAGATGTTTCATCTTTGGTTCTGAGAAAGAAAACCCAACAAAATCTGCTATAGCCATCAGTGATCACCAAACAGAAGTACTTATGATCAATGCTTCTGACTTGAGTTGGACCAAACAGATCCATGTGAAGCAACTGAAGAGGTTCAGTAATGATGCTCATAGCATTGATAGCTTTGTAAGAGGCTCTGTGTTGTTTTCCTTTATTGCAAGCGACACAATTATGATCATTGGTAAAAACTTTGGTGGGAAGACCTTCAACAAGACTCATTTTAGAGAGTTTGTTAATGGTCTTGAAATTCACATGCGCCATCCTCCTATGCCATTTTGTGGATTCATCAAGTGATTCTTTAGCCACCAAACATGTGAGGTCACCATCAGGTTGAACTTCATTAAGGTTGAATGTGTATAAGTTGTGAGGCGAGGAACTTTCAGTAGAATTGAAGTTTCTTCAGGGAGTTTGAAGTCTTTAGACAGCACAAGACATTCATTCTCTGTGAAGAGGACTTTGTTCTTAGTGTCACAGATTTGTGAAACAGAGAACAAGTTGAAATGCTGAAGTTCCTTAACATAGTACACATTTTCAAAATCTAGATGAGGTGTCTTTATGGTACCTATCTCTGTGATACTTCCATCACTTCCTCCAAAGGTCACATTGCCTCCTCCTTCTATAGGAACAAAATTGTGCATCATATCCCTGTTCCCAGACATGCTCCTAGAACAACCACTATCAACAATACCAATATTCTTATGCTTAAGGGGATGATCCTACAAACAACAATAAAATATATACATACTAGTATAATGGAGGTTCAAGTCATTACTGACTTGAAACTGCCTTGTGGATCACAGGTTTAGGACAAGAGTATTTAGAGGATCCACCATTGTTCTTGGTCCTCCATTGATAATTGGGTCCCTTGTTAGTCCAAGAACAACCTGCTGAGGGCTTCACAGCGTTCTCATCCCATCCCCTCAGATACATAGAGTCAACATATATAGGCCAATAACCATGTTTAAAGTATGGGCTAGTTGGTTGCACATAAGGTCTGGTGATGAACCTCTCCAATGGGAGTCAGTATTAGCTGCTTGTGGGACATAAGGTGGAATATTAGCAACATTGGTCCATTTAGATTTGTGTTTCTGGTGAGTAGCACATGCACCCAATCTTTGCTCATAAAAATCACAATCCTTAATCAAATGAATTTTACTTCCACATACAAAACATGTCTTCTTCTTGGAAGATTTATTCAAATAGGAGATGTTTGATTACATGAAGAAGTACTTAAATTAGAAACATTCAAGGAATTGTTTTAACACTCTGATTATTCAAAGATTTAAAAGACAAGTCTCAGAAGAAACTGTCTTGAAGTTGATTCCTCACAGCTTCCTTTAAGGCTTGTAAGTAGACCGGGAGGTGTGGGTGTAGGCTCAGCTTGGAAAGGTCGACTTCTCATTTGAATCACAGCTTTTCAGGAAGTAGACCTTGATCCGATGAATTGTCACTGCAGAGCAAGAGACAAAGTCATTAGATGAGGTATCGGGTCCAAGTCTTTGACTTTTGCCATATAGATGATGTGATCCATCAAAGTCAACAGTGATGGACAGGTCTCAGGCATAAATTCACCTCTAATAGGTCCAGGGACAGCATGCATATCACCCTTTTTAACAAAGTTAGCTAACCCTGCAGGTGTGGATTTACGACCATCATACCTAGCTTCTACTCCTACATATTTTTGAAAGCCTAATCCTAAGCCAGAGGTTACAGATTGACTGTTATATAGTTCTCTAGCTAGATTATCACCTAAAATTAACCATTGTTTATTCCTAGCTATTTCCTCAGCTATCTTTCTTTAAGCTCTAGGTTTCGCATACGCTTCATCCTTAGCTTTCTCAGACAGTTTTAAATAATTATTAGCAACTTCAAGATCAAACTGTAATACCTTTATCTTTTCTTCATAAGCTATTTGATTCTTTTGAAACCATACCTTTTGTCTTTCTATCGCTTTTAATGCTAGTTTATGGGCTTCATTTTCAACATAGCATTCATCAAACTTAGGTTTCATAGCATCATACTCTTCTTTAAGTTCATTGTATCTTAGACTACAACCAAATATACAGTTGTGTACCTGAGATAGTCCCATCAAGGCAAACTGATCATGCCTTTCATCCGAAGTACACCTTGCCAGCAATCCAAGCTTATCAGAATCATGAGCTTCCTCATTCACAGTTCATGTGCGTCCAGCTTGACCTGTTCATCCATGGTGAGAGAGAGCTGCTGAAGTTCCAGCTTCTCGCCTGCTGATAGGAAAGGTAGTTTGCTCCATCTCCACTTTTCCTGTCTTTGCATTCCCTTGAGAAATGCCCCATCTGGTGGCAAGTGAAACACTTGACTTTCCTCCTATCAAAGCGAGCTGGTTCCTTTCCCTTGAAAGCAAACTTCCTTCCGGACTTCTCTTCAAACCTTTTGATGTCCACTGATAGTAATGCCACCTGATTTTCGTTTCATCTCCTCCATTTCAAGTGGGTCCAACTGATCAAAGTCTTCATATGCAAGATATTGCTGAGTATCATAGTCAGCAACAAATGAATGAAGAACATCCTCCATCACACTACTAGTCTTAGATTGAGAAGATGGTGGCGTGGGACGAGTGTTATGTGGTGGAGGGGAGCAGTGATGATGGAAAGTAGTTGGAACTAGGAGATGATGGAAAATAGTTGGAACTAGGAGCAGATACCATCATGTTGGAGTGAGATGTCCCAACAAAAGCTGCATGGCCAGAAGAAGATGTACGGTAGGGAGTTCTTACATCAGGTTCAAGAGTTCTGAGTCTGTTGTATAGCTCATCAAAGGTGAGCATGTCCAACCCACCTTTAGCCTTGAGGGCTATACTTACATGTAACCATGATGGAGGCAAGGATCGAAGGAACTTTGAGTTGCAGTCATCATTATCAGTTTTGCATTCACCGTTTAGCTGACTCAAAATCCTATGGAACCCGTCGTATCCCTTGTGAATGCCTTCTTCTTGAGATATTGAAGTCCCAAATTGTTGTCTCAGATGGACTTCCTCATTCTCTTTGATTCTTCATTTCCACCAACCTTGCTTTGAGCCATCCATATGTCCTTTGCATCATCCATATGATGAAAATCACACAGATGATCTTCTGGTATGGCTTGAAGCAGAATGGTCTTTACTTTATGCTCTCTCTGCATAGCTAGCACCTCTTCGCAGCTTTTGGTGGAGCCATGATAAATTTCCCACCCCTGTCAGGAATCATCTTCTTTAAACTGTTTCCTTTCTTTACAACCTCCCACAGATTCCAATCAATATTGGAAATCCAGTTTTCCATCTTCATAGTCCAAAGTTCATATTCTTCCCTTTTCAAATAAGGAATTTACCATTACTGTTGAGAGACTGAGTGTTGCATGGAAGTGGTGTTGGTGTTGTTTGTGTTGTGACTTCAGTTTCATTATCGTCCGGCATGGTGACGCATGTATGGTTGTATGAGGGTATGAATGGTTCTTAGTATCGTAGAGAGACTTCCAGGCTCGATACCACTTGTTGAACACACAGACCTTGATAGATCTTTAAGCACTCGGAGATCGTTAGTGTTGCCAATGTAATCACAAGCAAACTAATAGAAGATCTCTACAACTTGGTATTGTAATGAAAATAAATACAAGTTATAATAACTAAGAAACTTTTTGATCCTCTATGGATCTTTGATTATTGAAACTCTATGTTTCGGATAGTTTTTAAGACTTGAGAAACTTAAGAAAAGCTTATCTATTACAATCTATCATGGTTTCTTATATAGGCAAGAACCTAATGAGCGCTGACATTTACGCTCCTAATACTACCATAGACCAAGCATGCATCTAGACAAGCATGCAACTAATCATATTGTTTTGTTCATCATATTGTTTATTCTGATTAAGCTCTACATAATACTGCGCCAACCTATCTTTAATATGGCCCCTCACTTTTACTCTATACCGAGCTTATCTC
>OU343225.1:194049599-194129854 GCA_910596185.1 Chrysanthemum makinoi
AAAGGTTTCTCATGATTTTTCTTTCTTTGGCTTTCTCTTATGCTTACTAGGTTTCTATGCCATTGCTATGAATCCTTTTGTTTTGTCTGAATCTCTTGTTTGTGCGAACTTGTTTGTTGAACCTTGCTATGTCGATTTGGACTTTTCGATTTGGACCTTATGATTATGAACCTTGATATGTATTTTACGTTTGACACATGTATGATTACCTATGATCGTGTTGATTTATTCCGACATTACGTTTGACCTAAGTTAGTTTGACGCGAGCCATTATTTCACTAGGCATGGGGTTCTGCGGCCTAATGGTGTCGATCGATGCACCTCGACATGACTCTAGGGCGATAGAGTGATGTTACGCCAGGTCCGCGATGGTGGGACATATTTGGTATATGTAGGTTGGGGCTTATGGATGCATCTTTAGATGCGTTGTTATCGATATGTTGTGATATGATTTTTCTGTGAATGATGTGGGTGGTACAATCTGGCGTCTTCTGTCAGAGACTAGCTACTCCATTGGTTAATGAGGTCTCCCCTCCTATTATATATGGTATTAGGTCACCCCTCGAATAAAATGGGTACTTATAATATGATATGATATGATATGTTTCTGGGCTCGTGGTAGACGACTAAACCTTTATCAGTTATTTGTTTTATGTATTACGTTTATGATTCGTATTTCCCAATACACTACTACGTATTATCTCGTTCATTACTCAGGTACTCTTATATGACTCACCCATTACTACAAGAGATATATGTATTCTATTGTTTTGATCAATACACTCTCATTCCGTTGCTTGAGACTATCATTATTCGTATGGGGTTATTATATGTGTTTATTGAATTTGATTATGCTATTCATGATTATGTGACTCTTGATTTCCCTGCTATGATATGATTAATAAATGGTTATCGATTTTACATTGTTCATCTAATGATATGTAATCTTACTGTTATGTGACCCTCTGATTTTTCTGTTTATCATGTGTATTTCGTTGATTATGTTTATGGGCTATGATTATCCGTTAGGATTCTTGTCTGTGATTATGGACACCTTTGCTACATTACTTCTTATATTTACATTGAATTGGTAAATGGTTCATCGTGTGTGGTGCGGCTTGTTAACTTGTTTAGTTTCTTTATTAGGACCTTGTTTAGATAATAATTAGATTCGTTTATAATGTTAGATTCGTAATGCATACTTGGTACATGTGGCTATTAATGATTTCCGAATAATGTGGTATTACTTCCGACGCTGCGATCTTGAAAGTTGGATTATTGTTGTAGGAATTCCATTTGTCTCCATTCCATTCACCACTATATATATATATATATATATATATATATATATATATATATATATATATATATATATATATATATATATATATATATATATTTAATGAATCTGACGTGCCTTATGCTTACTTATGTTTAGGTGCTCAAATATGCGGATTATATGTGCTTGTATCTATATCATGATGCTATGCTTTTGCTTCATTCTCCGTGTTATGTGTTCTTTGGATATCTGTTTAATTGTGTTCTGCCGGGATCCTCATTGACTCATTAATCTCATTCATTGCAACTTTGTTATCCGTTTCCTTTGTTTCATTTTGCATTTCGGACTTTATTTAGTTTTTCGTTTTGTTATATCGTTCCTTCGGGCTTTTAAGCTCGGCCGCATTTCTTTTCTGCGGCAGGGTTTTTAGGTTCGAAGATAAGGCTTCGATGGTGAGGTTAGAGTATCTTAGTGGACCAACCCTAATTACCCATAGTACTTATGGACTTACTTTGAAGAGTTTTGTTTTGAGATTTCATTCATTTTGGATATTGTATTTTTCTGCGTCAGGACAATTGTTTATATGATTTGAAATTTCATTTTTTTAAGGTTTCCGTTTGTAAATATTTTATTTGTATGTTGATATGACACCGAGAATGTGACACTTCTACCCTTATCGGGTTTGGGGTGTTACAATTGCTGGTATCGAGAGCCGATTTCGTCTTGTTGACCTTAGGATTGACTTTGTGAGGAATTTGGGTAGACATTGGGCTTCGTGCGTTCACGTCTCTTTCAATTCCTTTTTGTTATTGGATTGATTTGGCCGATATTCTTTTTGTGCCATTGATTTGACCTTCTCCTTTTCATTTTGATTTTGTTTTTACCTTCTGCGCATTTGTTTGTCGACCGTTAGATGGGAACTACCGTGGAGCCGAAGTTGATGGTAATCGACCATCGGCTACTGCAGTCCAGGCTGGAGAGTTAAATTGGCCAAGCCACCAATGCCGTCGCTGGAGAAGCATCGAGATCTTCTTGAAGAAGCTGGAGCGGACCAACCAAAGAGCAAAAGACGCGAGACAAGATTCAACCGGTGGCTGAGAGGTTCATCTACTTCATATGATTTGGCGCTATTTATGTTACTCGATTCGTTTGTCATGTGCGTTTGGCGGTTGATATCTGTTAAGTGATTACGATGGTATTGCTTTTCTTGATTTGTTCCGAACTCGGTTTGAATCGTGAAGTTTTATCGTTTGGCATTTTGTTAATATCTCAGCTTTTCTTTTGGATCGTGAGTAATGAGTCATGAGAGCCGTTTGAGCAAGTTGGTGGCCTTCTTCTTTGGTGATATGGTAAGTTGTTTGATGTAGTATAGATGTTGTATGTATGTGATCGGCTTGTTTTGGTATGTTACTTGTTATATGTATGTTATCTGTTTTGAGGTGATATTGGTTATGTGGTTTCATGTCCGAGGCGAGAATATGATGACAATAAGAACTTGTTATGTGATGCAAGTATTATGACGCCTGATCAGCGTGATAATACCGAGATCATATAATTTGAACTTATTGAAATCATCTGACATCTTGGGAAATTCACAGGGTTGAATGCGTGAATGGAATCTGACTTGTATCCGTTATTGTCCTCATGTTTGTTTGAAATGCGTACGTATTTGTGAGATTTTTGAGTCGATATCATTACGTTATAAGTTTATGCGCTTTGGAACCGAAAAGCAGTTTGATTTGTGTGACTATGGATTACTACGTCTGCCTTATATTGATAGTCTCTTGTTACCTTTACGACTTCAATTTTGAGGGGCGAAAATTTTTTCTTTTAGAAGGAAGAGTTGTAAATCCGAAAATCTAAAACACGAAAAAGACTATTTTGCCCTCTAATTTAAAACTTATAAAATCATTAAAATATGTCAATGCTCACTAAATTTAATTTTAACTTAACTTATAAATGATTGAAGAACCTAAAATACGAGATCGATTTACGTTTACGTTAAAATACATCACCCGGTTAATATTTTTTTAGCATGGGCTGAATTTTGTTAAGAATACAAAGGCATGTCATTTAAAATTTTAAAGCCATAATATTAGCAATTTGGAAAAATATATTTTCATATGTCTCCACAAAGGCCCATTTAGTTGACTTGGTTTGGCCCATTACCTTTTATTACGCCGAACCCTACATTCTATTCCTCCTTTATTCTACCATGGTGACATATAATCCCTACCACACATAAAGCGCAAAACCTAAACCCTAGTTTCATCAAGTGGCGTTGCAATCTTTGCCTCTCTCCAATCGATACAAGGCAAGAAAAAGGTGATCCGTGAAATTGAGCGTGAATATCGCTTAGATTGAAGGCTGTTGTGGTATGTCGTGGGTGGGTTCTCTCGAGTTCTTTGCCTTCCATCCGATCGACTCGAGTAATGTATCTCATCCCGTCTAATTCATTCTTTGCTTCTTGATGCTTGTTGTGCGTCTTTGTTGAATGCTTATTCACGATGTAAGCTTTGCATGAAATAACAAATCTTGTCACAGAAATCATAACAAAACCATTTATATATCAAATATGATGCATGTAAGTCGACCATGATAATCTCTTGAGCGAACCTTGCGTCGACCTAAGTATAAAAGCGTTTCGAACCCATATTATTCGATCACTAACCTTTACTGTTTTGAAGTCTATATATATCGACCACATATAAGATTTGCTCGCCTCTTTGTTTTCGTCGGTGAGGTTGTATTCCATAGTTTGCATACATGAATCAAATACAAGTATCATAAGTCATACAAAAGTATAACCAGAATGCATGTAATTGTCTAAGGCTTCACAATAAACTATAAAAGAACTTAGTCAAATAAAGTCAAGGGACACTTAAATATCTAATATGTCTTGCATGTAATATGTATATGTATTATAATCACTTAGAATAATAAAAATAGTATATGATATCTGTCTTTGGACCCATGCATGCTCTTGTTTTGAATCTATATATATCAAACCATTTGAATGTTGAATATGCATGTAATGAAACGTGATCACATAAAGTAACAAAGGGAATGTGTATATAATCCGACCACATGCATGATTATTTGTTTGGTAACGAATTGAAAAGTGTCATATATATACACGCTTAAATCTTTGTCAAAAGCTTATCGCATAAAACCATTAAAAGGGTCTCGTTGGTTTAGTTGTGTCGATAATGATTTTCAAAAGAGTCTCGTGTTGCCATGTTTGTGTCGTATGGATTTTTAAAAATTAGACTTGGTTTAAAGGTTTAAAAAGGTTTTGAAATTAATTAAGATTAAAGGTTAGACTATAATTAATGAAGGATGTAGGTTGGTCTTGTAAATAATGAAGCTAGAAGGTTGGCTCGTTAATTGAGTAAATGCATGAACTAAACTTGTAAAAAGAGTAAACTTGTAATATTTACATTTTAGACCCTAAACTGTTGTAACTTGTCATAATTAAACCCTAAACTATAATAATCATCATGTTAAATCTAATATAATATTAATTGCATCATAAATGACTAACTTACTAAAATGGGTAAACCTAATTCATCAGACTTAAAAGTGTCGTGGTATTTAATTTGTATAGGTTCTTGAAGAAGGAGTGATCCTTGGCTTTCGTGTTTTTTGCTTTTGTTAGTTTTGCTTTTGAATAAGGTACAGATATTCTGACCTTTTCAGTAAAGGTTTCTCATGATTTTTCTTTCTTTGGCTTTCTCTTATGCTTACTAGGGTTTCCTATGCCATTGCTATGAATCCCTTTTGTTTGTCTGAATCTCTGTTTGTCGAACTTCGTTTGTTGAACCTTGCTATATCGATTTGGACTTTCGATTTGGACCTTATGATTATGAACCTTCCGATATGTATTTACGACGACTTTTATATGATTACCTATGATCTGTGTTATTTCGACATTCGTTTGACCTAAGTTAGTTTGACACCCGAGCCAAATATTTCACTAGTCATGAGGGTTCCATGTCCGTGTCGATGATGCACCTCACATGACTCTAGGGCAGTAGAGTGATGTTCGCCACGTCCTTGATGGTGGAGCATATTTGGTATATGTAGGTTGGGGCGTATGGATGCATCCTATATACATTCGTTATCGATATGTTGTGATATGATTTTTACGGTGAATGATGTCGTGTTGCAACTTGCGTCTTCACAATCTGGGAATAGCTACTCCATTGGTTCTGAGGTCTCCCCTCCTATTATATATGGTATTCGAGGTGGTCACCGAATAAAATAAAATACTTATAATATGATATGATATGATATGTTTCTGGGCTCGTGGTAGATGACTAAACCTTTATCCGTTATTTCGTTTTATGTATTACGTTTATGATTGGTATTTCCCAATACACCATACTCTGTATTATCTGTTCATTACTCAGTACTCTTATATGACTCACCGTACTACAAAGAGATATATGTATTCTATTGTTTTGATCACACTCTCATTCCGTTGCTTCGACTATCATTCCATTCCGCGTATCGGGTTATTATATGTGTTTATTGAATTTGATTACGCTATTCATGATTATGTGACTACTGATTTCCACGCTATGATATGATTAATAAATGGTTATCGATTTTACGTGGTCATCTAATGATATGTAATCTTCTTGTTATGTGACCCTCGATTTGTCTATTTATCATGTGTATTTCGTTCAGTTATGTTTATGGGCTATGATTATCCGTTAGGATTCTTGTCTGGCGATTATGGACCTGCTATGCTACATTACTTCTTATATATTTTACATTGGTGGTGGCTAAATGGTTGTCATCGTTATTATTGGTATGGCTTGTTAGACTTGTTTAGTTCAGCATTATTAGGTACATTGTTTAGATAATTCATTAGGTTTATGTTAAGATTAATTGTTTATTTGCTTGCTTCCTTGCCATTCCTTTATTTATTTTAAGTTATTCCACTATTTGAGTGTATTCCATATATATATATATATATATATATATATATATATATATATATATATATATATATATATATATATATATGTTGTGTGGACCACTGCATACTGCTAACTTACTTATGTTTCGGTTTTCGTGTCATGGATTATATGTGCTTGTATCTATATCAATGATGCTATGCTTTGCTTCGTTCTCCGTGTTATGTGTTCTTTGGATATCTGTTTAATTGTGTTATGCAGGATCCTCATTGACTCATTAATCTCATTCCACTGCAACTTTGTTATCCGTTTCCTTTGTTTCATTTTGCATTTAAGACTTTATTTAGTTTTGTTTTGTTATATCTGTTCATTGGGCTTTTTAAGCTCACGCATTTCTTTTCGATGCGACAGGGGTTTTAGGTTTGAAAGATGGGCTTCGATGGGGAGAGAGTTAGAGTATCTTAGTGGACCAACCCTAGTACCATAGTACTTATGGACTTACTTTGAAGAGTTTTGTTTTGAGATTTTATTCATTTTGGATATTGTATTTTTCTCGTCAGACAATTGTTTATATGATTTGATACTTCATTTTTAAGGTTTCCGCTTGTAAATATTTTATTTGTATGTTTGATATGACACGAGATGTGACACTTCTACCCTTGTCGGGTTGGGGTGTGTGATGACTAACAATGAAATAAATCCCATAGCTCCCACTAAAATTGACAACATTACATAAATGCAATGCTCCCACTAGATTTGTCAACATTAAAAGTGTTACATTTCAAGTAGCCATATATCACTTTCCTTTTATTCTAAAATGCCTACGAGTATCAATGTACTTAGGTATTGAACAGAGTATATGAATTCCTACTTATGTAGATGATGGACTAGCCATTCATACTTTCATTTAACTTGAAGCTTTAGCATGCAATTCCTCTTTTATTGTCTACATAGCCCCAAGGGTAATTAGCACTTTAGGAATAATGAGAGTCCAAAAAAATACCTAGCGAATATTCTAGTAATTTCATTTACTCTTTGCGGTTTAAACTCATACATCGTGACAAGTGCAGGATGTCATTTATTTTGGTAGCTATAAACAAAATGTTTTCTAGTTACACAAAATATTCTATCTTTCAATTATTTCTATACCACAAAAGGGTAATGAAAGATCATAAGTGAGTTTAACACTATGTAATCCTATCTCAGTTTGTCAACTAAGGAGAAAAGATAGGAATAAGTCTCACTCTTCTTACCAGGAAAAGAGACTAAGTTTGTCTTTTAAAGAAAAACAACTTTGTTTACGAACTATGTTGCAACAACACAACTAACCAGAACATAAAAAGCTCAATTATAGTATTTCCGATAATTACATTCTTAAAAGAATTAACTACCCAATTAATTACTAATTAAGACTAAGATCCATCTTGCACTCCCACTTATTTACTAGGGGTCTGACCAGTGCGTAACTAAGTGGGACATGAGGTAAGCGACGAGCGTTAATTGCATAATGCAACTCTTAGATTTATGAGACTGATCAAGACATTAGTAGACAAGTAATAATGTCATGAGCATGTTTAGTTCTCATCTTATGCCTCGGTTCAGGTGCGACCAAAGCCAACTCAAAATAAGTCGACCAAGTATGAACTTGTAAAAATAACCAAAGGTCTGACCTAAGCGAAATGATCACCATGGGTTGGAAAGGCCACGAGGTCTGACTAGAGAAGTCAATCCAAATGCACGTGTTCATAGTTGGATGGCATAGACATAAAATTAACAAGTAGGTATGCACATAAATGTGGTAAAAGGTCATGTACAAAGAAGGATGTAAAACAACTTTGTGACACTAATTTTAAAAGCTTTTGGTAATGACAATGTAGTGATCATCATGGTTCACGGTAGCTCCAATCGAACTCACAGGAGGCGGAGGACGGTCGGCGCTAAGCAATAACCGGAAACCCTTTAGGTGCGACTGCGCGCACCTCCTTAAACCCCCTTTATAGTTTGTTCTAGTGGATGAGCCGTACATCCCAAGTGTCCATAGCGTCTAGTTTTTAAATTCATGAAAAACTTGATTCAATATTTTAGGTCACTTTATTTAACAAAAACAATTTTCCACGAAATAAATAGCAGGTCACAATGAGCATGATATTTAGGCGTGTAAATAAAGTCCATTACTGATGTTATGATTACGATATGTATTATTCCATATTGCACTTAGGTAGGTGTCAAAACAAGTAACGATAATGCATATACGGAATCACAAACATATAAACATAAACATCAATATATAAACACATATTGTTCCAAGTACTCTCGCGAGTCTTCCTCAAAAGGAGAACCATAAGACCGTCACTAGGTGTAATACCTAGATCGCCCCATACATCACAAGAAGCAATTGAGTGGGTCTTGTGGCCGGAAAAACACATAAAAAGCATGGCAAACTTAATTAACAGTTAATTACGCTATTATATATATTTAATAAACAATATGTAATTCTGATTATCATTATAATTCTAATTAACAATTAATTAATTCTAATTAACCTTTAATTCTAATTAACAAATTTAATTTTAATTAACAAATTAATTCTAATTATCAATAAAATTTAATTTGTGTGTGTCTTGTTATTTTTTATTAATAATTAACAAGTATTGCATATAGTTGTCAAAACAAAAATAAAACGAATAACTAATTAGATTTCATGCCTCCTTTTAAACATGTTTATTAAAGCGTGTAACCCATAGTAAAAAGCGAGATGGCTCGTGATGCCACTGTTGGGATTTTATAATCTAGTTAACCAAGTAATGCAAAGCGATGCCGGAATTATGGATCTAGTTTATGCAATTAGGTTAACACGTAAATAATAAACAATAATAAATAAAAGGTAAATAGAAAACTAACCTTTGGCGTCAAGCATGCTTATCAAACGAACAAGAAAACCAAAGAAACCCAGTATCTAAAATAGATACCTCTACGAGTATCACACACAAACACTTAAACCAAGTACGTTCGATTTGAGCTAGTCGAGAACGTTTAAAACCAATCAACCATTTGAATTACTTGAATACCACGAACTAGAAAAACCCAAGAACCAATTTCTTCAATTCTATTCGAGATCACAACTAGCCGAGAACAAACTGATGTGCTACCCGATATCGACAAAACTATCCGATATCTTTCCTCTTTGTCGAGATCGACCAATGAGTAGGACCGAAAAACCCTTAACTTGATGCTACTATTTATGAAACAAGGAATCAAGCAGAAAGTACAAGCCAAAACTTCTTCTGAATCACACATGCAAGTGTTAGCGAATCAAGAAATCAAACTAAAACCTAATCGGTTTAGTTATAAACCGATCAATACAAAGTAAGGTAGATCGATTCTAGGTGAGCTTTAGGGATAATTATGCATACATAAGATGTAGGGGTGTTGATACGCGTACAACGCGCGTTCAGGGTCAAGGAAACTTCCTTTTCTTCGAGCAAGTTTTTCAACCCCCTAGGCAGTGAACCTAATCATTGTAGTGTAGTATTAGGGTAAGCCTCGAGAATTGATATCATTCTCTAGGGAATAGGAATGCTAGTGAGAAATTACTACGCTAAGGTTGGGGTTGAGAAAGATTATTTGTTTATCTTTTTTATAAAATCGAAAGTACGAATCTCGGGTATTGGATTTGGGGGTGGTACTTCTACCGATTACTCTACTATTATCTATTAACTAAGCTAAGGGGTAGTCTATGTCTAATTGATGTGTGCTCGTATGATGATTAAAGATGTGTTTACTTAGATGCTATTACTCCCTAGTTATCACCTATTGATGGTTGAATTGCCACCCTTATTCTTAGCGTTGTTTCTTCTAAGGTCGCAGGGTTTGCTTGTTTCCCTAAATCTTTGAGACTACCTTAAGGTTATTGCCAACAAAATCTCTAGGATTCATAAACTAACTCTAAGGTTATCTTTGCATTTTTAGCCTCCAACAACTCGGCGATTATAAACTAATGTTCACAAAGATTACTCAAGCATTAAAAACACAACGATGGCCTATTGCAATCCTAGGACTATTGCAATTAAGATAAGAGACAATCAATCAATATTCAATACCTAGGTTTCATAGATCTAAGCAAACACACAAGTAAATTAGCCGAACATGGTGAACATGCAAGCATACACACATACAATTGAAGATATAATTAAATCAATGAAGTAAATTACTTATCTTGTTGTAAAATAGGGTATGAGAACCCTAAGATACTGCCCAAGACAGCCAAAAATTGTTATTAGGTTTTACTCCACAATTCTGCCTCCTTTAAAGTCTGAAAATTCAAATTCTATATATAGAGTTACAACTGCGACGGCGTCACTCTTTAATGTGACGCCTGGTCGCCGCCATTAGGGTTTCGTCTTGACCACATCAACTTTGTGACGGCATCACGTTGTGGTTGTGTGCGAGCGGCTTCATCTTCTAACGCCGTCGAATTATAGGGACGCCGTCACCCTTTATCTGTGGCCCGTCAGGTGCGTTTCAAGACAGTTGTCCGATCTTGACTTTGGCCATTTTCTTCATATATTCACGCCTTTTCTTCCAAATAAGTGTCATTCCACATTATGCCTTCAAGAGACCTAAAAGTTAAAAGGAGCGCAATTAAGCATAACGGATATAAAAGTGGTCGATTAAGAGCTTAAATGACCCTCAAAGTGTACCTTTTAAATCCTTATTAGGTGTGTTTGTTTATATAGCACACAAGACCAACCTTGTCTTGGGCTCTATTCTTGCTCGACAAGCAACAAACCCAAACTCCTCCATGCGATCGTCCATGTGATATCAAGGCCCAAGGCATCATCAAAACCGACCCAAGTAGAAAGCCTAAACAGCCCATTGGTCGTGTCTTTGGATCGGGTATACATGTGGTCGATTAAGTGGTCGATTAAGGGCTTAAATGACCCCTCAAAAGTGTACCTTTTAAATCCTTATCAAATATCCCTACACTTAGTATTTGATTGTCCTCAAGCAAATGTGCTTTTTGCCAATTAATTTATAAGTTAGGGGTCATGAAGCATTAGTTTAGAACAATTCACAACAAGTATAACCCACGCAAAAGTCATAACAAGCACGAAAATTACATACTAGCACCTCACAAGTGGTGTTTGGATACTCTCATCTCTCAGGTGTATATGAAATATATCAAATTGGAAATGGAAGATAAACACTCAGTAACCGGTCCTAGTACATAGAGTACCATAGGCTTGAGACTAGATCAAACCTCTTTCGCTTTGGCGTAAGCACCTAGGAAAAACTATCCAAGAGGTCTTTTAAAGGGTTTTAACATTAGGGTTACGGTAGGGATACAAAGGGTTTGGTTGGATAGGCGATTTAGTGGTGGCAAATCAAAAATCTTTATGTTACAAGCATGAGAAGAATGACGTTGCTAACCCAAGACTCGACACTCTAAACTCTAGATAACTTTGAAACAAACAAACATAAATTTAAAGATAGATGTAGGATGGTAGCCCGTATGTTTTTTCAATTTTTTCATTTTTTTTAACACTTTTTTTGATTTTTTCATAAACTTTTACTCTACCATCATCTACGATAACATCAAAATAATAGGGATTTATAGGCACATCCCTAAACTTGAGTTTTATTACTCTAACACTAATTTGACCCGAATTGAAAAGATCAAAACACTTGGAGTACATTATTACGTAAATAAAGGGAATTTGAATTTAACGTTCCTTTCCGTCACTTCATAAAATTTAACTTTTCCCATGAGTCCCAATCGTCCCAAAACTGTGTACAAAGGATATGACTCGACTTAGCAACTTATGCAAGTAACTAAATAATTGAACTAAGGGTTTAGTATGATAACAATAATGCACTAAAAGAGTGAGTATAAAGGTAGGCTAAGGCGATTTGGGTGTACATTTGGGGGTGGATTGTAAACAATGCTCTTCATTGATATTCCGAAAAACCGAAACATCACGAGAACCGCGAAAAGGATAGGCTCCGAGGGGTTAACTAGGGGTATCGTGTACTAAAGATGAGTACAACGCAAGGGTGTGGGGGAATTACTCAATCGATGTGGAAGAAGTAATTATAATACGGGTATCAAACAAGGGAATCCTAATGCCTCTTATCATTTAGTTATTCCTAACCACACAAGTGTAGTCTCACTAGCGATCTCGGGATGTATCACAAAACAAGTTCTAGAATCTATTATACTACCGGTACACTCTCTAAGCATTAAAGATGGATGCTTTAATTCCTACAAATCTAAGGGTGAACCTCACATTTTTGGGGTAGAATTTGAGTGGTAAAGGATTTTGTGTTAGTCATATAATTTCCTATCCATGAGACGCTTTATGAAGACTAATGGCCCACTCTTACATGTCATGAAAAATTTTAAATTTGGTGCCAAAATTACCCTAACCGATGTTTCTCATGGTTTATTAAACAAATGATATTAGACAAGGCAAATAGTCAAGGATAAGCATAGTTTCAAGGTTCCCGTTTTATTTTCCCTCCCTACACTTAAACTGAACATTGTCCCCAATGTTCCCCGAAAGTATCAAAGTTATGATAATGGAAGGTAATTAAAAATGAAAGAAACTAATACTCCCTGATTAGCTCGGTAGGATCCGTGTGAAGTAGTGGTTAAATTCTTCTTCAAGAAGAATGTATGCGTGAAAAGCTCCTTCCAATCTTATGTATCTTCTTCTTGATAAATAAAACCTGCACACTTTAAGAAAACAAGTGAAATCTTCACGTAAAATCGGTGATAACACTATATATGACTCTACTAAACTAGGATATAATGCTTGTGAAATGGATGTTTACAGGTTTTCTGGAAAATTAAGACCTAAGAAATTCCAAAAATTTATAAGTAGCACATAAAAGGAGAGAAAGTTAAATAAGTGGTTTCTGCTCCTCCTGACGCCGTCAGGTTATCCTGACAGAAACTGGTCTGCTGCGTTTTTCTGGAAAAATTCTGAAAAATTTACATCTTTAGAATCTCGAAAAATTTCTACAAAACATCCATTATGACTCGATACAAGCATTTGACTCTAACAAACACACATATATATGTATATCTTTTCAATAATAGTAATTCTCATGTTCACGTTCTTTTTGAAAACGTGTGTAATCTTCCCTACATCCCCTTTTGTAAAATACCTTTATATGTAATTAAGACGAGGTTAAAGACAAAATAAAGCATTTTCACAAATTCAAACATGAGAATAAACAATCAATAAGAAAACAATTAAGCATGGGTTGCCTCCCACGAAGCGCTTTTCTTTATTTATGAGCCTTGTAGCTAGACTCGTCGTGACTTCATTACCATCACCTTTTCCTCATGATGGTGGTCTCTATTGGGGTTTTCCATGTTATAGTAGTGCCCTATTATGCACCTTTCTAAGAAGTCATCTTCTCCCTAATCGGTTCTATATTCCGGTCATAGTTTCAAGCAATCCTTATAGAAACAAAAAATCTTATCCATCACATAATCTACTACCTTCTCCTTATCCTCCTTATTCCTATAGTAGACCGATAGCTTAAGTTCTTTTTCATCATTGGATAATGAGGACAATTTCTCAATCTTAAACGGCATTTGGTAAGCTATGTCATTGGTTTCATCCTTGAATCTCACTATTCCTAACGACGGATCATAAGTCATCCTAGTGTTTTCTATGAAAGGCTTTCCTAGAATAACGTGGGACAAGCTAGGATCTATGGCCGTACTAATATCATTCACAATTATGAAATCCATAGGATACGTGAAACTACCTACATGGTAGGCAATCCCTTAACTCTACCAAAGAAATTACAACTAACCCTAGGATTATCGGGATCCTTCCTAGTTGGGATAGGCTTCTTCATTACCCAATTATAGTAGGTGCTAGTCATGATATTTATCGGGGACTTGCGATCAATGTAGGCCTTTGCCACAAAAAGATGTCCTATGAAACATGGTATGTTAAGATTCCAAGGGTTCCTAAACTTGATCCTAGGGCTTCTCCTAACATACATGTGACGAAGGTGCATACTAAGTGTGGTGACGAGAGAGTTCTTCTTCCATAGGAAACTTATTGAAATAGTCATCACCTACTTCATCTACTTCCCTGATTGTTTCATTCCTAGGGGTTTCACTAACCTCAAGTACCGTCTCATGGTTCGCTTCGTCATTTGTCCTATTAGGTTTCACTAAGGTGATAGTATTGATGAATTGAACGTGCTTGGCTAACTTACTTGGGTCCTTCATTTCTACACGGAAGCTTCGGAGAATGATTTGCGATGGCATTAACCTTCCTATCACTATTGGTCATAGCTTTCAAGAGGTTATCTATCTTCCTATCCATCTCGGCTTATTTTTGGTTAAGCGGTCCGAGAGCTATTTGAGCTTCTTGGGATGTAACTAGGTGTTGCAACATCCCTTCTATTTTTTGTTGGCTAGGGCGTGAGAGAGGCCATGAGAAATCATTAGAGGTGAATTCTTTGGTTTGTCCCCTATAGAAGTCGGGTTTGCCCTTCCATGCATCTCGAGCATCATTGAAAGTCCTAGGTCCGAGTGTTGTAGGGAATCTTCCTCCCGTTCCATTGGTACGAGGGATGCGTAGTCAGCAACTTGAAGTCTTGTGCAAGTGCTGGCGAGTGTCATGAGGACCACTACATAGTTCACACAAGGAAGAAAATTTGTTCACTTGGCGTGAAGACTTAGGATTTTCGTGGCTTGGTCTTGAGTATTCACCAAGAGTACGGCCTCTTGGTGGGTCATTTGTGCGGTGGTTGATGAGTGGTGGTTGGTTATCACCTTCCATGATGAAAAGTGATGGGATTACGAACAAAGGTCCCGAAGAAGGGGGATAGACTATGATGAAGCTAAAAAAAATGAGAAAAAATCTTACTTGATAGATATCAAGCAAGGGAACCTAAACGAGATAGACTCCTAACTAGCTATTCTATTCCGGCGCGGCGTAAAACGATCTGCATTACAACGTTGAGGGTCAAAGGAAACTTCCTTTTCTTCAAGCAAGTTTTTCAACCACATAGAACCTAATCGTTGTAGTGTAGTATTAGGGTAAGCCTCGGGATTGATATCGTTCTCTAGGGAATAGGAATGCTAGTGAGAAATTACTACGCTAAGGTTGGGGTTGAGGAAGATTATTTTTTATCTTTTTATATTTTTTTAGAAATTGAAAGGTACGAATCTCGGGGTATTGGATTTGGGGTGGTACTTCTACCGACACTCTACTATTATCTATTAACTAAGCTAAGGGTAGTCTATGTCTAATTGATGTGTGCTCGTATGATGATTAAAAATGTGTTTACCTAGATGCTATTACTCCCTAGTTATCTCCTATTGATGGTTGAATTGTCACGCCCTTATTCTTAACGCATTGTGTCTTCTAAGGTCGTAGGGTATGCTTGTTTCCCTAACTCTTTGAGACTACCTTAAGGTTATTGCCTACAAAATCTCTAGGATTCATGAACTAACTCTAAGGTTATCTTTGGATTTTTAGCTTACAACAACTTTAGGCGATTATAAACTAATGCTCACAAAGATTACTCAAGCATTAAAAACACAACGATGGCCAATTGCAATCCTAGGCCAATTACAATTAAGATAAGAGACAACCTATAAATATTCAATACCTAGCTTTCATAGATCTAAGCAAACACACAAGTAAATTAGCCGGATATGGTAAACATGTAAGCATACACACATACAATTGAAGACATAATTAAATCAATGAAGTAAATTACTTATCTTGTTGTAAAATAGGGAATGAGAACCCTAAGATGCCTTGAAGACAAATTTGAACATAAAGACCTTGATAGATCTTTAAGCACTTGAGATCGTTAGTGTTGCCAATGTAATCACAAGCAAACTAATAGAAGATCTCTACAACTTGGTATTGTAGCGGAAAATAAATACAAGTTATAATAACTAAGAACACTTTTGATCCTCTATGGATCTTTGATTATTGAAACTCTATGTTTCGGATAGTTTTTAAGACTTGAGAAACTTAAGAAAAGCTTATCTATTACAATCTATCATGGTTTCTTATATAGGTAAGAAACCCTCATGAGCGTTGACAATTTACGCTCCTAATACTAACATAGACCAAGCATGCATCTAGACAAGCATGCAACTAATCATATTGTTTTGTTCATCATATTGTTTATTCCGATTAAGCTCTACATAATACGGCGCCAACCTATCTTTAATACTGGCTTTTACTCTATACTTGAGCTTATCTCTCCTACGTGGTTCGCGTGACTTCAAAGAACACAATATTCTGCTTTAGCACTGCTCACGAAGTATAACTTCAGCCGAGAATCAATTCTTCTTGGCCTGCTATAATCTCTTCGCGAGAATCTTCGGTAATCAGATGGGTTTACCGTAGTTTACCTTAATTCCCAACAATCCTCCCCTAAACTGGAATTTGACTAGGTTAAGTTCCATTTTCCTTGATAGATCTCAGAAAATTGTTGAGGATTGTGTTCGAACGTCAGCAACAAAGATTAAAAAGAGGAACATCTCTATGATGACCGAAATCATGCCGCATCTTTGCAGCAACATATGACATCATGTACATCAAAACATATAAGTTTCATACTATTCTCATCACTTCTAGGTGTGTTAACTCCTGTGAGAGGTGAATCATTGAAATTAATGGGTTTGATGTCTCTTTACCAATAGCCATTACTAATGGAGTAGCCACATGTTTGAGTTCGAAAACTATGGTACATTGATAACCATCTGATTTATTGGCAAACCAAAGAACCATATAAACGGATTTGTCTTGTCTTTACCAGATGCTTGCTCGTGACTAGTCAATTCTTAGACTTGGTGAATTGAGAACCAAATATGGATTCAGGTGCCTTTACCACATGCCATATACATGTGGGCTAGCCAATTCTTGGATTCCAAAGAGGAATAGACCATGGTGAATTGAGGACCATACAACCCTCGCTGAGTTGAAGCATGGGTGGTTGCATACCCTATGATTTTGAGCAAACCATTACAGCTATCAACAGATTTGTTGTGTCTTTACCAAAGCTGTACCCTTTGGACTAGCCAACCTTTTGACATACACAAGGTATATCAGGTGAATTGAAAACCATCGAGTGGTACAACAAACAAACCTCGCATAAATTTTTTTAACTAATAATAATTTATAAAACCTGAAAAAGATTAATAATAAGTTGAAAAGGAAAATTAAAACTTAATTTTTATTAAATAAACGCTATCACTATTTTTAAAATGGTGTTTTTGTGAGTTTTCTTTTTATGAAAGTCTTTTACTTAAAAACTTAGACAAAATAGACAAATAACATAAATAAAGCAAACTAAATGAACAAAACAAAGTAGTGCAGAGAGTACCAAGTGTCCTGATATGGATGAAGAATAGGCCTATTGCTGTTGTTGGAGTTGAGTTTTGATCAATCCCACCAGTGTTAAAGGCATCGCTTTCATTTCCCACAGATCCGGAGGAATTTCCAGCTTTTGACTCAAAGATCTTTCCATAAGTCTTTGGGGCAAGGGATACTTTCTTTCGTGAAAACATGCAGCATGTGATTCCACCCTAGTCTCAAGCACATGCACGAGGGAGAGGATAGAATCTCCGTGATGTAAGCTTCCACCGATGAGAGTTTTCCCAAATGGAAGATGCTTTGCTATTGGGAATGTGGGAGTTTAACGTAACTTGAGAGAAGATCTCCCTGTAAGATCATCCCTAACCTTGTGGTTCCTTGTTGCAATAATAGGTGGTAACTTGAGTGAACAGAGAAAGTAAGTCTTCCCTGTCTACCAAGTGTAGAATTTCTTTTAGAAAGGTGAATTCCATTGAAGTGGAGTCCCTTCGAAGAAGACCATTCATCTCATCATCCTTTAATTTCCACTCTAACACCTCATTCAATTTCCATCGGAAAATCGTGAGACCCTTCTATAATGAAAGTTGAGTCATCGACTTCAAGATCAAAAGGAGATCTTTTGGCCATTCTCTTCTTCCTTCTCCCAGGCTGATAGATTTCCCTAGAGGGAGCATTTTCATCTTGTGCATTTGTGGTAGGACTTGAAGCGGTAGATGGAGACTTGGTTGGAACACGGTGCATTCATCCCTGTGGAATATCTTTATAGCCTCTCTGCTTTTAGTTTACGTGAGATCGCCTTCCTTTACTCAGAATCTTCCGGTGACAACAAAGACCATGGGAGAGGGAGTTGATGCTTCAGTGCAGAGAAATGGAAGATGGTTCAGCAGATTGACCCTTGACAGTAGAGGAAGCAACTTGAGTTGCTTGGGAATGACCGAGAGGATTCCTTGGTTGGAGCATCATCGGCATGAGTCTTTTGGCTTCGGAGCATCTTCATTCTCTCAAATCCTCTTTAAGTTGGTAGAAGGTGCCGAGGATGATGATCGTCCTTCATGATTTGGTTATATTTGCGATACAGGACATGATCAGAGAAAGCCTTGACTTGTTTCATTGTTAACCCAGAGTTGTACATTGAGCATTGGTTCTTCACCACCCTTCTTATTTCATCTTTAGTAGGGGGGTTTGTCTTTGGCCTCGAGCTTGATGGCCCTCTTTTGTGCAATTGCTTCTTGCCTCCTTTGTTTTCCCTGAGCCATCATTCGCTCCACATAATCGTCCAGGAAATCACCACCTAGTATACTTTGAGCTAGAGAAGGTCTTGAAATGACTTGTCGAAGTTAGAATATCCCTGTTCGTGAGCAGCATCCAACCTCTCAGCTCATCGAGTTCTTTTCTCTCTCGTGAGTTAAAGAAGAAAATTCTCTGCTTCAAGTTGTTTAGCCAATGCTACACTTTCCTTTGACTTCTCAAACTCGCCTAATCTACTTGCTTGACCTAGTCTTTCCACCTCACTCACTGTGTCGTGAGGACCAAGCTCATCTTCGATGACATTTTTCCTTTATCATCGCTTCTTGGCACTTCTTCTGATTAAATCAATGACAAAGTACCTCTTTAGTAGTACCTAGGTCAACATGTTGATGCCGATCATCAAGGAGTGGTCATAGTAGCAATGTCGCATGATATGTGAGGGGAAAGGTCTGGTTCTTGAACGATGCATTGATTAAGACTCGAAGATACATCCTCCATAAGTACATTAGCGGATGCATCCTTATCAACCCTGTGTTCCTTTGAAGCTTCTGAAGAAACCTTATGAAAATAAGATCTCTTCCTTCTTTTGTAAAGGACAGGCTCCTTCTTCTTAGAGGAAGTGGCGGCTAATGATAAAGGATCGATGAGAGAAACAACAGACCAACATGTCCAGAGACTCAAAATGAGGACCTTCTTGTTCTTCATCAGAGGAAACCACAAGTTTCCTTTTGAGGCCCCTTTAGTTTGTGCTCTAAGCCAACCTTGACATGATTTCGTAGTTCTTCAATCTTACCCCAAGAGAAGACTTTGTCTCGCAAGCTCCTTTTCGGACTATTAACCTCTGCAGCATACCTGTTGACAAGAGCATACACAGATGAGAGTGTAATGGGGTCCTCAGCTCCACCAGCAGATTGCTTTGTGGTAAGGGGAGCCTCATTGGACCTTTCGTAGTAACTGGTCATGCTCAATGTGAGGAAGATCTTCATCGAGGATTCCTCACGTGACTTGGTGTGGGTGGTCTATTGAGATCCGACTCAACATGAGTAGCTAGAGTGGGTGGAGGATTGGGACATGGTGGTTGGTCTGGAGCAACATGAGTTGCTTCAACAGTGGAAGATGGGCCCTCATCAAAGTGAACCAATGGATTACCATCGAAGCAACAGTGAGGAAGGAGGATTATGAGCCACATTCTCCTCATCAGTCACCTCATTACCTGGGGCAACATGGGCTAGCAAGGGATGATGTTCCCCCGAAAGTGGGTTTCATTGTGGCAAACAATTTAGCGTTAAAGTACCTATGGGATAGAAAGATTGGGCCCTGGTAGAGGTGTCTAAAATCATTTGAAGAAACCGGGGTACATTAAAAATTTTCCCTTTGTCTTTTGAATATTTTCAACCAAGTTTTCAAAAATATACTTAGAAAAATTGAAAGTTACTCCTTGTGAAAGACACACAATACCATAGCCGGTCGCGTAGAGAACTCGGTCCCATCCTCCAGTCTTGTTGCTCATGCATTGGAGCAAGTGTGTGAACCAGAACCTCCATTTTGGGCGAGTTCCTTCTTTAGCCACATATCTGCTTCTTGTTCCTCGATACCCAATAGCCTTAGCCCATTAAGCACATCTTCCCGATTAGAGTGAAATACTCCTTCAAGATCTTCTAGGTGAAGCTTCCTCCCGACAGTCCTCGGTCACAATGTACTGCTTCATCAATCACACCCTAATCTCTGTCTCGCTCTCTTCTCACAGATACCCAAATTGAGTAACCAAAGATTAATAAATCTCATTTGGAGAATGAGATAGAGCATAGCAAATCTTTGACCTTTTCAGAAATTCCACCATAGGTTCGTACAGTTCATATCCCTTGCCGCTTTCCCGTAAATGCAACTTTGTCGTGATCATGTTTAAACTCAAGAGCCATGAGGGATGTAAGTGTTTAGGGTTATGATACTTGAAGTGGTGAGTGTTTGTGAAAGCGAATGAGAGGAATTGGTTTGTTCTCGGAAGCGAGTAATGGTGGATGAAGTGTTTTGCCCAAATTATAGTCAAAGAAAATGGACCGTTTGGTTGACCTTTGCCGCGTGTATTGCATCTTTGTCCCAACCCAAAATAACACTTCTAAACACATGATCAATCTGCTGAAGTTATAGCTTCAGCAGAATGCATCAAAGATAAGAATATCTTCAGTAAGTTTCTAGAATTACTTGTGCCCACCCACTTGCATTAAACTCATTGAACCTCGAACCCGTCTATAAAATGATCCCAATGTAACTCATCTCTTCATCAAGATCCCCAAATAATTACCATAAACCCTAGATGCAAAATAAACCTAATTAACGTAATTGCACCATGAATACCAAACCTGAGATCATAGATCTCACTTCCTTATCTTCATCATCCTCTTCATCATCATCAAGTGGTGAATCAAACCCATGGTTCCATTACTTTCCTCAACCCTATCCACGACCAAATAAATCGCCCTTTCTCCCTTCTTCTAAGATGACAGCGTAGTGAATCCAAGTGAATCTGGCGATGATTACATGACTCCTATAAGGAGGGAACGACTTACTCCCAACCTCCAGCATCTTGGTCTCCACAAAGACCTCGCGGCGTGAATCCGCCACTCCCAAAGATAGAGAGGTGGTTCTTGGTCTCACTGCGCCATCTTTTGGTGCATGAACACACATCGGATAGTAGAAGGGCTTAAGGAGGGTGGATCGATTGCATTTTGGTTGAAATGAATAGATGAAGCACACAGGACACGCTAGTTCTCTACGCCATCCTCGTGGTCATCGTCATCATCAATCGTTTGCATCAATCCATCCTCCCATTTTGGTCCTTAGCATCTTCGTCGAGTTGATCATGCATATCCAACCACCGCTTAAACGGAATGGGTGGTTACGCCTAAGACCTAAAGCAAAGCCAAGATCTAACGATATCCAACATTCACTTAGATTTCGAATGAGGATATACACTAGTTTAGGCTTAGCTTAAATTAGTACAGCTCAGATCTTGTAGATGCATAGTAGTAGGTTGACTTTATGTAAGTAAGTCAGAACTGCTTCTTGAATGAATTAATGAACAATTTGACTTCAATTTCTTTTCTTCAAGATATAACTTCAGGGAATCAAATTGTATGCTTCAGATTTGATATCGGAAGAAACAAGTAACACCCTTTCACTATCCGACCATTTACTAATGAACCACACTTGATGACTTTGATCTTGATCATTGGATATATACACTGCAATCCGGATAAGGAATGCATAAAATGCAAGATGCAGGACAACCGCAAAAGCGAGACACAAAACATACACAACAACAAAAACAAACAAACTAGAGAAATATTAGTAGTTAGAGTTAGAATACAAACTAATCTACAAAATAATGCGAGTTTGCACAAAATTCCCCGAGGCATATGCCTCCCCTGAGGCCTATGCCTCCCCTCAAACTATGCAATCAAGGGTTTAACATTCCAATATTGACCACGAGGTGTTGAAACCTTGGTCCATCAAACGCTTTTGTTAACAAGTCCGCCACATTATCATCGGATGGATTTTAGCCACTTTTATCAAATGTTTTCATAAGCATCTCTTATAAAGTGGTGCCCGATTTCAATGTGTTTCGTTCGACATTGTGGAAAACTGATTTTTGACTATGCAGATGGTACTTTGATTATCTATATGAATTGTAGTGTTCATAGAGTTGTACCCATAGTCCAAAGAATTGGTTCAATCCAAAGGACTTGTCCACGAGCAATTTGCATGACAACGCTACTCGCTTCAAGAGTTGAGGTGGCCACGATGGTTTGTTTCTTGCATTGCCAAGAAATCAACCTCTTGCCAAGAAATTGGCGTACCCCTGCCAGGATCTTCTATCCGATTTGCACCAAGATAATCAGCTCACTATATGCTTCCAACTTGAAAGGAGATTCTTTTGGGGTACCAAAGGCCTAAAAGAGGTTGGCCTTTGAGGTACTTAAAGATCTTCTTGACAAAGATTGAGATGAGAAGCAAGTGGAGTGACTTGATGTCGAGAACAAACACTCACGTAAATGTAATATCGTGTCTTGAAGTCGTCAAATACATCAATGAACCAATCATGGACTGCATGCATGAACATTCACTGTGTAGATCTGGTTCATTATTTGCTTTAGCCTTTGGAGCTTCATAAGGTGTTGTGGCAGTCCTAACACCTTCCATACCAAACTTCTTCAAAATGTCCCTCACATATTTATCTTGACTGATAAAGATGCCATCCTGCTTCTGTGAACACGAGACCCAAAAAGAAAGTAAGCTCTCCCATATCACTCATTTGAAATTCACCCTTCATAAGTTCCTAATTCCTGCGCAAAGCTTTCGCTTTGTGGAACCAAAATAATGTCGCCCACATACACTTGCACCGAATGATGTTTGAGTAATTCTTCTTGAAGAACGAGTTTTATCAATAGCACGTCTATAGCCATGCTTCAGAACGATGAAAGCGGAGCATACCAAGCTCTAGGTGCCTGATGTAAGCCATAAAGAGCTTTAACCACCTTGTAGACATGATTTGGGTGATCATGGTCTTCAAATCCCTTGGGTTGAGTGACATAGACCTCCTCTTCAATCTCACCATACATAAAAGCACCCTTGACATCCATTTGATACACCATGAAACCCATGTATGAAGCATATGCCAAGAAAATGTGAATTGCTTCAACTCGCAACAGTGCAAACACTTCATCATAATCAATCCCTTCTCTTGTTCAAGCCTTGAGCTACCAACCTTGCTTTGTTTTTGATCACAACACCCCTAGCATCTCTTTTATTCTTCAAAACCCATTTTGTCCCAATGGCATATTTGCCATCATGGAGTGGAACCAAAATCCAAACCTGCTGATTGTGAAATTATTGCATTTCTTCTTGCATTGCTTCGAGCCGCCTTGAATCGCTGAGAGCTTGAGAAACACTAGTTGGTTCCACTTTAGAGAGAAAACAAGCAAACAGACAATGCTTGAGGTCTGTGTGATTGTCTCTTTGCTGGTTGGAGACATAAGAGAGAAAAGCAATATGTCCAAACCGAGGACCGGTGATAGCCCTTCTAGTTCTAACAGTGCCGTAAGATCACCTATGATGTTGGATTGAGGATGAGCAATGTTGATCCGCTGAGTAGTGGTGGGGTTGACTTCAATGGATGAGTCAAGATTAGTGATGGTTGGCTCAAATTCAGTATCATACGAGGGTGAGGTGAAGATGCCAAATTGGGTTGATGATTTCCAAGATCTGAAGGTTTTGGAAAGCGTGTATAGGGTTCACCAAAGTCTGAAGATACTTGAGAAGGAACATCATAGCCTTCAGCAGATTTGGGGAAGGTAGGTGTGATGAGAATCAACTCGCCAGCAAAACATGGTTTCCACCGACTCTTCATTAGCAACCTCTCCATTCAGTTTCTGCGCTTCAAGCTTAGCCGCAAATTCTTGAGTCCTGAGCCTAGCAAGGTCCTCAAGATAATGAGAGTCATCTTCATCACTCTGAATCGGCAGTATCCTTGGAGGTGGTACCGCAATATTGTTGGGGAGAAAGAAGGTACAAGTATGGGTTGCTCATCATCTTCAAACTCATTTTCTGAGCCATCATCTAGGGGACCTGATTGTTAGATGGAGACACTTGAGGACCTCATTTTGGTTAGCCAGATGTCTGTGGTAACCCGTGATAATCGCTAGTAGTCAAGATCAAAGGACCATGAATGACCTTGTCCTTGAACATTAGGCTTATCTTCCAAAAATCTCATGTTCAACGTCTCCTCTATCTTCTTGGCTTGCAAGTTGTACACCCCGTATGCCTTACTATGAGTCAATAGCCCACAATATAACCATCATCAACCTTCTCATCAAACTTTCCCAATGGATCACTTGTGTTCAGAATGGTCACTTGACAACCAAAAGGTTTTAGGTAGTGAATGACAAGAACCTTCCCAAAGAGAAGTTCATATGGGGTTTTGAGTTGTGGTCTAGTAATGGACACTCGCTTAGCACATAGCAAGCAAGCACAGCCTTCACCCGTAACATAGTGGGCGGCTTAGAGTGCTGCAAGCATGGATATAGCAAACTCTATTAAGGTCCTATTCTTTCTTTCACCACCCATTTTGTTGTGGGGTTCTTGGATTACTATAGTCCCTTTGTATGCCTTTTGACCCAAAGAGTTCTATAAGAACAAAGATTTTAAACTCGTCCCATTATCACACCAATACCTTTGACCTTTTGTTCAACCGATTTTCAACAAGAGTGATGATTGGTACCAAGACTTGAGATGTTTCATCTTTGGTTCGATAAAGAAAACCCAACAAAATCGCTATAGCCATCGGTGATCACCAAACGTAAGTACTTATGATCAATGCTTCGACTTGAGTTGGACCAAACAGATCCATGTGAAGCAACTCAAGAGGTTCAAGAATGATGCTCATAGCATTGATAGCTTTGTAAGAGGCTCGTGTTGTTTTCCTTTATTGTGACACAATTATGATCATTGGTAAAACTTTGGTGGAAGACCTTCAACAAGACTCATTTTAGAGAGTTTGTTAATGGTCTTGAAATTCACATGCGCCATCCTCCTATGCCATTTTGTGGATTCATCAAGTGATGCTTTAGCCACCAAACATGTGAGGTCACCATCAGGTTGAACTTCATTAAGGTTGAATGGGTATAAGTTGTGAGTGCGTGGAACTTTCGGAGAATTGAAGTTGCTTCGGGAGTTTGAAGTCTTTAGACAGCACAAGACATTCATTCTCTGTGAAGAGGACTTTGTTCTTAGTGTCACTGATTTGTGAAACAGAGAACAAGTTGAAATGCTGAAGTTCCTTAACGTAGTACACATTTTCAAAATCTAGATGAGGTGTCTTTATGGTGCCTTTCCCTGTGATACTACCATCACTTCCTCCAAAGGTCACATTGCCTCCTCCTTCTATAGGAACAAAATTGTGCATCATATCCCTGCTCCCATACATACTCGAACAACCACTATCAACAATACCAATATTCTTATGCTTAAGGGGATGATCCTACAAACAACAATAAAATATATACATACAGTTAGTACTCAATGGAGGTTCAAGTCATTAATGACTTGAACGCCTTATGGATCACAGTTTAGGACAAGAGTATTTAGAGGATCCACCATTGTTCTTGGTCCTCCATTGATAATTGGGTCCCTTGATAGTCCAAGAACAACTCGCGAGGGCTTCACAGCGTTCCATATCCCATCCCCGCATACATAGAGTCAACATATGTAGGCCAATAACCATGTTTAAAGTATGGGCTTGTAGGTTGCACATAAGGTCAGGTCAGGACCTAACCTCTCCAATGAGAGTCGATTATAGTGCTTGTGGGACATAAGGTGGAATATTAGCAACATTGGTCCATTTAGATTTGTGTTTCGTGAGTAGCATGCACCCAATCTTTGCTCATAAAAATCACAATCCTTAATCAAATGAATTTTACTTCCACATACAAAACATGTCTTCTTCTTGGAAGATTTATTCAAATAGGGAGATGTTTGATTACATGAAGAAGGACTTAAATTAGAAACATTCAATGAATTGTTTTTAACAGACTGATTATTCAAAGATTTAAAAGACAAGTCTTCGAAGAAACTGCCTTGGAAGTTGATTCCTCAGCCGCCTTCCTTAGAAGGCTTGTATGTAGACCGGGAGCGTGCTTGGGTGTAGGCTCAGCTTGGAAAGGTCGGAGACTTCTCATTTGAATCACAGCTTTCATAGGAAGTAGACCTTTGATCCGATGAATTGTCACTGTCAGAGCAAGAGACAAAGTCATTAGATGAGGTATCGGGTGCGCAAGTCTTTTGACTTTTGCCATATAGATGATGTGATCCATCAAAGTCAACAAGGATGGACAGTGTCCAGGGCATAAATTCACCCTAATAGGTCCGGTGGACAGATGCATATCACCTTTTTAACAAAGTTAGCTAACCCTGGTGGATTTACGACCATCATACCTAGCTTCTACTCCTACATATTTTTGAAAGCCTAATCCTAAGCCAGAGGTTACAGATTGATCGTTATATAGTTCTCTAGCTAGATTATCACCTGAAATTAACCATTGTTTATTCCTAGCTATTTCCTCAGCTATCTTTTCTTTAAGCTCTAGGTTTTAGAACAGGCTTCATCCTTACCTTTCTCGTGGCTTTTAAATAATTATTAGCAACTTCAAGATCAAACTGTAATACCTTTATCTTTTCTTCATAAGCTATTTGATTCTTTTGAAACCATACCTTTTGTCTTTCTATCGCTTTTAATGCTAGTTTATGAGCTTCATTATCAACATAGCATTCATCAAACTTAGGTTTCATAGCATCATACTCTTCTTTAAGTTCATTGTATCTTAGACTACAACCAAATATACAGCTGTGTACCTGAGATAGTCCCATCAAGGCAACCGATCATGCCTTTCATCCGGTACACCTTGCCAAAGAATCCAAGCTTATCGGAATCATGAGCTTCCTCATTCACAGTGTTCATGTGCGTCCAGTTGACTGTTCATCTATGGTGAGAGAGAAGTTCCAGTTTCCTCCAGCTTTGTTTGGCGATAGGAAAGGTAATTTGCTCCATCTCCACTTTTCCTGCCTTTGCATTCCCTCGAGAAATGCCCCATCCGCAAGTAAAACACTTGACTTTTCTCCTATCAAAGCGAAGTTGGTTCCTTTCCTTGAAAGCAAACTTCCTTCCGCACTTCTCTTCAAACCTTTTGATGTCCATCGATAGTAATGCCACCTGCATTTTCGCCATCTCCTCCATTTCAAGTGGGTCCAACTGATCAAAGTCTTTATATGCAAGATAATGCTGAGTATCATAGTCAGAATGAATGAATGAAGAACATCCTCCATCACACTACTAGTCTTAGATTGAGAAGATGGTGGCGTGGACGAAAGTGTTATGTGGTGGAGTGGGAGAGCAGATGATGGAAAGTAGTTGGAACTAGGAGATGATGGAAAATAGTTGGAACTAGGAGCTTGTACCATCATGTTGGAGTGAGATGTCCCAACAAAAGTCGCATGGCCGTAAGAAGATGTACGGTAGGGAGTTCTTACATCAGGTTCAAGAGTTTCGAGCTCGCTTGTATAGCTCATCAAAGGTGAGCATGTCCAACCCACCTTTAGTCTTGAGGGCTATACTTACATGCAACCATGATGGAGGCAAGGATCGAAGGAACTTTGAGTTGCAATCATCATTATCGGTTTTGCATTCACCGGTTTAGTCGACTCAAAATCCTATGGAACCTGTCGATCCCTTGTGAATGCCTTCTTCTTCGTGAGATATTGAAGTCCGAAATTGTTGTCTCAAAGATGGACTTCCTCATTCTCTTTGATTCTTCATTTCCACCGAACCTTGCTTTGAGAGCCATCCATATGTCCTTTGCATCATCCATATGATGAAAGTCACACAGATGATCTTCTCGGTATAGCTTGAAGCGAATGGTCTTTACTTTATGCTCTCTCGCATAGCTAGCACCTCTTCGCCAGTTTTTGGTGGAGCCATGATAAATTTCCCATCCCCTCGCCGGAATCATCTTCTTTAAACTGTTTCCTTTCTTTACAACCTCCCACGATTCCAATCAATATTGGAAATCCAGTTTTCCATCTTCATAGTCCAAAGTTCATATTCTTCCCTTTTCAAATAAGGAAATTTACCATTACCGTTTGAGAGACCGTATTGCATGGAAGTGGTGTTGGTGTTGTTTGTATTGGTGACTTGGTTTCATTATCGGGTCCGTGCATGGTGACGGCATGTATGGTTGTATGAGGGTATGAATGGTTCTTAGTATAGTAGAGACTTCGAGGCTCGATACCACTTGTTGAACATAAAGACCTTGATAGATCTTTAAGCACTCGGAGATCGTTAGTGTTGCCAATGTAATCACAAGCAAACTAATAGAAGATCTCTACAACTTGGTATTGTAGCGGAAAATAAATACAAGTTATAATAACTAAGAACACTTTTGATCCTCTATGGATCTTTGATTATTGAAACTCTATGTTTCGATAGTTTTAAGACTTGAGAAACTTAAGAAAAGCTTATCTATTACAATCTATCATGGTTTCTTATATAGGTAAGAAACCCTCATGAGCGTTGACAATTTACGCTCCTAATACTAACATAGACCAAGCATGCATCTAGACAAGCATGCAACTAATCATATTGTTTTGTTCATCATATTGTTTATTCTGATTAAGCTCTACATAATACTGCGCCAACCTATCTTTAATACGCCCCTGACTTTTACTCTATAATCTTGAGCTTATCTCTTACGTGGTTCGCACTTTCAGCAAAGAACACAATATTCTGCTTTAGCACTTCTCCAAGTATAACTTCAAATAGAATCAATTCTTCTTCGGCTAATCTCTTCGAGTAATCTTCGCGAATCAAGAGTTTACCGTAGTTTACCTTAATTCCCAACAACAGCCAAAAATCGTTATTAGGTTTTACTCCACAATTCTACCTCCTTTAAAGTCTGAAAATTCGAATTCTATATATAGAGTTACAACTGCGACGGTGTCACTCTTTAATTGTGACGGCGTTGGGTCGCCGCCATTAGGGTTTCGCCTGACCACGCCAACTTTGTGATCGGCCACGCTAAGTTGTGGACGTCGGCTTCATCTTCGGCGACCGTCGAAATTATAGGGACGCCGCCTTTATCTGGCGGACGTCAGTGCGTTTTCAAAGCAACTTGAGTGTCTCGATCTTGACTTTGGCCATTTTCTTCATATATTCATGCCTTTTCATCCAAATAAGTGTCATTCCAAAGATTATGCCTTCAAGAGACCTAAAAAGTGAAAATGAACGAAATTAAGCAAAGAACGAATATAAAAGTGGTCGATTAAGGGCTTAAATGACCCCTTAAAAGTGTACCTTTTAAATCCTTATCAGGTGTGTTTTTTTATATAGCACACAATACCAACCTTGTCTTGGGCTCTATTCTTGCTCGACAAGCAACAAACCCAAACTCCCTCCATGCCCCGATCGTCCATGTGATATCAAGGCCCAAGGCATCATCAAAACCGACCCAAGTAGAAAGCCTAAACAGCCCATGGGTCGTGTCTTTGGATCGGGCATGCATGCATATCAGGTATAACGTATTCAAGTTTAAACATTCGACACATACTCTCGTGTTTAACGTTTATGCCCCATAGGCTCACACACTTTTAGTTGTTTACGCGTGTTTTAACTCCCACAAACCAACACAAATAGTGTATGCATTCATCATACCATGAGTAAATTAAGTGATCACTGGAAGCTTGCAATACACGCAACATTGCCTATGGTAATGCACTTAAAAGGAACATCACTGGCAAAGGTACGTGTTAATACAAATAAACCGTAAAAAAGTTTATTTATATTTTACGATCTTCTTATTTTTTGTTGATAACAATCGTAAAATCATTTTAACGAAATAAATAAAATACGCAAAGCTTTGAGCAAATAGTTTACTAACATATTTTACTAAACATATAAATCATTAAACATGTTTAGTTAAATAGTTTATATAAAACCAAAATCATTTTTATAAAACACTTACAAGTTATAAAATACATACTAGTTCAAATGTATCTTGTAATATATATGTGTTGGGTAAACCATGATCCATAACCCATGCCCATGACCCATGTGCATTTACATCATGCATGACATCATGTTTGGTTAAACCCATGACCCATTGTCTATATACATTGTATCTAGTTGGGTACCCATGACCCATGGTGCATTAACCATAACCCATAACTCGGTTTGTAACCCAAGACCGGGACTGTTTTCATCAGACAACCGGATCCCTGGGTTTATACTAGCCGGATCCATTTGGGAAGGGATCCGGTGGATCGGGGTGAACAGTAGGCGTAATTGCCTATAAATAGTGAGCCATTTCTTCTTTGTTGCTCACCCCTTTTAGACATGTCTTCTCTCTATGTTCTAAACTCTCTAACCTCATATTTAAGGATCTTTTATGTAGCTTTTCTCTTTGTGATTCTCTTTGTTCCTCTTAAAGGCGAGATCATGACCTCTTGAAGACTTGCAAGCTCAAGGTCATGAGTTTCTAAGCTTCGTCTCCGTCAAGACAACTGAATTGAATCCTCTTGATGTTTCTTGTAAAACCTAAAAATTGAAAACGTGTTAAATGACCATAATACCCCTCTAGCTAATAATTATGAAATTCGTAAAATAAATCAAGCTCGTTAAATACGTTAAATTCCTAACTTATAAATAATTTACGTAAGACATGATAATAAAAATTACACTTATGCTACAAAATAAATATAACACAATAGAAAGTTACATGGACTATTTTATGTACAATATACTAGAAGATTAAATAAATGTGACAAGTAAATATGGTAAATATACAAATTGATTTGATCTTACCCAAAACCCCCTTACTCGGCCATATAAAACGCGCCAAGGTACCCATATAATCTCCACATTTATCTCATTCATATCTCTCATTTATATCTCCATATCTCATTCAAAATAAACATCTAAAACCCTAGCCATCAAAGTGACGGCAAACCCTTTTCTTGCCCATTTTTCTGTCGACATCAAGGAGGTTCAAGGAGGGATTCGTAGGCTTCGTGAGACTGCTGTGATCGTGGGTATTGGTTCCAAGGATTGCTTGTTTTGTCGTGCGTTTTGGCTTGCTGCTAGTTGTAGGTTACTAAGGCCAAGGGAGGTGTTGGTTTTGTTTCGTTTTGGTCTTGTTTCCTTCATCTTTTTCACGCTACAAAGGTAACTCGTATCACCCTCATCTCGTCTCCTTTTCCTCCATTTATTTCATGAATCTAGTCGTGTGTTTTGTCCTCCATGCACATGAATATTTACATGATGTAAACATCCCATAAAATGATAAAACAAGGTTATGTAAATCATCTATAATATGGCTACGTAAAATGTTAATTGGTAAAACATATGTCGACCCATATGCTTTTGTTTGGAATCGTTCTGGACCTTCCCTTTTCGAATGCATGCTCACGTTAAAAACATTGTCACATGAAAAGATAGTTTTAGTCGCATAAAATCATGGCATAGGTTCCTTTACATGTTGAATAAGAGGAGTACATAAATATTGGTCTTTGAATCTGATTTTAACCCCACGACATGCACTTTTCCTTTAAGCTAAATGGGTTAAAACATATGTATGTGCATGGTATAAATTGTATCGACTAGAAAAAAAGGATTAAGGGTATCGTTTGATTGTTTAATGTGGCGTATAGAATTGTTATGGGGGAGGGAGGTCTAGTCACAAAAAGGGAATCACCAAGGAGTCGTGTAATCTTGTACTAATCGAGTCTAAATGATTGAAAGCGTAGGTGGAAATCATGATCTAAAACTAGGGCTTCAAATATATATATATATATATATATATATATATATATATATATATATATAGATATATATATATATAGATATCTTTTACAATTTTGTAGCCAACTAGCTACATGGCAAAAAGTTCAATATGAACCAAAATTTACCATGATTCAATCAACCAATAATAGTCATTCATTTTTTATTATGATAAACTTTCTTCTTTTTAAAATTAAATATCTCACAAAACCGTTAATCGTTACGCGATAAAAGTTATATTATCAGGACGTAATTAAATTATCTTTCTATAGATATGCACTACTATATATTTTTAACAACTTTTTTTTTTTTTTAAAAATTTCGTCAACAAAAATCATATATGATTTGTGAAAATCATATATGATTCGATTTTACGAATCACATATGATTTTTGAGAATCATATATGATTGTAAAAATCATATATGATTCAGTAAAATCTAATCATACATGATTTTTTAAAATCATATATGATTCGTAAAAATCATATATGATTTTTTCTGACGGAATTTTTGAAAAAAAATGTTTGTTAAAATACGTAAAAGTGCATATCTATGTAAAGATAATTTAATCTGCCATATGGTGTATTTTTATATTTTGAAGATTTACCGTTTGTAAGATATGTTGTTTTAAAAACAAATGTGGAAAATGATTTTCAGTATTAATTTGATAAAATGGAGTTATGACGGCTCATTCATTTGTTCTATTTATGACAAATAGCTTCGAAATTTTATATCGATCTCAACTCCTATTTCTACAATCCTCCACCAAAAATACACAAGAAATTAATCAGAGACCCGCAGTAATAACTCAAGACCCACACAAAAAGTCGTGACCCACAAGCCAAAGACAATATCAGAATACCAATTACTACAAAAATCAGAATAATATATTCCCTATATATATATATATATATATATATATATATATATATATATATATATATATATATATATATATATATATATATATATATATATATATATATATATATATAATACATGTAGTTATTTGACATTAATGCCACCTCAATGCCAAATAATCCAATTCAATGCCACATAATCATTTGTTAGTGCCATGTCATCACTGTTAATGCCACCTAAGCAACCATTAATAAATTTCGAATTCCATTAATAAATTTCTAATTTAAGTTGTACAAAAAGGCATGCTGCAAGATTCGAACCTGGGCCTTTAGGTTCAAATGCAAGTCTCTCAACCAATAGTGTCAAGCTATTGATTTGTAATTAAAAAGCAAATCATAATCTATAAACTAAAAAAAATAATAAATAATAAAAATTTAACAAGCCAGCCCAAGTCATCCCATTCTACGTGACCTTCTTTAACCCTAAAACAAATCCATTCACCAACCCTAAAACACAATACATAACAAGCACACAGAAAACTCCATTATAATTTTAGAGTTTTAATGATTTTTATTGTGTTTTTGTGCAGGTTGGTATACGAGTTGTGTGCATATACTTTGTATATGTGAATATGAGTTCATGGTCGGGCCTATATCCTCTTTACATGAATGCTATTAACTGAGTTTTCTTTTCAAGGTTGCTACCATGACATCATCAGTCATTCAGGGGAGCCGTATGCTGCCAATGATGAAGACATTGATCCAATAGTGGAATGGCAAGTTTTACAAAATACTTACCAGGTTAGACGTTGAATTTTTTTTAACGGTTGTTACTTGGTTGGCAAAGGAATGGTTTTCTATTAATGATTTTAAGCTTTAGTAATCTATGCATCTATTAATTTATGTATTGTCTAAGATTTTCTGGTAAAATCATTATGGTGGTTTTTCAACGAAACTTGATCATGATACACAAATATTGACAAATTCCTTCACAGGTCTACATTACAAGAATGCTATTCCATTGTTGCATCTACTGCAAGATGTTCGCTTGATCTTCTTGATGTAGGTAAATCAAATTTCCTACTTTGTTTCTGTTATTTTTTTAATCCTTATAATCAATGATGTTGGTTTTAAATATATGTTTGGCCTAAAATCACACAATTCATATGTATCGTAGCATTACATATTCTATAATTAACCCGTAGTTGCAGCTATAGGAATATGTATATTTATATGATTGACTAATATGTGTGTACAATTACTGCATAGTTAGTAGATTTATTCTGTAACAAAAACAGGCTTTTATAAATAAAGGTCTGATTGCTAACAGTCTGCAACCTTACAATGACAACAGCTTCAGGACTTTAATTATCCGAATAGTGAGTATCAAATATTCCTACTGAGCACATTGGCTGGTGGACTGGGAATCAATCTCACATCAGCCGATACCTGCATTTTATATGATAGTGACTGGGTAAATAATGTCTTTCTGATTTGAACTTAATTGCTGTCATTTGATAATCTTTTTGGTTTTTACAGCTTAAATGCCTTTTGGACTACAAAACCCTCAAATGGATTTACATGCAATGGATAGATGTCACAGAATCGGGCACACAAACCCAGTTCATGTGTACAAGCTTGCAACTGCACGATCTGTTGAGGTATTTCATACACTTGATCGGCCTTCTGTATTTGTTTTTGCAAGATTAGCATTTGGTATGGAATAAAATGTTATAGGGCCAATTTCTGAAACGAGCTTTCAGTAAGCTGAGGCTTGAGCATGTGGTGATCGCCAAAGGTCAAATTCAACAGGAAAGACCAAAGACAGACAGCAAAGTCTTGGAGGTATATATATATTTTTTCTATCAGTAAGCTGAGGCTTGGACAGGTATGCCTTTTAAGGGGTGTTTGGGGCTGCTAAAACATGTTGTCTCAAGAGTATGTAATTTCATTAATGACTGTAGAATACCTAGAAGTGGTAATATCACTCCTGATTACCAACCTGATGTGCACACATATTCAATCCTCATTAAATCATGCCTGCCTTATCATGAGTTTGAGAAGGTGCAGTCTTGCTTTCTGAGATGGTCTTACAAGTAGTCAAGCCCAATACAGTTACATATAATACTCTTATTGATGCATATGGGAACGCAAAAAGGTAACCTTTTACAAATAAATAATCCTTATTGAAGAGGTGTTTGGATAAACGTTTAGATTTCTTATGTGATATTGAATAATGAGAGTTTTAGTTATATAGAATTGTAATGATATGGGGAGCAGAATAGAGTGTCGGATGCGCTTGTGCTGTTTGAAATTGAAATAGTATAACTAATTATTGTGAATTGAAGCCACAATAATAAGATAATGAGTTCTAAAATGCAAATACAAACACCTGGGCTGTACTGAAATAAGATTCTTATGTTTGTTATTTTTGTCAACAGATTTGTGGACATGGAATCAACACTTGTGGAAGTGCTCCGCCAAAGAGAATGTAAGCCTGATGTATATGGACCATGAATTCAACATTAAGAGCGTTTGGTGGCAGTGGGCAAATACAAACAATAGAAACAATAGAAGCTTCTTGCAAGAAGGTTGAAGGAACAAAGAGAAAAGCGAAGTGAGAGTTGATTGAGCTTTTGGTGTTTTAGCTCTTACTGGATCAAAATATCACCAAATCTTTCTGTTGGACTTGAAGGTGACTCAATACGTATGGATATGTTGAATTATCGTGAGTACGCTGGAAGAGAGAGTGGGCCAGCAACAAGGGTATGGGGGATCAAAAAGAAGTAGACATGACCCGATGCATATGTCTCAGCCGCCATCTAAGCGTATCCATGGATCTCAGAATGGATCACATGACCGGAACAGCCTTCCTGCAGGTAGCATTTAAGTTATATGCTCTCAAGTACTGCACATTGGTAAGTTAATCTGCTAATTTTTATGTCTTTTTAAAGTAACTAATTTTTGAATATGCAACTTAACCGCTTACTTAAGCTGATATGAGGTTGGTGTTTATCAATTCCATTACAGGCTGAATCTATTCCATTGGTTGTCGACGAGGAAAAGCAAGGAGCAATACCTAAGTGTGTTCAATCGAGCTTTAATTAAAATTTGGTGGCAAACAGTTGACATACTTAAAGAAGCTTCTAATGGAAAGGTACATCAACATCGGTTAGATAGGATATCCCGAACGGCTTAATTTTATAATTGATTACTTATAAACTTATAAAGAGAGGTATAATTTAAGAAACCAACTCGGCCTAAACTCTTTGATATGTACTTATAAATGACCATTTGTGAATGTATCACCTTTCAGGTCCTTGGAATTAGATCCTGCTAAAGGCAATAATTCATGGTTGAAAGTCCTAAAAGATTGCATTTCTAAATCTCGAATTAAAGAATTTGGCCTGTATAGACACAACAGCTGTAGCATATGGTAATTTAGATTCGTCGAAAAAACTTGGACTGTTGGTTTTCCTTCGTGATGAAGTTCTTGGAACTAAGTAAGTTTACTATACAGAAGCATGGCTGGACGTCATTCTAGAGGTACAGATATAACCACAGTTGCTTTCCTTTTATTCCGATGAGATATATATGTTTTTTTCCTGAAAAATCTATCGCTTACTGTGTTGCAGTGGTCTTCCCTTGCTCTGCAACAATTTTCTGGCATAAATGCTATTTTCTATTTCTCTTCAACGACTTTGGCACCTGGTGAGTACACAAACGCAATTCCTTTAGCAGACCATTATTTCCCATGCCATTACTTCAACTTCACTCCATACAACGAGTTGGGAACAAAGGCAGGCGCAGAAGATCCTACGGAAAGAGGTATGTTAAACTAATGCATTTAACTTCTGAAAATAATTTATATTAAAAAAGAATATTTGCAATAACAGGTTACATAGGATGCATCCAGAAGGTCCATTGCAATAACAGGTTACATATCTTGAGGTATGGATGTGGCACGATGAGCGGGTTTGGCACGGTTGTAGTGGGTTTGGCACGGTCGTAGCGTGTCATGATGGGCCGCTCGGGGGTGACATTAACCTTTATGCAGTTCTTTTTCCCCATTTTCATGACTGCCTAGAAAAGCTGTAGTGGCCTGATCATGAATTTTTTGACAACAATAGTCTAATTTTTGTATCAACAATCCATGCATTGGTCGATGAAATGAAATTCAGGTGTATTTTTTTTAGTACTCACATTCATTTTTATCTATATGTAATTACTTTATCTTAATGTATACAAGTATTAGGCTATAGAATCATATTTTAAGTGTTGGTATAAACTAATCATGTGGCGTAATTGCATGAACTGGGGAAAAGTTAGTATCATTGTAGATTGATTGGTGGGATTGGATGGTGGTCGTAATACGGTGTTTGGCTAATCAACGTTCTTATTTCCAATGCAGTGTGCACTACTCATTCAAGGATAAAAGAAGGAAGATTGGTATGATTGCAAATATGATAAGTTGAAGTTTGGACCTGATAAGGTAAATTCCTGTCCATTCAGTGTGTCTAAAGGTGATAACATAGGTGGGTTGTAGGTATACAGGTAGATGGTTAAAGGGTCAATATTTGCAACTAGCGGTGTTATCGGGTCGGGTTATTGGGTATTCAATATTGTCCTTTTTTCGACATAAATTAAATATTTGATATCATATTTTATACAAAATTAATACACTACTTAAAACAAATTTGAAAGTATCTAACCCATTCACACAAAGAAAAACAAAAAAACGACGATAACGTCGAAACTTAACGCTTAAGGAAATTACAAAAATCCCGCTTTTCTACATTTCTTTTTATATTAAGTTGATGGGTTTGGCAATGTTAATTCGATTAGGAGTTTTTATTTTTCATAACTAAGATTTTTTGCTGCTTTGAAGTTTGAACAATGACAAAGGAATTGGAAAATATATTTTGTCTAAAATTGCTCAGGTCATGTGTTTTTTTTCCCTGAATTAGTATGTAGTGTTTTGTAACTTGACAATGTGTAGAAGTTTTTAAGATCATGTGAGCTCTTTGTACAATTTTTCAGGTTGCACCTATACATAAGATGGGGATGTTCTTGAGATCTTTCATTGACAAAGCCGTAAATCTTTAGATACGTACATGAAACGTTGCAATTTGAACCCTGAATCACAAATTCCATCAATAAGTTTCAAGTTGATGTAACTTTTGAATGTATTGCTTCGGATATTTTTTTTTAATCATTTTTGCCCTCATCTTGCAGTTTTTCAAGTGGTATGATTGGTGTTACACAAGTACATCGTGTGGTTGTGCTAGAAACAACAAGATGTGTGGCATATGAGCTCGGTCTTGGTCTATATAATTGGTATTATTTCGTGTGGTGTATGAGCTCTTAGTGTTGTCGGGACACTTTTACCTCTTAATCGGAGAGGGCGAAAACTTGACCATATTATTGTTTGATAATACCATTCTAGAGTGTAGTTATACCCATTAGTACCGAGTCCCTCTATCATATAAAAAAGTTAATACTTATATTACTAACTGACATGATTAAGGTTCATGATATATTCTTAGCGGTTCATGGTATAACCTTAATTCAATAACGGTTCATGAATACTGTAAAGTTGGTTTTTAGATATGATTGCATTTCTTGTTGATGACCCCCTCAACATGATTGTATTTTTATAATAATAATAATAATAATAATAATAATAAAAGCATTTGATTCACACTTTAGAGATGCATATAGCTAAGTATAAAATAGTGTAGTATCGGGTCAAATTGGTTATAATCAACATTTTGGTTTTTTAATATATAAAAATATGTTATTTAAGAATACTCTTCATTGTATAATACAAAATAAAAAACCATAAATAAAACCAAAAAAAATATTTGTCTTTTAATAAATAAAAATAAATTATTCAAAAATTTAGACCCCGCGCGTGCGAGAGCATTATAACTTCTTATTTTAATACAATTATTGAAGAATGTGATATCATAGTAGTTGTGCGTGTCGAGACCGAGTTCATGATCGTAGATGGTGATTGTCATAGTTGTTGTGTGGCGGCGTTAATTAAAGAAGTATACATGTTAAATAGTTCTAATCATTGAAAAAAGCTTTGAAACACTATATACAATAACTAAATAAACATAATTAACAAAAATAAAATAATAATAATAAATGTCAATAAAATTATCAAATGTAAAAGATATTAACAAAAAACAACTAAAAACCAAAAAAACAATTGTTTTATAATATTGTTTGACAATTCTAAAAAATATATTTTAGTTAACAAAAAACAACAAACAAATAATTATAAGTTATGCCGGTTTGGAAAACTAGTATATATATATATATATATATATATATATATATATATATATATATATATATATATATATATATATATATATATATATATATATATATATATATATATATATATATATATATATATATATATATATATATAGTGTTGTATTCTATGCAGTACCAATATTAGATGCAGTACTTTACAATACTATTAAAATGAATCTAGGCCATTGGATGGGTTTGATTAAAGGTTAGGATTAAAAGTGCCAGAATTGCAATTAAATAAAAAATGAAGGTTTCTTTTTCAACTAAACAAATGGCTGAAAGGGTATTATTGGGATTCCATATTAATCTATTTCAAAACTGTCCCTACATCGAAGGGGATATTTAGAATAACTAAAAATAAATCGTCAGATCTCTCTTTTCTGCTTGCATTTTCACACTCACATCTATCTCTCATCTGCCAATTACACATAACCCTAACCCTAGTTTTAAAGTTAGCCGCCGCCGTCACATATCCTCCATCTTTTCTGTATCTTACCGGCGATCTGTAGAGGCTTCGTCATCACCCCTCTCGTCCCCTCGTCCATAGATTCTCAATATTCTTTTTGCAACATTTCGATTCGGTTCGCGGTATGAATATTGGTTTTATGACGGTTGATTTCTAAGGATCGTAGCTGTGGTGGTCTTTGTTCGTTAGGATATAAAAGGTTATGTAGTGATTGGTTTTATTTTTGGGAACCATGTTTTACTAGTTTTGGACTTTTTCTAGTAGGTTGCCAAAGAAAAGTTCAGGTAAACTTTAAAATCCTTTTCATCTAAATATTCAATTGCAATTTCGAGTGTTTTTTATATACTTTTTTTTAATTATAAATCATTTTTAAATTAAAGCAATGTGATAATTGATGACACTTCTTTTTCTTAGTGATTATTGTAGTGGTTATTTTTGTGGTGGCGTTCGGTTATTGTTGCTACATGTTTGTTTCTTTTGTTCTTGTTATTGTGATGTTGGGATCGATGATGGGTTTGTCTTTAAATCTTTAGAAGATCTGTTATAATTACGTCCAAACACAAACCTGTATCTTTTTTCAGTGTAGCAGGTTTGTTTGGATATGGGTAAAATTGAATTTAAAAGATTACATGATGATTAATATTCATGGGTGTTTGGATATGGTTGAAAGTTTATGTTAATGATGAAGATGGAGTAACTAATGGTGTTATAATCTGGGATAAAAAGAATAAAACAGGTTGGTATTGAGTAAATTACTGTGGTGTTTGGATATTTGTAAAAGTTATTAAAAGTGGTTTTGTTAATTGAAGTAACATAGACGTTTTGAGTGCATAAACCTATTAAAAACTTGATTTGATCATGGAGAAATCACTAACATGGGTGTTTGTGTATAATGAAAAATAGCATAACAGATATCATGAATGAGTAATGTATATCTTTGTTTGGATACGGGTTTCAGTTTTTGTAACTATAATTGTTAATTGAATTAACATTGATGTTTAGTAATTTAATGGTGAAAAAGTGTTTAATTATTGAAAAAGTGGCAATTTATCAACTTTACTAAGTCTTTCCAACCCATCATCATTTAACACCTCTTTGTCCGTATCTCCAGTTAGTCCATTGGACTATACTCCATCCACTTCACCACCATCACCCATCATGGGCTACCCCATCTCCTACATTATGTTTCTCACTATAGCATGAGTTGTGCTTGTTGCTTCCACAATCACAATCTCATTGATTCCCTAAGAAATGAGCTACACTACATGTTTGTTCATCTTGAGTACCTCATTTCACAACCTCTAATGCCACCAACTCCACTAATCACTAAAACCATCATTCTACCACCTCCTTCTCCACAACTAAGCATCTTTATATGTTTAGCTAAAAATAATCAAACCTTCTCTTTTGTGCCAAGCATGCTTTAGTGGGATTAACAAACTATAATTACCCTTTATTTAGTCTTCTTGTATTAGTATTGTAGCAATCTAATATGTATGCTTTCTTTATGTCTTTCTATTATGTTTGTGATGGAAATTTCTCTTGTGTATCTTTAATGAGTAATGGAAGTTTCTTTGTGGCATGTGTAATGATAGTTATATCATCATATTTATAAGCTAACTTAAAATCTGGAAAATTTTGCCACATGTCTCGACCACACCACAGGTGGCGGTCCCTTAAATGGACTGATGGTCCCTTATATATACGGGACCACCCAGCATACATAGGACTGTCCCCATTGTGATAAAAATAAGCACTAACTATTTCTATCTGATTTATGTGACCATTACTCAGAATTGCCTATATATATTTGTACTTGTAAACTAACCTGGTTTTGTAGCACATCTCCATAGCTCGATTCCCGGGTGCCCTCAAAAAGGGGGGAGCATTGATCAAAGGGGGGGCATTTGCATCGTCGGTTTTCTTTTCTCTCTACACATCGACGATACCTTTTTTATTCTACAAAAAGGACGAGAAGTGGACTAGAATTCATTAAAAACTTCTTTAATTATATTTTTACATAATATGAGTTTATATTTTATAATTATCAAAAAAGGAGAGATTGTTAATACATATAATGTCAAAAATGTTATTTATATTTTTCGACCTCCGTATGTTTTGATAATCACAAAATGTAAAAATACGCTACGTAAAAATATATGTAAACAAGTTTTTAGTGGTAAAAGTTACTTTCGACTCAATATTACTTAAGGTATGAACAAACAATATATATAACTTGTTAAATGATTAAAGAAATGTTTTTATCCTTAAAACTCACATTTTTATAAATGTGACAAAACCTTTTTACAAAAATAAATTATACAAATTATTTTTGTATTTTAAAGAAATGTTTTATTTTGAAAAATAAGTTTGAAATCACCAAACAACTATTTTTCCCGCCAATAAGGATAACACATTAACCAGATAAACATTTCACCACGTCATGACAAAAACAGGAGTGCTCTATGGACGGTCCCTTATATATAAGAGACCGTCCATTTTAACGCACCGTCCCCCACCCCTCCCGTCGCCTATAAACACAAGACTATTCTCAACAGATTTGTCAACCCTTTTTGCTCAAAACATTTTGTTCTCTCCGAATCTTGACTATTCCCTTCTTTGATCACTTTAACTTGTATATATTTGTTTATAAGTGATCTCATTCTTTCTTCCATCAAACTGCAAAGAGAAGACTACTCGTATTCACTAAGAAATGAAGTGTTAGAGATTAGGCATTGCACACGTAACCGTTGTTACGATTCTCCTCTTTATCTAAAATTTCTTAATCTTCATTCTTGTATATTGGTAGATCCGAATTGTGTATAAGTCGGGTAAAGTATTTTTGTGTGTAGATCCGGACGAGGTATAAGTCCGAGTAGCGTTGTGTGTATATCCGGACGAGGTGTAAGTCCGTGAAGTGTTGTGTGTAGATCTGGATGATGTATAAGTCTGTGAAGTATTGTGTATAGCGGTTAGCGTTGTCTGTAGTGTTGTGTAGATTGGTTCTTGCTAAGATTAGGACTCGACATTTAGCTTAGTGTCGGAAATCGGTGTAAGCTACGATGTACGATTTTCTCTGCCAGAAGGGATTTTGTTGACATAGTGATTGTGAACTCTCGAGTGTGATACTCTAGGAGTGAAGTAGGGCGAAGAGTGAGCTTCGTAGCGGAACCACAATAAATCTCTGCGCATTGGTTTGATCGTTCTAACTCTTTACCATCTTTACTTTCATATTTCATGTTTAGTTGTTATACTTCTAGTATTCATACATTGTTGATTGATATCACATAACTTCAAATCGAAAAGATTTTCAAAAAGAACAAACTTCTTTTAACACGTAATTAAAACGGTGAAACTATTCAATCCCCCCTTCTAGTTTTTACACTATATATTTCGCCTTGTAGTTAACTAGGCCATTGTTCTCCATTGTGTCCCAAACGTTTTGAAGAACTTGAATGTTTTTGGCTTTCCCTATCCAACAACAATCCAATCTCGAACGGATAGAATTGTCTTCCTCTATGATTATTAACAAACGCTCAGCTTGGATATGACTACTAGGACCGAACACAACTTGCTTTAACGAACGCTTGTAAGCAAGTTTTACAGGATTTGGAATGTAGCGGGAACTTGGATTGATTGGGGAAAATCTGCGACAAGAGCCCCATTCTCCCACCCTTAACGAATTTTGCACGGTTGATCACAAGAGGGTTATCACCAATCATAATAGACTCGATATTCCTCTCGAAGTCCGTAACATTCTCAATGTCAACGAATCTGTCAAAGCCACATCTTGTGCCTTTTTTTCTTTTTTCTTTTGGAGATATAGACATCCATAACACCAACTACCGTAGTGACCAAACATTTTCCACAGTGCCCTCGAATCTCAATCCACAGGGAAGTTAGTACAAAAGAAATAGATGGCCTTGTCAAAGTCAGAGACCTTTGAATGATCACTTGTGTTAATGAGGGCTCCTTCCTCCCAGCGAAGTGCTCCTCATTCGTAGACCTTTTGTATTTCTTTGATACTATAAACCATTCACCATCGTCTTCATGATTGCGGCCTATGGCTGGATGATTGCCTTTATTTGTTGGAAAAGGGTCGACCTTTTGACTCCCCATTAGAGAGTTTATTGATTTTTTAAGGTGATGGGTGTGTACTTTATTACGGGGGAAACCACATAGAAACTTATAAGGGATACCACCGGAGGAAGTCAATGGTCGGAAGGGTAATTGTGGGGAGCGGAGGGTCGTCGGAAAGGCCGATGTAGTCGAAGAGTGGTTTCAGAGTGAGGGATGAGTTTACAATATTGTTTGAGCATATGAGTGAGGATCAATTAAAATGAGAAGAGTGAGAAGAAATCACAGTCACACATTTCAGATGCACCTAAAGAAATGGATGCATCTCACCCTAAATTTCTTCTCCTTATTTAAAATGTGTGGCTCAAATTTCTTCTTATTCTTTTTATTTCAATTTCTCTTCTCACTAGATCTCTTCCTTTGAGCATATATACTTTCTTAGCTATCACTTTCCCTCACATGTGTTAATCATTAACTTTAATTGTCACGAAATAAATTTTGAGAATTGAACTAAACAAAGATTATGTTACAAGCATATCACGAGAAGACTATATATTAATACGAGACGCAATATATTTATATATATTTAATTGCAAATTAAAAGGTAGACAAAAGTAATATTTCAAAAGTAAAAGATATAAAATTAATTTTTATTTATAAATATTAAAGTATTAAAATACAAATGTAAATAAGGATAAAGAATTAAAAAGAAATTCTAAAATAATAAAAGAAGATTTTTGAGACTACAACTGTTCTTTTTGCAATAAAATCAGAGGTGTTCACAAATAGGGTAATATCAAACCGAAGTTATAACTGAACCAAATTTGTCAGATCTAAACCGAACCAAATTTGTTTAATCAAATTTGAATTCGATTTGACTCATTTATTTAGAAAAAAAATTTAATCAAATTAACCGAATTGAATATATCAAACAACTTAATAACCGAACCGATGAGCACCCTTTTATAAAATGATCATGTAACAAATGAAAGGTCATTTAAGTGTGTACCAGAAATTTTGTCCACTTGATGCATGTTTTACGTAATTTTTGACCTACTTGATGATTTTCTCAAAATTCAACGTCTTTAGCAACAAGTTTCAAAAGGAGAAGTTATTTACATGTTTACAACTATGTCTACTACCACCCACCTCTATCTAGTGTTGACATCTAATACTCTATCCAGACTAATGAAAAATCACCCTATATAATAAATTATTTGAGTTTAGAAAAAATGTGCTCACTTTGCACAAGTATAGTTTCATCGCTTTACGTAACTTGATATTATTCGTACATTTAGTAGCTGTTTGTTAGATAGTTTTTTTGGTAATTACAATTGATTGATATCTAATTTTTGTTGTTTGAAAGTCATAAGTGGGGTCCAAGTAGTGCAATCAATCTTAAATCCTAAATCTTAACTAGAAGTAGGGATGGCAAAAAAACCCGAACCCGACGGGGAAACCCGAAACCCGGACTTTTTGGGGCGGGGCGGGGCGTGCTTATCGGGTTTTGGGGCGGGTTTCGGGGCCTTAACGGGGATTCTTATCGGGTTTGGGTGGGGGACGGGGCACACCATCCCCGCCCCACCCCGCCCCGATATATATATATACATATAAATATGTGTATATACATAAAATATTGTGTTAGGTGCGTACTAAAAATGTAATTCTCTATATTTTGTTAGTTTTTATATTTCAAATTGTGATGATAGAAGCTTGTTTTGTGTCATAATATTCTAAAAAAGTTTCAAATTATTTCAATACTCAATTTATTATTAATAGAATCTTGATTCTTCAAGTTATTTTATAAAATTATATTGTTAATAGTGTAAAAATAACTGTAAACGGGGAACGACACAAGTATGTTGGAACATCACGCTCAATAAAGACAACCCGATAAGACCCCAATGGGGAATGGGGCGGGTTTGGGGGAGCATCTCGCCCCAACGGGGCGCCCCGATAAGATCCCCAATGGGGATTGAGGCGGGTTTGGGGATGACTTTTGTAATCGGGTTTGGGGATGGGGATAGCCGCCCCACCCCAAACCCGCCCCATTGCCATTCCTAACTAGAAGTGGTGGTCATCGCCGTCTCAGCGCCACCTTAATTTTATTTCTACTTTTATTTTCACTCACTCACATCATATATTCGTTTTGTTCACTCCCACTCATTATACATCCAACTTTTTTATTTAATTAAATATTTTATGTGTATAAACTAAAAACGTAAATATGAACGTAAACTTAAATGTAATTGTACGAAATTAAAAACGTACACATACTTATTTTTTCATACATTAAAACATTACATAGATTATTAGAAACTTAAACCTACAGAATTAAAACATTACATAAATTATTAAAAACTTAAGCATACGGAATTAAAACATTACATAGATTATTAAAAACTTAAACATATAGAACAAAATAGGAAAGCTAAAAGTCCAAACTCCACTTCGCTTTAATCCCCGCCCTTATCTCGTCCATGACCCTGAGTGCATCCCCAATCAAGTGATCATATGGTTGCATATAAAACATTAAGTCCTTTTGTTTTGCCATATACTCCTGCATTTTCACCTCCCTTTTTTTTATCTCCAAAAATTCAACGCACTCTTTCTTTTTCATCTCCATTTCACGTTTGTACTGTTGTTTCAACTCAAAGATAATTAGCCTAGCCAATGATTCGTCATTCGTAGTTACTGACGTTCCGACGATCCCGCCCCTTTCTTCTTCGCTTTAGCTTTAGCTTTGTCTGCCTTCTGGACATCTATGTTCTTGCACCTCATCTTCCTCGCCGTCTCTAGTATCTTTATTCAGATTAATACTAGCATCCCCAGACTCTGGGTTGAACGAACTAGACCCAGATGACTTGTATCTCTTGGACACTGATCCTACTCGGATTCCAGTTAGAAACTTCAACGTTATTCCATTTCTCACAGGTTCTTAAAACATCCCAACAATGACGAAGCATAAAATGTACTTTGTATTCAACTTCATAGTTAAGCATTGCCGTGTTGTAGTAATCTTCATCTCCGACTCCACTTATCGGCGCCGAACGCTTGAGGTTATTGTACACTCCACAAAGCCGAGCAACGTTCGGGCGCACCGTCTTTCATTTGGAAATAAATTAATGTGAGACATGGATTGTTGTGATGACGAACCACCCACCAGGGTTTGTAACGGGTAGTTGAGGTTATCTAATGGGAACGCGTTTGGTTGTAAGGCGAATTGGGTAAACACGTTTGGTTGTGAGAATTGAGAAAAGTTTGGTTGTGGGACTGGGTTTCAGTATGGTAGGTTTGGGTAAGGATAGTATGCTTGTGGTCAGAAGTGTAATTGTGGAGTATTTCCGAGAAAAAATGTTCCGTCGGGTGTCGGGGGAGTGTCTTGGCTAGTTCTTCGTTGTCGGCGGTTGGTGTTACGGGGAGTGTTTTCTTAAGACACTTTTGTAGCTAAAATGATAAGTAAATTGTTGAGATTGTGTGAGTATAAAAAATTATTGAAGTTGGGTTTAAAAATGATGAAGTTATTGGGTATTTATAGGTAAAATACTGGATAGTGGGATTTATTTATTTAATTTTAATGGCAAACGGTTAGATTCTCTTTTGGGCCTCACATGTAAACGTTCCAAGCTTGGTGAGTAACTCACCATACGTACCTTTTTTTCCCACTCACGCGCGACTTGGATTGGTGTTTTGGTACTCACGCCGTGAGTCACTCACTCACGCTCCAAAAATTGTCCACTCCGTTTAGCCTTAGGCAAGGTGGTGGGATTTGACAAATAATCAAATGAGTAAATTACACCGTTTCATCCTGTAGTTTGACCGAAATCACATCGTAAGTTCCTCAACTTTCATTTTTGCATGATTAATCCTTATAATGAAGTTTCATAGCAGCATCCGTCCTTATCTCTAACACCATTCGTCCATGTGGTTTGGCCGAAATCACATCACAATTCCCTCAACTGTTAGGGATATGGTGTTTAATGTTACGAAACTTTCTTATAAGGATTCACCATGCAAAAATGAAAGTCGAAGAACTTGCGATGTGATTTTGGCCAAACCATAAGAACGAACAATGTAATTTACTCTAATAATTTTCATCTAAACCTTTTCTACACCACATGTTTTGTCCATTATCTATGTTTCTTTCTATTTTTATTTTTTATATGGGTGGTACTATTCTTATCCCTTTACCTTTCTTACTATCTTACAGATTATTGACAGGACAGGACAATTTTTGAATGTTTTGTTCCTTATTTTTTTGTTTTTTTATTATTTTTAACTTTTAAACTTTAAATTTTATGTTCGCATTTTTTTGACATTTTTAACCACTTTATTAATCAGAAAAGACAATTTTTAATAATTTTATGCTCCATAATTTTTGTGTTTTATTAATTTTGACTTATCAAACATTATATTTTGTTCCCATAAAATTTGTTTCACAGTTTTATAATGAATTTTTTTTATAAAAAAAATAGAAAAAAATAGAAAGGTATCGGTATCACTATTGGGGGTGCACCAAACTACCAATAACCAATGTTTTGAAACCCGGGTCGACCCGTCGGATTAACCTGTTGAACCAGTTCCGGGAAAAAGAGGGTAAAAAAGGGTTTTTAAAAACGGGTTAACCGGTTAGACTCGCTGGGTGTTAATTGACTCGGGTCAACCCGGTTCTCAAAACCCGGACGGGTTTGGTTTCTTTTTTCATTTTTTTAATAGAAAACCGGGTTGACCCGGTGGTCGAACTGGTTGAACCGGGTTGACCCGCTGGTAGAACCGGTTGAACCGGGTTGGCCTGGTTGAAAAAAAAACAGTTTTTCTTTAATAGAATACCTGGTTGAACTGGCGGTCGAACCGGTGACCCGGTAACTCGACCAGGTCGATTAAAAATCCGATTTTCGAAACATTGCCAATAACCAATCACTTTTTACATAAACATAATATAAATACTAATTTTCAACTATTTTATAAATCTTCATTTAATACTAGTTATTTTCTCTCTCCACATTTTCAATGAAACTTATACCAAATTCTAATACCATCAACATACCAAACGGAACGTTAGTTTAGACGATGTTTTGATTGTCAAGAGACGAAATCCCTAAAGATCACTTAGTCTCAAAAATTCAAGGAAACATATCATATCCTTCTATTTCATTTTGATCTAAAGGCCATATCAAAATATACACTTCCACAACAAGGGCAAAATTGTCTTATATAAAAGCAAAAAAATCCCACCTACTTTTTTTTTAAATAAAAAAAAATAGGTTTTTCAAAAGTTTCTCTCTTTATCTCCGAAACACTCACGACAACAAAACACAGACATAATTACAAGATTCTGAAATCATCATCAAACCGCCTACAAAACTCTAATTTACATACGATTTAATCATGAACCATCTTCGTTGGTCCATATTCGTCAAATTACCGATCAAAACCGATGATTTGATATAAGTTTAAGTGACTACGTATGGCTGTTAATATAAACGATTGATTTAACAATCATAGTACACAAACACCAACATCACCAGCAACAACATCATCATCAACAACATAAACAACAATAAATTGTTTTTTACAATATAAAGTCTAGTGGTATATGTTAGTTTTAAAAACTTATTAAAATCTATGAAAACTGCAAATTTGACACTTAGGTTTCATAAAATTAAATTTAACAGTAGATATTTTTCTAAAGTTTTGGTTTGAATGTAATTACATAAATTATATTGGTCAATCAAAATACTCAGTACAATGTAATTTTACATTTAACCACTAAAGTGTTAAAAATAATCCCATCTTTATTATTATTGTTATTATTATTATTATTTGCAATTTAAATACCTATTCCTATGGTTTTTTCCATACTTAATAGATAAAAAAAAGTAATGTAATGTTAACTAACTCACCTTCAATATTGACTTTTTTTGCCAACAAGAAAACTTATTTTACAACAAGAAAACAATAAGTATCTGTTCAATTTTGTGTTTTCTATAAAGTTAATATTTTTGTGAGTAAATTACACCGTTCGTCCTTGTGGTTTGCGTTGACCGCAGGAGTTCGTCCTTTGACCAAAAAAGTTGCATCGTCCATCCTTAAGTGGCAAACGTTATGCGCCACTAGTCCCTCCCTCTAACGGAGCCCACTAATCGTCGTTAAGTCTTGTTAACCTGAGGGTATAATCGTCATTTCAACACCATAAGGACGAACGATACAAGGACGAACGGTGTAGTTTACACTTTATGTCCTTTTTTTACGTTTTCGTCCGTTTTCTTACGTTTTCTTACTTTTAACTCCGTTTTTTTACGTTTTCGTCCGTTTTCTTAGGTTTATTTACGTTTTCGTCTGTTTTCTTACGTTTTCGCCCATTTTTTACGTTTTCATCCGTTTTTTTACGCTTTACTATGTTTTTTTACGTTTTCGTCCGTTTTCGTCCGTTTTTGTCCGTTTTAATACATTTTCTTCCGTTTTTCTTACGTTTTACTCTGTTTTTTAACGTTTTCGTCTTTTTTTTACGTTTTCATCCATCTTCTTACGTTTTCGTCCATTTTCTTACGTTTTCGTCTAGTTTTTTACGTTTTCGTCAATTTTCTTACGTTTTCATCTGTTTTTTGTACGTTTTCGTTCGTTTTCTTACGTTTTCGTCCGTTTTCTTACGTTTTCATCTGTTTTCTTACGGTTTACTCTGTTTTTTTACGTTTTCATCGGTTTTTTTACGTTTTCGTCCGTTTTCTTATGTTTTCGTCCGTCTTTTTATGCTTTCTTCCTTTTTTTCTTACGTTTTACTCTGTTTTTTACGTTTTCGTCTGTTTTTTTACGTTTTCGTCTGTTTTATTACGTTTTCGTTTGTTTTTTTACGTTTTCGTCCGTTCTCTTACGTTTTAAAACATAAGAAAACGTAAACAAAACAGACATTTTAAAACGTAAAAAAACAGACGAAAACATACCTTTTTTTACGTTTTCGTCCGTTTTATAACGTTTTCGTCTGTTTTTTTACGTTTTGAAACGTCTTTTTTTAACATTTTCTTACGTTTTTAAACGTAAGAAAACGGATAAAACGTAAAAAAAACGATGAAAACGTAAAAAAGAGTAAAACGTAAGTAAACAGACGAAAACGGACGAAAACGTAAGAAAATGGACGAAAACGTAAAAAAAATAGACGAAAACGTAAGAAAATGAACGAAAATGTAAAAACGAGGAAAACGTAAAAAACGAGTAAATCGTAAGAAAACGGACAAAAGCGTAAGAAAATGAACAGCGTAAGAAAATGGATAAAACCCTAAAAAGACAAAAGCGTAAAAAGCGAGTAAGCGTAGAAAAGCGGAAAACGTAAAAACGGAGTAAAGCGTAAAAAAGGGATGAAAACATAAAAATGGGCGAGCGTAAGAAAACGGCAACGTAAATAACGTTAGAAAGCGGGCAGCGTAAAAAACGGGTTAAAATTAATAAAGCGGGCAGCGTAAAAAAGCGGACAAAAAGTGTAAACTACACCGTTCGTCCTTGCACCGTTAGTCCTTATGGTGTTGAAATGACGATTATACCCTCAGGTTAACAAGACTTAACCACCGTTAGTGGGCTCCGTTAGAGGGAGGGACTAATGACGCATAACGTTTGCCACTTAAGGATGGACGGTGCAACTTTTTTGGTTAAAGGACGAACTCCTGCGGTCAACGCAAACCACAAGGACGAACGGTGTAATTTACTCTATTTTTGTATTTCTTAATTTGAATTTCTATTTCTATATAGTACATGAGTAGAGATAAATATAAATCTCATATTTAGATCCAATAAATTTATCTTAATCATTCATTTTTGATCAAAATTAATAAAAAAATCATTTTTACCTTTTTTTTGAAAATAACATATCTTGCAAACGGTAAATCTTCAAACTATAAAAATACACCATCGTGACGAGAATTAAATTATCTTTCTATAGATATGCATTTCTCTATATTTTCGACAAACTTTTTATTCCAAAAATTTCGCCCAGAAAAATCACATATGATTTGTAAAATCGATTTTTTCAAATAATATATGATTTTTACAAATCGCATATGATTTGCAAAAATCATATGTGATTTATAAAATCGAATCACATGTGATTTTCACAAATCACATGTAACACCCCAACCCGACAAGGGTCCAAATGCCACATTATAGAGTCATATAACAACATACTAATAAATATGCAAGCGGAAGTCTTATAAAATAAACACCAAGTCATATACACAAATTACTTCAAAAAGAAATACAAAATCCATCATGTAAAAAAGAAACGAAATATCAAAACAAATGTTCTTCCAAATGAGTCCAAAATAGTAAGGGAAACTAGGGTCGGTTCACTCAAATGCTCCTACTCTCAGCCATCAAAGCCCAGCATCCCACTTGGTACCTGCCGCATGGAAAAGAAATGCGGGTGAGCTTAAAAAGCCCAGTGAACAGATATAACAAAACAAAAGCTAAACATAATCAAAATACAAAAACGAATCAAATGAGACTGATAACAAAGTCGTAACGAATGAGCAAAATGAGTATGTGAGTCAATGAGAAACCTGCAGAACACAATATTAACAGATATCATTGAACAAATATAAGCACATATAAATAACCAAACATACAAGTATCGAAACATAATCATATAGGAGTTGATGAACAATATCATAATCAAAACAAGCAACCAATAGTGTAAAAGCATATCAGTTAGCGGATCAACTAAACATGAATATGGCAAAGCAAACAAATCGGATAATCAGATATACGTAAGCTAAGCAGAATTCTATAGTCAGGCGAAATCAACTGAATAGAATGTAAGCATGGCAATCACACAAGTCAGAACATCAACCATTAATAAACATAATAAATATCATAACAAGATGAGATATTAATAGAAGTATAAGCATGTCAGTCACAAGTTTAGGTAGGAAATACTGAACGAACATCATAATCAAATGAAGTAACTGAACAAGAATATAGCATGGCAACTAAACAAGTCAACTAGACAGATAACATAAGTTGAACCATATTCCTTCATCAACCAGTAACATGAATAGAAGTGTAAACATGGCATATCAACAAGTTAGGTACACATCAATTACTATGTCGAACCGATAACATAAGCATCAGAAAATACCAAACAGAAGTGCAAACATGGTAGTCACAAATAGCAGGTAAGATTAATAAATGATAATCATAGTCCACGAAATAACTGAACGAAGTGTAACATGATAAACGGATAAATCAAATGATTACATACTAGCATGGCAACCAGACGAATCAAGTAGTCACATAATGGCATGGTACGCGGATAATCAGATATTAGCATGATGACAGATGAATCAGGTAACCACATACTAACATAATAGACAGAGAAATCATGTAATCATATATCAGCATGGTAAACAGATGGATCAAATAATCATATAATAGCATACTCAACACTTGAATCCAATAATCATATAATAGCTCGATAAACAGATGTAGTGGTAATCTGAAGTATAAGGTTGGCAGCCAACCGAAATAGAGTGAAAGCATAGTACATCAAATGAACTGAAGACTAAGTATAATAACCAAATGAACTGAAGAATGAGTCCGATAGTCAAACGAATCACATAAGAATACTGAGTGAATAAGTAGTCAATTGAATGACTGAATAGGCATAGCAAACGAATGAATCAGAATATCAGATAGTCACATAATAACCAAAATCAGAATGTTACCACGAGCACCTAATGGCTAATACTAAAGGAGATACTCCAATAGCCAAATCTACCAAATCATATATCATAACCCATATCCGCCAAATCATATCAAATCGGTCAAATCATGTCAAAGTGTACATGGGTAGCTAGCCCAAATGTACCAAACTGTGAGGGGGGTGTATTGCACACACGCACCACATCACCAAAACTGAACTGAGTACCTAGGATGCACCCATACGCTCCCTGCAAAACAAATCAAATATACATATGCCAGTTCGAGACTGTACATACGTAATCATAATGGCCAAGTGCACACATATCATAATCATATCAAAAGGGAACGCCGGGGACTAATCACACCGCCCTAGATAGTGTCATGCCATTGGTGCATCAATGACATGGCCATGGTACCTCCATGGCTAGTTAGCTCGGACAACTAAATAAAACGAATCATATCATATCAAACTGATCATATAATGGGATCATATCAAAGCAAGGATCTCAAACAGATATCATATCAAACGAATAACTAATCGAATATCAAATCAAAGGATCATACCAAAATGAATCATATCAAATGGATCATATCGAATCAAAGCAAGGAGAATACAAATCGAATATCAAAATGGACACGAGTCATGAGAGAAAAGAAGTATCATTACTGAAATGACAAAATATTTGTACCTCAAAGTGTGTGCACGAGAGCAAAGCACACAAAGCCAATCACCTCTCCCTCTTCACAAGATCTACAGTAAATATACTCACATATCACAAACATACTCATTTTATAAGCTTCTCATACATTTATAAGTGTTTTACTTATTGATATCATCCTTGTGTCTTTTATTTTCTTAACTTCACATTTGGACCAGTTTTACACGAATTTATAGACCCATCAAAAGTATTCCAAAAATTATAAGAAAATTTCCAGAGGTTCCCACATTAGTTAAGTAGTTTCACAAAATTTGGTAGATTTTATCTCAGAGTCTAAGTATGGTTTAAAAGTTCATGTTTCCAGACATGCCCAGAAAGTGTTTAGGAAGTACACCTCAAAAGTTTACGTTTATTAGACCTGTTTAAACACCTTGGAAAAATTCTCAAAAATTTCAGAAATTCATTTATATCCTAAATATCAATCCTGTAAAAGGAGAGCTCAAAATTACCTTTGTTTTGGAAATGAAAAATCAAACACTCCAACTAAATTTCAGACTCGTTTTCTCAGCTTTGACACTTGATCCCATAAAATTCAAAAATACGCCTTAAACGAATCCAATTTTGTTCAAACCAATTTGTAAACTTAACTAAGACATAAAATAAGTTTTTCCAATGAAAACCCAGATTTTAACCCTTATGAAACGCAAGTTACAACGTTACCAAATCCAGCTTCCAAAACAGCTTCGTGTCAAAAACCCCATGTTTTCCAGCCCTAATCCGAAAATTTTAAAACCCTTTTCTTTCTATTTTAATTTTTGGTAATTCCAGATTTCATGTTTATATATTTACTTTGATTCTCAATAAACTTATTATGTGTACATGTGTGTGAATACAAGCAGGAAACAAAAAGGGAATTAAGAGGTACCACAAACCGAACCAAGGGAATTACAAGAGCACCAAAACCACCTTCAAGGAACACCGAAAACCTCCTAAAGACCTTCACCGAAAATCCTTTAAGCTTGGAATACCAAAAATGATTTGAGAAGAAGTGTATGCCGTCACTCTTAGATTTATTTTTAAGGTTTGGGAGTTTGTTTTGTGATGTTCGGCATATGGGGAGGGAGAAGTGGCGACTTATTTTTGGAGTGGTGAGAGTGAAGTGCCGATTTCCAAGTTAGGGTTTTTACCAAATCAGTATTAAGTTTCAAATGGGCTTAGGCCCTAATATCTTAGGCGTTTAATGGGGGGAGGACATGCATATGGGCCGAATTTTTTTTATAAATGTATATGGACATGTATAATTTTCCAATCTTTAAGTAGTGTAAACATTACAATTTATTTAGTGGTGTAGTGTAGTTTTTAGTTTAGGTAATTCTTAAACGCATGAAATAAAATTTAGTAACCATTTATATCATATACTCATTAATCATGTGAAATAATTAAATCTTCATATTGTTAGAAATTTTAATTAGATGCAAAATTCATGATTCGCAAATGAGGGTTTTACATCACATATGATTTTTTTTTGCCGAAATTTTGAAAAACAATTGTTAAAAATATATAGAAGTGCATATCTATAAAAAGATAATTTAATTCTCGTCGCGATGGTATGATTTTTTTTTCTTGTAACGATTAACGGTTTGCGAGACATTTAATTTTCTTTTCTTTTTTTTTCTTTTTTTTTTAGAAAAATGAATGACTATGATTGGTTCATTTGATATATAGTAAATTTGAGATCTATGTTGAACTTTTGCCTATAGTGCATTAGGCACCGCAAAACTGCAACAAGTTATGGAAAATGGCAATGTTTTTAAGCTACTAAAATTACAGGTGCCCTCTTCGGAGATAAAAGAGAGAAACTTTTGAAAAACCTATTTTACAGTTCCTTCTAAGGGGGCACGGGTATGATGACGTTATAGGCTATAAATTGGGCCTATGGCACGAGGCAACATGTTGGTGGCTGCGTTACAGTCTCCGGTACCATGCCGATGGCGTGTGTTGTTATTATTATTATTATTATTATATATATATATATATATATATATATATATATATATATATATATATATATTTAAACATCACTTTATTATAAATTCATAGGATTTACAAGAAATTAGTGAGGAGCCACGATACATCACTTTATTATTATTATTATTATTATTATTATTATTATTATTATTATTATTATTATTTATTTTTATTTTTTTTATTATAAAACATCACTTCATTAGAAAATCAAAGGAAATTACAAGAAATTAGTGGGGAGCCGAGAGACTAACTGGGCCCCCACTCCTCTAGCATTATTATTATTATTATTATTATTATTATTATTATTATTATTATTATTATTATTATTATTATTATTATTATTATTATTATTATTATTATTATTATTATTATTATTTATTTATTTATTTATTTATTTTTATTTTTTAAAAACATCACTTTCATTAGAAACAAAACCATAAGATTACAAGAAATTGGTTGGGAGCCTCGAGACAATCTGGGCTCCCACACCTTTAGCAATAGCAAAACTAATCCTACTGAAGATATGAGGGGCGACACGCGCCCCAATATCTTGGGTTATAGAGAACTTCTGGATTCGTTTAAGTAGGGTCACCACATCTGTTTCAAGTTCTCCAAAAGAGGAGAATGAGAAAGGGATAAACCCGTATCTAATATCCACACATTTAGCTCTGTATTTGACGCGCTTGCGTTTAGCGGCATCAATCACCACACGACCTGGTGCAAAATCGGTCATACCAGTTTGCGTGAGGGGAGACGACTCAGTTAAATCGACACATACGTCCTGTCCTTCATCCCAAGAATAGAGCAAGATATCTGCTGGCCGTAAGATTTGGTCCTTATCTCCACCCAACCCAATGTCGACCTCTTTACGAGCAGAGACACCAGATCGAGAACAGATATCAACCAAAGTATCATGCACCATGTTATGCCGATGTTTAATACCAATTGTGCCAGCACACGAAACAGCATGGTCCCCGTAAATATCCCCCATGAAAACCTTGGAGCAGCCTGAGCACGGCATCTGAACAGAGAAAAGGGGAATGCCTAGCCGATAACATAATACGCACCTGTAAGTTCTGGCGTTCATAGTCTATCGGCCGGATATCGGAACCACCTAAGCCCGGTCAGGTGTGGTCCTCCCTTTGCGAACTCCAGAGTGCCATTTGTCGAGGAGATAGGCAAAATGTGGATTCAGCCATTTGGGTAACACGTGTGAAATATATATCTGCCTTCTTCATGAGTTTGGGGCGGATCTCATCCGAGTTACTCAGAAGGTCAATATCCATTTTCGCGTTAAAAGCACCCAAGGCCCCCTCGAAGGAAGGTCTAGAAGTTGCAATATCAGATTGTCTGAGGAGCTTAGTCTGTAGTTTGGCAGATTGGAGTCTAGAAGCAAGGAATGCATAGTTCAAGGCATCCCCTGCTGAATATACACCAAGCCCCCCAAATACAAATGGCAGGGTGGCCAACCTCCATTGCCAATCGCCAAATCCGGGCCCAGAAGCAGTAACAATACGTTCCAGAGAAGAACGCAATGCTGCATCAAACGCAATGTGAGCACGCTAACTTTGAAATGCCGGCACAAGCACGAAGGAGCAGCAGCTCACATTGGGGGTCCCTAAGCTTAGCAACATCATCCATGAGATCAATAGTTTTAGCAACCCTTTTCATAACAAGATCACAGCTAAAATCGACGTCAATGCTAGCCGGCCCACCCTGTAATTTGACACCATGCAGCGGTCTAGCAATATTTGGCGGGAAAACACCTGCAAGCATGCTTCTAGGATCTACCTGTGGCAAAAAAACCTCAGTTTTATCAACATTGAGGTGCAGGCCGCACCGTGGTCCATCCAACATAATAAGCTCTAAAGCCTTCCCCACGACCAAGGTATCTCCAATAATAGTACCATCGTCGAGATACCAAGCTTGAAGGGAAAGACTAAAGGATTCTCTAATCTTACATATCAAGGGATGTAACACAAGAGCAAATAGAAGAGGTCCAAGTGGATCACCTTGTTGTACTCCTTGGTGCGACCATAACGTGTGTTCTCCATAATATAATCTAGCTGGGCTAGAGTAACAAAACTCCACCCAACGTGAAATGGCAGGACAAGACAGGCGAACCTCCTGTAGCATAACCTCACGGTCCACAAGGTTGAAGGCGTTTTTGAAATCCACCAATAGCATCGAAAGGCCTTCCTCACCACCTCGGTCCTCAATAAACCTATTCACGGCATGAAGAATGGCCTCCCCCCCTCCAGGGACCCCAACACCAAACTGGAGACCATTTAAATAACCGTCTAAGGAGTGGCCAATCATAGAAGCACCTACCTTGGAGACTAAACGCCTCCAAACAGTCCCCACAGCAATGGGACGGATACCCCCTCTGGGCTTGATCAGAGGTGTGAGCGGAGCACTAGCAATATATTCACCCAATGCCCTAGGGCATTTGCCATCAAGAAAAAGATTTACCACATGGGTGATAGAATCGATTAACTCATCGGAAATAGCCACAACAGCACCACTAAAATAATCCAAAAGGTGTTGCGCACCCAAACCATCTCGACCACAAGAAGTACCACGGGGGAAACTCTTGATCATATCAAGGACCACAGCAGGAGATGCAATGAGGTTATGATGGTCAATAGGTATATCCGGTAGGGAAGGAGCAGACTTGAAGGGGTGTTTAGCTTTCAAGTCATCAAGAGTGGTATCATTATATGGAGCAACACCTGAAGAAGAAAGAACTCTAACGGCTGCAGTATAATGACCATCGTAGATCTTCGTCATACATTGCTTGACATTACGTTCACCCAAGTCCAGTTTTTCCTCATCAATATTAGACCATGTAGGGGGTGGTTCAGCTAAAACCTCTCTAACAAGCTGCAAACTCCCACCGGGCGTGAATAGCGTTAGCGATATATTCATCTTGGCGTTGGCGTTTAATGGCAGACCTACACTCCATGTTACTCCTCGGGCAAAAGGTTTTAAGGAGACAGAGAGGCAATACTAACAGGCTAACCCAACAAGAAATGTCTTCAGGTGTGCAGATCACCTTATCAAGAGCTTCTTTCAATACGCGATAGAATCCCAAGCGACACCTAGAGGGGATAGATTTGACAGTATGCAACCCTTTAGAAAGCAAGGTGTCAAGTAGGTGTAGGTCAAAACCAAAATGCTCCTCCAAAGTCTGGTCTTCAACAAGAGAAATAGGCGAAGGAACATGTGGTTTAACAAGATCAAACAGTATGAATCTAACAACACCATCACCACAGTCAGGGGGGGGGCACAAAGTCGGAACCGTGCCTGCACTTAGAACGGAGGGTATGTGTCTTAAAACAAACCCACATAGCCAGAGACCCATTCATTTCAAAGTAACTTCGGCCGCCTCGAAGACGACAAGATTAGTAGCTAGAGAATGTTTAGTGGTAGCTACCGCGTCCTTATTGAAATGACGATCACGAAGATGAGTGATCAACGAAGTTTTGGTGAGCCCATTACCACTGCCATTCTGACATCCACTTAACCCCGTGAAAGGACAATAAAAACGCACAATAGCCATAAAAACCGAAAACAGGACACCATCGGACAAACCACAATACCAAAGAAAATATCTTTTTTTTTTTTTTTTTTTTTTTCTTTTTTTTTATACCGAAGTAAATTTACCTAAGTAAATAATTTTTTTTTCTTTTTTCTTTTTATATATATATATATATATATATATATATATATATATATATATATATATATAAACCACAAAGACAAATAGAACTAAGGCGTTTTTTTAAAATCAAAACGCACATGGCTAAAACTACCCAACCTACAAAATTATCAAAACGCATCCTCCTTCAAAACATCAAAACGCATCACCCTATACACAAAATATGGAAGCGTGGGGCCCATGGCTAAAACTAGACAAAACGTATCCTCTTTGCAGAATAGACAAACGTCACTTTCATGCATCAAAATGCATACTTACAAACTAGACAAACCGCACCCCCCCCCCACCTGTCCCTTTCAAAAAGTCCCTTTCTTGCTAACCAACCCAATAGTTGACGGAAAAAAAGTCCCTTTCCTGCAACCACGAGACCTTTTCACACAAGCAACCCAAGATGGGTTCCCAAATCGCAACACACTATACGTGAAACAACAGGACGTTGAAACGCTGATACAACAAGAATGTTGAATCAATGGACCTAATGAAGCAGCAGGAGCAGCAGATTAAGGAGTCGGGGGGTTGTCGCCATAATCGCCCACACATGTTGGTTCTTTTTTTATTATTATTATTGTTATTATTATTATTATCATGTAACGGTCGATTTTAGAACAGTGAAAAAATTATACTAAAATAAACTTTTTTCCAATCTTTTTAACACTGAAAAATCTTATAAATCATTTTTTAACTTAAGGAAAAACTTTGAAATGCCTATACAAGTTTTTTGTTTTTTTTTTTTCTTAAGGGGCATACTGATGTATGCCAAAATAGTATACGACTGTATGATCTTTATATAAATTCTGCCAAAAACACTTTTTAAAGCATATGGCCGTATAAATATATACCATACAGTCGTATGGTCCCTGACCTGTTCATTTATAAACCAAATTTTCTGCACATGTCATACTTTTCGAAAAATCAGTTTTCGCGACATAAACTTGACAAAATTTGAACATTTCCATTTCTGGACATAACTATAAATGTACATAAATGTGGTAATAACATTTGGACCCGTAAGACGTCAAAACGGGTAAGATTGGCACTATGACAAACACCCCTTTAACTCTTAAAACATGACATAACTTATTATAAACTTCATTATTTCTGCGTTTTTTTATACAAACCATCATATCAAAACATTTGTTCTAGGTGTTTTGTGGTATTAGAGAGGGTTTAAGATAAGCTCAATTACCCATGAGCTCCACCGATAGCTAAACTGCGACCTTATGCCTTAAACTTAATCTCACCTATAAGAAAAACATAAATGAAGTAACGTAAGCATAAAGCTTAGTGAAATTACATATATAAAACTGAAAATAAACATATCAATGTTACTAGATGTTGGTTCAAAAGAACTTTCCTATGCGTAGCTATCTTGGTGCTTAACACCGCTAATTCCTCACGGGAATATACTCTTGCATCGTAACATGCACTTTGGGGCTAGATGCTTCATCATAATTCCGGAAATCTCATGCTTGCCATGAGTATACTAGTTGTCAACTTAGGACATCGTGCACCCGTATTTTGTTCAATATAACAATACTAGCTTCAAGACTCGCCCAATGGGAGGGCTAGCTTCATAATATTGTTTGACAAGATAATGTGAACGTAAAATAAATAATAGAAATGGCAAATATGTTAAATATAATAATTGGAAACAAAAATATAGTGCTCATGTATTATATGTAAAAAGAACAAATCATAAGTATGAAAAAAATCAATTTAATGATGGTTATTCATATGCGAAATAAAACTTCTTTTACACAACGTTTGTTGTGTAGTTAGTTTGTTCACTATCTTTCTCATAATAAAGAACCTTCAAACTTTTCTAGGTATTGTACATATACTACCAAGTCTCCCACCATATATTATTTTGGCCTCATTGATATTTGTTCCCATCCGTAATATTTGCAACCTAGCACCAGTTCTTGTAGCGATAAACCTTCAACCTTAGAAAGGATATGAGAATAATAGGCTAAATCGCTTAACTGAGCCTGTTGTTCCATAGCTTGTATTTGGAGTTTAAGCTCTGTGTTTCAGAAGATAGGCCGACAGTATCCTTATGCATAAAGAAAATTTCAGTCTATCAAAAGCAGTAATATAGAATGAAATTTATGCAATTTAAAATGATCTGTAACTTACACATCATCTTACAAATACATGCTCTAATTGTCAACTTAGGACATCATGAATCCGTATTTGGTTCAATATGACAATATATGCTCTAATTATCCACTTAGGAAATCAAGTCCCGTTTTGAGACTTTTCATATCTAGTTGTGCTTTTCATAACTGACGAGCGATATTTACAAACTAATCGTCCACTTAGGTTGTCTCGGTTCCGTTTTGGAACTTTTGCTATTCTGAGGCTCGATTCTCCACTAAGGAGGTCTAAGTTCCAGTTTTGTTAGGAACACATGTATGCGATCATATAATAGCACATGTCGTCACTTAGGATGCTAAACAAGTGAAAATATACTAGGACCACATGTGTCATTACGGGCTGTTTTGACATGTTCACTTTATTTCACATATACACTTATACCGTTAAATTCATTAAACTCATAATAAGCAATATAAATTCATAACACGAGCATAACACATAAACATACAATAACACTTATATGTAAGTATCACGAAATATGCTACACTTCTAACGAGCTACTAAAGACCCGTTAAAATGAGCAATGATTCATCATTTATGCTAAAAACATGTTACTAAGACCACACGAGTCGTTACGGGCTGTCTTGAACACTCTAAATTATTTCATATATAATCTCATATCGTAAGATCCATTTCTACTCATGATATATATATACTTCAACATAATTATGTAACATAAGTGTAATACATAAGCATACAGCAAAACACGAATGTAAATTCCATAACAGATATGATATATCTAACGGGCTCTTTTAGTCCCGTTTCTAATCTTATGTACGTTACTCACCTTGATATGGCTTGTAATCTATCGCGAGCTCCCGTTAATGTCCCCGGCTAACCTTTATAACCTTGGAACACATAAATAACATGGGTCTTACTTAAAATAAGGCCTAGCTTGTCATAACAAGCTTTTCAAATAACTAGGCCATTAGGGGTATTTGGTTTCACGACTTATATAGCACATAAGCACACTTTATGAAATTAACACCATAAAATGGTGTTATGGCATTTAAGTAAGTTACGCATCATTAATCTTAACTCATACACATGATTAACAGGTGTTCTTAGTGATTTTAGAAAATCACATCTTAACATACTTATAAATTTCTACAAAACCCCACATATGGTATCAAGATATGATTTATAATCTTTACCTATTATTAGGTAGCTCTTAAACACGAATTAAAGAACATGGAGATAATCTTTACTGTGGAAAACTAGAAGGGGGGGGGGTTGAATAGTTTTACCAATTTAAAACTTCCTTTTAAATATTTAGATCGACTTATGTCAATCTATTTGATTGTTTATGTTGGACGTTGATAGATGGATATATAAACGTGTAATGAAATATAAAGAGTAAGAAGCACATCACCACAACACAAGTTATTTATAGTGGTTCGGCTACAAGGACACCTTCCTTGCCCTACTCCACTCCCCTAGTCTCCTACTCGAGAGTTAAGTAGCACTACACCAACTCCTTATGGCGGAGAAGCCTTCACAACGTCGCTTAACCTTTTTCGGTACAAAGCTAAATACCGAGTTCTTTCACACCAAGGTGAACCACACCTAACACAACGTCGCCTACCCTTTATATGGTGCTAGGCTAACCAACGAGTTCTTTCACACCTTAGGAGAACTAATCCTTCACAACGTCGCCTACCCTTTATTAGGTACTAGGCTAAGCACCTAGTTCCATTACTATGGAGGAACTACTACCCTTCACGACACAACACCTAATCTCAAGGAGATCTTCTCCTTGTTACAACACTATCAAGGATATCACAATCCTTGAAGATAAACAAATACATATATGTATAACGATGCACCTCATCGATTATACGACCTAGGCATTCTTCCCAAATGCTACTTGATTTGATTCTTTGACATCCTTCACTAATGCCTTTGACACAACGCTTGGCACCCTTCACTAATGCCTTCGTCTTGACACCTTTAGCATCCTTCACTAATGCTTTGACACGGATGATGAGCACCTTTCACTAATGCTTTCATCTTGACACTTTCGGCATTCTTCACTAATGCCTTTAACCCAGCATCTATGGAGAAAGGAAGAACTATCAACAAGAGAACCTTAGTAGTCTTGATGATGACGAAGCATGGCAACTCATGGACTTGAGCTTGCACGTCTTCAAGAAGTGGTGATCTCTCCTTTAAGAGGAACCTAGTAGATCACACAAAAACAAAAGACAAACTACATAGATCACTTAGATCTGAGGTTAGAGGGTTAGAATACTTTAGGGAAGTATGTGTGTAAAACCATGTGTAGAGAGGAAGAAATGGCTCTCTATTTATAGAGGAAATTCTCTTCTGTTCCCCGGATCCCACGGATCCCTACCACAAGGGATCCGGCTAGCACAATGCTAGAGATCCGTGGTCCGCTCCTCTTTGCCCATGGGTATTTTTGGTTATGGGTCATGGGTTATGGGTTGATCCATGGTTTTCTTTCTAGATACAATGAACTTGGTTAAGTGGTATATATAAAACCATGGGTTATGGGTCAAAACCATTTGCTAGTATTTACCCATTTAGTATATACTTGTATTTACCCATTTTAGCATATACTTAGTTTTTACCCATTTTAGTATACTTAGTTTAAGTATATGTTTAACCCAATATGTAAACACTAGTTGTTGTACATATGTATCATAAAATCACTTATACTTGTTTCAGTGTTTTATGTGAAAACGTAAGTGTGTTAGAAAACTATTAACTCAAACTATTTACGTACTCTATTTGTTTCGTTAAAATGATTTTACATTTGTTATCGACAAAACATTAGAAGATCGTAAAATATAAATAAACGTTTTTACGGCTTATTTGTATTAACAATCTCCCCCTTTTTGCTGATGACAAAACATAAAATTATTTTAAGAAAAAATCTAAAATTCGTAAAAATTTGAATTTGTAGTTTTTACTTTCTTCTCCCCCTTTTTGTCGAAACAAAAAGTGTTAAAAGAAACTAACACAATTTTTATAAGAAAAATGTAAAAGATGTAAAGAGAGCAAGTGACGGGAATGGATCTCTTCTTTTACTCCCCCTTGACGAGTCCATCCCTATGTAAGGGCGTCAAGAAAGTAATACTAAGCTAGTTTGTTTGCAACTAAGTTTGCAAAAGATTTCGTCTAAGTGACGAATGTGCTCCCCCTTGATGATTGCAACTTTGCAAAGGGATGTCGATAAATGTAATCCTAATATTGCAAGTGATTTGCAATGTATTGTTTTGACACAAAGCTCCCCCTAGCTTTAGGGTGTCAAAGGCTTCAAGTGTAGATTGAATAACTACAAAACAAAGGTTAGAAAACAAGTATAATGCACAACTTCCTGCATATGTGATCCAAGTTAGTAGAAAAATAGTTTTCGTCTCCACGGATCCCATGGTTCCCTCCTAGTAGGGATCCGTCTAGGCAATTTTGAGGGATCCGTATAGCTGATGATTAAATTCAGCAATGGTGATGTAACAAGTAATGTTAACATCAAAATGAGATATGTATTCAACCAACAAACATATACTCAATGCAATATGGCAAGTAAACTATCATTCAATAAAACATAAGAGATGATCAACAAATATCTAAAAACTAAGAGAATGATTTAGCCATATTCTACTAATACTAATAAGTGACCAAAGCTTAAGAAGCAACAATGTGCTTGAGTCTAGGGATGAGTAGACTTGTTGATTTGGTCCAATATTTCAAGAAGATGATTAAACATGAAATGCAACTCATTTCGTACTTCTTGAACAAGTCCTTGGGTGATTAGAAAATTAGAGCAATTATTGTCTTGATTAGGAACAGGATGTTTTGAGGAGGTTCTACAAATGATGGTGGAGGTACATTAAGTAATTTAGGATGAGGTTCTACTAGGAATGAGAGTGGTGGTAATGGAAATTCCTCCATATGATTAAGTCCTTGGTGGTTCCTTGTTTCCAACGATGGACTAGTTGGTGATGTAGGTGGTTCCTATTTTAACGAGAAGGTGGGTTAATGGGAAGTTCTCATTGGTGAATGCTCTAATGAATAGAGAGAGGCTCGGTAAAGGAGTGTAGTCCATACTCTAGGAATGAAGGTTTTGACGTTTTGCTAGAACTAGGTACGTTTGGTTTAGAGCTCGATGTTCCCTTTTCTAATCTAAGAGGTTTAATGCTAATTATTGCGGTTCTCTTGGCAATTGTTGATTGGGTTTGTTGTGGTGAGATTCTAGCACTATTATCTCTTACGGATGATGATTCGGTGGATGGGAAATCCTACCATTTGTGGATTTAACCGGAGATGATTCGGTTGAGGAAATTTCGTGTACAACACGAGCAAGTTTCTTGGGTGGTTCTTGGTTGGATGAGTTAGCACTAGGAGCTTTCCTCATGATGAAATGACTAAGGAAAAGGTTTATAAATGCTAAGAATTATGCTGTGTTTGATGACTAAGGGATTCTAGCAAGATGACTTATAAAAGGAAGGATTTAGCAAGTGCATTCAAGACTTAAGTCTCTAATATCCTTTGGAATGTGATGATTAGCATGCACAAGGGTTAACTTCAGAGTTTTCTTGATCTAGGGATTTAGATGAGGTGGAGTGTTTAAGTTAGCAAGATGAACTTGAAATGATTATTCGAGCAAGAGTTGACATAAATCTGTCACCGGATCGGTTTCCACCAATGGGGGATCCGTCTAGGCTAATCCTAGGGATCCGGCTCTCAGCAGCTAGGAAAGGATAGAAGTGATGTTTGAAAGGTCTAAAGCCTATACCTTTTTGAATGTTTCAGTTCTCCTAAGTGTCTTTAAATGGAAGGGTACTTAAGTGTTCAAGGGCAATGAGTGATGTAGCTAATGATTGCCTTATATGGAAGAAATTGGAACTTTCGTGAGTACCAATGAATGAACAAAGATGACACTAAAATCTTGAGAGTGTCAAATTGAGCTAAATGATCCTAGTGATCAGATAGTGACTTAGGATAATGTCTTGGAGAAGATCCTAAAGGTTTTAAGGTGGAAGAACTAGAATTTGATCCATTTTGACCAATTTTGAGGTAAGGATGATTATGATCAATTTTGCCATAATCGAAAGATTTCTAAGTCTAGATGTGAGGGATCATGTGAGAAATAATGAGTGATCTAGAGAGCGGAAGAGTAATGGATTTAGGTGAAATGATAGATCGAAAAGCACTTTGAGTGTGATCCTTAATGAGCTATGAGTGAGTGTGAAGCTTACTAAGCTTGAGAAGGACTTAAGAGATCCTAAGGTATTAAGTTCAGCTAGTGTGAAGTAGTCTAGGAACATGGTTTGAGGTGTAAAGGATTGAAACTCCACTTCTATTCGCCCGGATCCCACGGATCCTTCACTTGAGGATCGGCTAGTTACAAACTAGGGATCCGGCATGCTGGGAAAGTTTTACTTAACGGTGGCGTTTGTTCTAAGTATCGAAATTAGAAACTAATGATCTCTACAGTAAGCATACATATATACAAGTAAAACATACTAAGTATCATGTAGAAATAGCACATAAGCAATTAAATGAGATCTAGCTCACAAGTAACCTGAGAGGTTTATCAAACTTAACAAGCTCTATTCAAGAAGCTCAAAATAGATTTATGATCTAGATTAGTAAATCGTTTGTATTAACAATGGCGTGCAGATTAGATGATGGTGTTCAAGACGATAGGGTTGTTTTGGCCAACGGAAGCAATGAACTATGTATAGTCATTATGGATGGTGATTAGTGATGAGTGTGTAAATACTCATCATTTTTGTTCCTTCTGCACTGCAAAACCAGTCAAAAACACTTTGAAAAGTCTCAAAAAGACAGAAAAAATATTTAGACTGTGTTTTATTCAATAATTGTAAAAATCTAGTCCCTGGTTATTCAAAACATGTAATTTTTCATAAAATGCCCTCAGGGATTTTCAAGTTGTCAAAATTAGCCTTATAAAGTCAGTTTTGCAAAATGGCAGCTTTGGTCCCTGAAGCTTCAAAGATTGACAGAATTTACCCCTGGATATTTTAAATTGAAAAATTAACATTTTTGGTCCTTTGGTAAATTAAACTTGTCATAATTGGTCCCTATGATGAATATTGGATAATTACAGTTTCGGTCCCTTGGTTTTTGTGGAATTGCAATTTTGGTCCTTGTTATTAATACCAAATCCAAACCAGCCAAGCCAAAGCCTGCAGCCCATCCCTTCCCTCAAGCCCAAGCCCACCAACACTTGAACCTTGAACCCTAGCTTGGACCTTGAGCCTTGACCCTTTTGACCTAGCCAAAACCCGTGAACCCCTTATTTGAACCCTTTGCCTATTAATAAAATCCCGGTCAAACATTCGGTCAAACCCAGCACCTCGTTTTCCCTCCACTTCACCTCCTTCACCCACCCCTCTGCAATTCCAGCTCAAGACCATACTTCCAGCTCACACTCCACTCCCTATCACCCTCCACCTCACCTACTTGACCAAAATGCAATTAATGCTTCTTCCTTCCTTGCACTCAACCCACCCCAACTGGCAAAATGGTTTCCCCATAAAAATTCATCAAACGGCTAAAATGAGCCCAAGTAATCCAACGGCTCTTAAAAGTGGTGGGAAAAGCTGAGAGGACAAGTGGGAGTATTTTCATTCATAAATAGAAGGAAAAGAGAAGACTAACGAAAGGGGGCTAGCCATTGGTCACGTAGTGTAATTTTAAAATGCTTTCTTTAAATTAAATGTCTTTTAATGTTTTAATGTTTTAATGTTGTAATTCTCCTTAAACTAGTGTAATAGAACTTCCTTTACAGATTAATTGCAATCTATCTTTCATTTTAAGTTTTTACTTCATTGTTCTTTAATTTTCAAGTCGTTTCAATTCTTGTTGATTAGTGTTGTTTGATGGACTCTATAAGCCATAAGCTCGACAAAGCTCATTTAGCTTTTAGAAACCTTAAAACAAGTTATAGTCATTAAAACAAAAATACTAAAAAAATTGAGAAAATACAATGAAAAATAAAAAATAGTGAGTTGAGAAGGAAGAAGCTTGGAGTAGGATAAATTATGTATGGTCCTGGGTTGTAGTGCTTCTTGGGAAGCTTTAGGATTGTTCTTGGGTCCTGGTTCTTTGTCTCAGCTTGAATTTCATCTTGTAAGCCCTTTTATTAATTTTTGCAATTTCTTGCATATGTTACTTTAATGCTTTAAATTTGATGTTTTTATGTTTCTTTGTTGTTTGTTAGTATTTATCTGTCTTAATCTCAGGTGTTTATGTTTTGGATCTCATTGATGCTTTGAATTACATTTTGACTGCCAATATGCCAATTTTTGATGTTCATAGGCTTAGACTTGTTTGAAATCTTGTTTGTGATGAAAAAGGTCTATTTTGACACAATATGACCTCTGGATTGAATATGATGGGCTTATGCAGTCACTTGTTGTGAAAATCTCAATTTGAGCCAATTTAAGGGGTGTTTGGATCGAGCCTTTATTCTATGTTTTAAGACTTTGTAGAGTTTAAAAACAATCTAGGCATAACTATTTAGGTTATAATAGAACTTTTAAAGCATAAAATACCTAGGTTTAGAGTTAAAAAGTCAAAATTCCCATTTGAGCTCCAAAACTGCATACACAGTACAGTATATGAGCTCAAATTGTGCAAATAGGTAGATTTTTAGCTAAAGTAGCTTAATTAGTTGTTAAAATAGCTTAAAACATCATTTTAAGTCATTAGGAATTACTAGAAATTCATTTTGGTCAGCTTTTGATAAAAACTCAAAAGTCAAATTTGGCTTAAGTCATTTTGAATAAACTTGTGAATTTCATGTAGGACTTAATATTAGGAGTGAAGACTTGTGCTTTTGGATATTTGTCATTCTGTTGCTTGTCTTCATCATAGTATTTTTTATAATTTTTAGTTAGCATTGTAAACTGCTTATTTGCTAGCTTCTTTTAAGCTCTTTTTCACAAACCTCCCGTTTTGCTTATTCCTTATTTTCTGCTTATTCAGTGTATTTTCCTGTTGTTGTTGCTTATTCTAAGTTCCCAGAACTTTTTTCTAGCTTATTCAACCTTTGGTTCCAGCTTGTTAGCTTATTGTGAGCTTATAACCTCACTTTTAAGCCAAAAAGCTCCCTGTTGAGCTTATTGCCTTGCATTCGGCTTATCTTTGAGTTCCCCAAAATGTGTCTTCACAAAAGTTGCTTATTTTCAGTAGTAAAATAGTTTTGTAAAAGAAAATTCAAGAAAAGCAAAAAATAAAAAAAGTGATAGCTTCTATTTAAGCCATTTGGCTTATTTTTCTGCTTTTTCAAAAAGCACTTTTCATTTTTATATTTTTCCTAGTTTTCTGCACTTGTTTAGTATTTATATAAAAAGTTTTAGATTTTTCTTAGGTCATTTAGTATTTATTAGAATTTTTATTAGTTTTAAATAATTAATAAATAGTAATTAATTAATAATAAATAGATAAAAGTGTAATAAATATATTTTCAGTTTTAAAATAAGTTTTATAATATTTTAGATTTTTATAAGTCATAATTTCACTTTTCTAACTTTATTTCATATTTTCTTATATTTTAGGGTATTATTAAATAGTTAATAATTAGTTTTTAATTAGTAATAATTATATAAAAGTCACAAAATATCTTTTATGTTTTAAAATTATTTTTATAGTATTTTAGATTTTTCCAATTTTAAATTTTATTTTTCCAAGTTAAATTTTAATTATTTGTAATTTTAGTGTAATTTAAGTAATTAGAAATTAAAAATTAATTAATATTAAATATTTAAATAGTGTAAAAATTATTTTTCTTTTTCTTAAAATTTTCTTTATTTATTAGGATTGTAAAATATCATTTTCATATCCGTAGGTGTTTTATTCTTTTAAATTTATGTTTTATTTTATGCGTTTACGTAAAATTCGATAAGCGTCTGGCGTTTTAGGTTTTAATCGTTTAACGATTTTAAATATAGAATTAAAATGACTTCAAAGTCTTTATTAGATTTAATTTCCTTAGTGTAATCAATCATAACCCCTTTTCTGTTCAATATCACCCGACCACTACGCGTTTAGCTATTCAATCGCACAGCTCGTTGGGACTTAACGACCCGGGGATACACTAAACTCTCCTGGATAATTGAATTGCGTTCTCAAGCTGTTTGACTCTTGTTGACCATTTACCTGGTTAATTTGGGTTGACCGTTTGGGACCAATCAAATTTTGGCGCCTTATGCCGGGGAGTTGTGCTAATAGTCTTACGTTTAGCAGATTAGTGATTTGAATATTCACTCCTTGTTCATACCATCTATATATATTTATATTTTCTTATAAAAATCCAAAAATCCAAAAACATCTTAAAACCATAAAACCCAAAAGATTCTTCTTTCCCCATTTTCATAATTCCCTTGACTCTGAGATTTCTTAAAGTCAACTCTAGTGTATCGCTTTCGCTCTTCTAGGTCAGTGAGCCCATTTAGTGAGCTTGTCGGGATTCCAAGAAGGCGTATCCGTGGACGTTCGCCCCATCGGTCGGATCTGAGATCGGTGCTCGCACTACTTCGTTATCATGGCGGATGAACGTCCTATGTGCGAGCTTCTCCAAGCACGCATCGATGGGTATGGAGATGCTATTGTTATCCCGACCATTGTGGTGAAAAATTTTGAACTCAAAATCGGGTTACTAAATCTTGTAACCTCAAGTCAATTCTATGGTTTTGAGAGGGATGATCCTCATGCTCATATTCGATGGTTTAACAAGATTGCATCTACCATCAAATACAAGAATGTCCCTACTGATGCTGTCAAACTTCTTCATTCCCATTTTCCCTCGAGGGACAAGCCCGGATTTGGCTTGAAAAACAACCCCCTCGATCGATTGAAACATGGGAAGACACGGGTGAAATTTGTGAACGAGTTCTATCCACCTTCTAAAACCACGAGTCTTAAAAACGAAATCATCAAGTTCACACAAAAGTTTGATGAATCCTTCAGTGAATCGTGGGATCGTTTAAGAGTTGCTCAAATTTCCTCACCATGGTTTCTTCGAGTTGATGCAACTCGATACTTTCTATAATGGAGTGAGTCAATCTGATCAAGATTTTCTCAATTCCTCCGTGGAGAAATTTCTTGAGCAAAGCTGTAAAGAAGCTTTAGCGATAATTAAAAACAAGTCTAAAGTCCGCCTTTGCACGAAGCAAACGGTTGTTTCCCAGTCAGTGTTGGTCCTTCTGCTTCATCGCCCGTGAGTCAATCTAGCACCGATGCTAAGATTGACAAACTCACTGAAGCAATTCAAGCTTTGGTTCTCTCCAACCAAAAGAAAGTTTCTTTTCCACAAACTTCACCTCCTGCTGAAGTTAAGAAAGTGGAAGTATGTGTTACTTGCGGTGGCCCCATGCCTATTACAACTGTATGGCCACCGATGGTAACCCTTTTGACGACGCTGTGGGCGGGATTTCCAATTCAGGAGGCAACCAATACCGTGCTCCTATGGACCCGAACCACTGTCCTAACCACTACCACAGTACCACTGGTTTCAACCAAAACCAAAACCGTAATCAAAATCAGAATAGAACGAACCAAGGTTTTCAAAACCAAGGTAATTTTAGTCAGAATAACGGTTTTCAAAATCAAAGTCAAAATTTCCAAAACCAATGAAATTTTAATAGAATCGAGAATCGGGGAAATTTCAACCCGGGGTATTTTCATGGCAATAATCAAGGAAATTTCCAAAATCAAGGCCCTAATCCAAACAATAGAGGCTAGAATTTTCCTACACAAAATCAAGCCATTGTTCCAACTGGACCATCATCTGATGAGTTGTTGAAGCAATTCATGAAATCCCAAGAGGAAATGAATAGGTTGTTGGTTAGCCAAATTTCTGACATTAAGAAGTCTTTAAATGATCAACCCTCGGGCTCAGGTACTTTACCTAGCAACACGATAAGCTAATCCGAGGCGATGCAAAGGCGATCACAACCAGAAGTGGTGCTTCATATGATGGACCTGCTATTCCTACTACCTCTTCTTCTTCTCTCTCGAAGGTAGTGGAAAGTGAATCTGAGGCAACAAAGGACCAAGTGCAACCCACTAGCTCACGAGCACCGCAGCACATGTCCATCCTCAAGTTGTCCCGAAACCCAAATCAAACCGGAGTTGTTTTGAACCTCCTGTAGCTCGATTGAAAACCCCAAATCCAAAACTTCTATTCCTTACCCATCACGTTTAAATGAGCAAAAGCTCTGCGAAAAAGCAGGTCATCAAATGGACAAATTTTTTCAAATTTTCCAAGAACTACATTTTGACATAAGCTTTGCGGATGCTATCATGCTGATGCCCAAGTTTGCATCAACTCTCAAACACATGTTAAGCAACAAGGAAAAGCTGTTTGAAATGGCTATAACTCCTCTGAACGAGCTGCTCAGCAGATTCTGTTTAAGCTTCAGAAGCTTGGAGATCTGGAAAATTTCGCTACCTTGTGTTTTCAGGAATGATTGAATGCTTTGCCCTCGCCGATCTTGGTGCAAGCATCAATCGATGCCTTATTCATATGGAAGAAACTTTCTCTTCCGGAACTTATTCCTACCTGCATGACTCTTGAGCTTGCAGATCGTTCAATATCGCGTCCTCTTGGCATCGCCGAGGATGTATTCATGAAATTAGGAAAGTTCCATTTCCATCGGTGACTTAGTGGTTGTTGACTTCGATGCCGATCATCGGGTTCCCCTCATTGTTGGACGAGGATTCCTGAGAGCGGTAGTGCTCTCATTGATGTATTTGAGCAAGAAATCACATTACGTGTGGGTAATGAAGTTGTCACCTTTAACCTTGATCAAACATCGAGGTACTCCTCAAACTATGATGATGAATCGGTTAATCGAATCGATGTAATTGATATTGCTTCAGAGGAGTACTCTCAAGAGTTTCTTTGTTATTTTCATAATTACGTGGTGGGGATCCCACCACATCTTCTCAACCAATTATTGCCGATTCTTCCCCCTCTCTTACTCCGTTTGAGGGAGGTGACTTCTTTCTAGAAGAGATCGATGAGTTTCTTGCTATTGATGAATCGATTCCACCGTGAATTGATGATGGTGTTTATGATTACGAGGAGATATCCTTTATCTTGAGCAATTGTTAAATGAAGATCCATCACCGTCCTCCCTCGAAGAGATCACGATTGAAGAAATCAAATCCGTACAAACATCTCTGAAGAATTTCAGAGGTTGAACTTAAGGACCTACCTCCTCATCTCGAGTATGCATTCTTGGAGGGTGATGATAAATTACCCGTCATCATTGCTAAGGACTTAAGCGAGGAGGAGAAGACTTGCTCTCATAAAGGTTTTGAAGTTGTACAAGCAAGCAATTGCTTGGAGACTCTCCGACATCAAGGGTATTAACCCTGAATTTTGTGCAGCACAAGATTTTATTGGAGGATGATTTCAAACCGAGTCCAACATCGGAGAAGGGTGAATCCTAAGATTCATGAGGTTATCAAACAGGAGGTTCTCAAACTTCTTGATGCCGGTTTAATTTACCCGATTTCAGATAGTCCTTGGGTCGAGTCCCATCCAACGTGTTCCAAAAAGGGTGGCATAACTGTTGTCACAAATGAAGAAAACGAGTTAATTCCAACTCGATTGGTTCGGGATGGCGTGTGTGTATTGACTATCGCAAGTTAGCGAAGCCACCGTAAAGACCATTTCCTCTACCCTTCATGGACCAAATGCTTGAGAGATTAGCGGGGAACGAATACTATTGTTTCCTAGATGGTTTTCGGGTATTTTCAGATCCCCATTGATCCACGGGATCAAGAAAAGACCACGTTCACTGCCACATACGGAACTTTTCCCTCTGAGGGCGTATGCCTTTTGGCCTATGTAACGCTCACAGCGCGTTCCAGCGTTGTATGATGGCAATTTTCCGACATGATCGGGAAACAATGGAGGTGTTTATGGATGACTTCTCGGTCATTGGGGACTCATTTCAAACATGTCTCTCCCATTTAGAAAAATGCTAAAACGGTGTGAAGACACCAATCTTTGTCTAAATTGGGAGAAGAGCCATTTTATGGTCAAGGATGGAATTGTTCTAGGCAATAAGATTTCAAAAATCGGGATTGAGGTTGACAAAGCGAAAGTGGATGTCATTGCCAAATTGCCTCATCCTACTACCGTCAGAGGTATTAGGAGTTTTAGGTCATCTTAGGTTTTATCGCAGATTCATACAAGATTTTTCTAAAATCGCTCGGCCTATGACTCATCTCCTTGAGAAGGATGCTCCTTTTATCTTCTCACTTGAGTGCATCGAAGCTTTTGAAATATTAAAGAAAAAGCTACGGGCACCCATTCGTTGCCCAGAGGATTTACCCTTTGAACTCATAATGCGATGCAAGTGATTTTGCTATCGGTGCGATCACGGGGCAGCGTAAAACCAAGCATTTTCAGCCTATCCACTACGAGTAAGACTATGCGAAGCTCAAACCCATTACACCACTACGAGAAAAAGAGCTACTAGCAGCGTGGTGTATGCGTTTGAAGTTTCGCCATACCTAATCTTGACCAAATGCGTGGTGTATACGGATCACTCGGCTCTCAAATATCTCTTTGCAAAACAAGATGCAAAGCCGAGATTGCTCCGTTGGGTTCTCCTCCTGCAAGAATTTGATATCGTTATACGTGATAAAAAGGAGAACACAGGCTGGCGATCATCTGTCCCGTCTAGTAAACCCTCACCAAGATGTGTCTGCAGAAAAAAGGAAATAAACGAAACATTTCCTCTCGAAACACTCAATGTGGTTTCTTTTCGTGGAGACTCTTCTACCCCATGGTTTCTGACTTTGCAAATTACCATGCGGGTAACTTTGTGGTGAAAGGGATGTCGTCCCAACAGAAAAACAAATTCTTTAAAAATGTAAAACATTACTACGGGACGACCCTACTTATTCAAAATTTCTTGCGGATCAAGTCATCGGCGATGTGTGTATGGTCGGGGAAGCCAATGACATTCTTAAGGCTTGCCATTCGGACCTCTTGGGGGACATCATAGCCCCAACTACACACTGCCAAGAAGGTGTTTGATTCAGAATTTTATTGGCCCACGATTTACAAGGATGCCGCAATTTGTCAAAACTGTGGCGCTTGTCAACGTCACGGAAATATCTCACAAAGAAATGAAATGCCGCAAAAGGCCATTCAAGTGTGTGAGATTTTTGACATGCAGGGGCATTGACTTTATGGGGCCATTTCCTTCATCTCGAGGAAATAAATACATACTCGTGGTCGTTGACTATTTGTCAAAATGGGTTGAAGCGAAAGCTTTGCCTACCAACGATGCCCGGGTTGTTGTGAAATTCTTAAAATCTCTTTTTGCTAGGTTTGGAACTCCACGAGCTATAATCGGTGATGCAATTGAGTGCGCATTTTACTGCAATGACCGGTTTGATAGAGTCATGCAAAAGTATGGTGTAACTCACCGTCTCTCTACTGCGTACCACCCCCGAACAAGTGGGCAAGTGGAAGTTTCCCAGAGGGATTAAAGAATTCGGAAGGGCGGTGGCAAAACCGTGCCTCTTGGTCGGATAAGCTAGGCCGCTCGGCGGCTTTCGTGCGACTAAAAACACCCATTGGGTATGCGCCCTACAAACTTGTATACGGGAAGGCGTGTCATGCCGATTGAGCTTGAGCACAAGGCATCTTGGGCTTGAAACATGCCAACCGATATTCAGACATTTGGTGATCACAGGAAAGTTCAAATAAATGAATTAAATGAACTTCGTGATCAAGCATACGAGAACTCTTTGATCTACAAAGAAAAGACAAAGAAGATTCATGATTCCAAAATCAAGAACCGCGTTTTCAGCGTCGGTGATCGAGTCCTTCTTTTCAATTCAAGATTGAAGATTTTCTCGGGAAAACTAAAATCATTAGTGCGGACCATTCACCATCACTAAAGTATTTCCTTATGGAACCATTGAGTTATCTCAGCCCGATGGTCCAAATTTTAAAGTGAATGGTCATTGATTGAAGCACTATTTTGGAGAGGACATTCCACCTGTGGTTGTCCCGGATCTACAAACTTTCCCCATGAACCAATGAATGAGGGGATCGAGTCAAGCTAGCGACTCGGGAATCAAAAACAGTAGCACACCATATGGGTTTTCACCCATATTTCCGACTTCTTTCTACTTTCTACCACCCTAGTGTGGGGAAGTTGCCCCTGCTGTTGTATATAAGTTTTCATCAAAAAATCATCACAAAAATAATGGCCGTAGTATTTTCGCTTTACGTTCTATGTTTCGGCATAACTAGCCGGTACTTTGGAGCATGTTGAGGGGCAATATTCATTCTAGTGTGGGGGGAATTCTCACGAATTTTATCATGTAATTATACCACCCAATTCCCTCATTTTTGGCCCAAAAAATTGGAGTAAGTGTTTTGCACTTTACTTACTGAACTACGATTATCATTCAGCCATGTCTAATAAACAAAAGTATTGGCTAATCCATGAGCAAACGGCTCTTGGTAAAGATATCTCAAATCCGTTGGCGGCTTGCAATTTGCCCAAAATTGTATGGTGTTGAGCTCACCATATCTTTAATTAGTGAAGAGTTGGCTAGCCCGCAAGTTTATGGCTTGTGGTAAAAGCGGTTGGAAAACCATAATTGGTAATCGACTCACTAACCAAAGATATTTTATCTAAGAGTTGGCTAGTCCGTAAGCAAACGGCTTCGGTAAAGACAAATCAAAACCGTTGAAAGCAGGTGGTTTGCTCAAAATCATTTGGTTATCGATGTACCAAGGTTCTTACTTGAACTGAAATATTTGGCTACTCCAGGAGTAATGGCTTTTGGTAAAGAGATTCAAATCCATTAAGTTTTCTCAAAAGATTGCTAGGGACTAGCAATGTTTTAGTGTGGGGGATTGATGAGTGTGTAAATACACATCATTTTTGTTCCTACGCCTTGCAAAACACGTTCAACACTTTGAAAAGTCTCAAAAAGGAAAAAATATTTAGGCTGTGTTTTATTCAATAATGTAAAATCTAGTCCACTGGTTATTCAAAACATGTAATTTTTCATAAAATGCCCTTAGGGATTTTCAAGTTGTCAAAATTAGCCTTATAAAGTCGATTTTGCAAAATGGCAGCTTTGGTCCTGAAGCTTCAAAGATTGGCAATTTACCCACGGATATTTTAAATTGAAAAATTAACATTTTTGGTCCTTTGGTAAATTAAACTTGTCATAATTGGTCCCTATGATGAATATTGGATAATTACAGTTTAGGTCCCGTTTTGTTGGAATTGCAATTTGGTCCTTGTTATAATACCAAATCCAAACCAGCCAAGCCAAAGCCTGCGTACATCCCTTCCCCGAAGCCCAAGCCCACCAACACTTGACCTTGGACCCTAGCTTGGACCGGAGCCTGACCTTGACCTAGCCAAAACCCCGTGAACCCCCTTATTTGAACCCTTTGCCTATTAAAAAATCCGGTCAAACATTCGTCAAACCCGCACCTCCGTTTTTCCCTCCACTTCCTCCTTCCCTTCTCTGCATTGGCTCAAGACCATACTTCCAGCTCACACTCCACTCCCTATCACCCTCCACTCACCTAATGCCAAAATGCAATTAATGCTTCTTCCTTCCTTTTTCAACCCACCCCGGTAGCAAAAATGGTTTTCCCGCCAAAATTCATCAAACGGCTAAAATGAGCCCAAGTAATCCAACGGCTCTAAAAAGTGGTGGGAAAAGCTGAGAGGACAAGTGGGAGTATTTTCATTCATAAATAGAAGGAAAAGAGAAGACTAACGAAAGGGGGCTAGCCATTGGTCACGTAGTGTAATTTTAAAATGCTTTCTTTAAATTAAATGTCTTTTAATGTTTTAATGTTTTAATGTTGTAATTCTCCTTAAACTAGTGTAATAGAACTTCCTTTACAGTTAATTGCAATCTATCTTTCATTTTAAGTTTTTACTTCGTTGTTCTTTAATTTTCAAGTCGTTTCAATTCTTGTTGATTAGTGTTGTTTGATGGACTCTATAAGCCACATAAGCTCCTGACAAAGCTCATTTAGCTTTTAGAAACCTTAAAACAAGTTATAGTCATCAAAACAAAAATACTAAAAAAAATTGAGAAAATACAATGAAAAATAAAAAATAGTGAGTTGAGAAGGAAGAAGCTTGGAGTAGGATAAATTCTGTATGGTCCTGGGTTGTAGTGCTTCTTGGAAGCTTTAGGAGTTGTTCTTGGGTCACGTTCTTTGTCTCAAATTGAATTTCATCTTGTAAGCCCTTTTATTAATTTTGCAATTTCTGCATATGTTACTTTAATGCTTTAAATTTGATGTTTTTATGTTTCTTTGTTGTTTGTTAGTATTTATCCTCTTAATCTCGGTGTTTATGTTTTGGATCTCATTGATGCTTTGAATTACATTTTGACTGCCAATATGCCAATTTTTGATGTTCATAGGCTTAGACTTGTTTGAAATCTTGTTTGTGATGAAAAAGGTCTATTTTGACACAATATGACCTCTGGATTGAATATGATGGGCTTATGCAGTCACTTGTTGTGAAAATCTCAATTTGAGCCAATTTAAGGGGTGTTTGGATCGAGCCTTTATTCTATGTTTTAAGACTTTGTAGAGTTTAAAAACAATCTAGGCATAACTATTTAGGTTATAATAGAACTTTTAAAGCATAAAATACCTAGGTTTAGAGTTAAAAAGTCAAAATTCCCATTTGAGCTCCAAAACTGCATACACAGTGCAGTGTATGAGCTCAAATTGTTATAAATAGGTAGATTTTTAGCTAAAGTAGCTTAATTAGTTGTTAAAATAGCTTAAAACATCATTTTAAGTCATTAGGAATTACTAGAAATTCATTTTGGTCAACTTTTGATAAAAACTCAAAAAGTCAAATTTCGGCTTAAGTCATTTTTGAATAAACTTGTGAATTTCATGTAGGACTTAATATTAGGAGTGAAGACTTGTGCTTTTGGATATTTGTCATTCTGTTGCTTGTCTTCATCATAGTATTTTTATAATTTTTAGTTAGCATTGTAAACTGCTTATTTGCTAGCTTCTTTTAAGCTCTTTT
>OU343225.1:194129954-194211085 GCA_910596185.1 Chrysanthemum makinoi
AAAGTTAAAAGAGGAATATAGTGTCATATTTGATTTGCTCAAGCGGACTTCGTGAAAAGCATCACAAGAACTTGATAATTATCTTGCACCAGCGATGTCATTATATAGAAATGCACCAACTTCGCTCACGAAAATCAAGATTTGTTACACACTATCCATGACCTAAAAGCAGAGATGGTGAAACTTAAGCAAGATAGGGATAGTAACATTGTAGTAACTGCACCTTGATTCAAAATGGCTCTAGAACATCTAACAACAAACCACAAGAAACTAATGTGTTTCCTTCTTGAACTTGAGGAATAGTTGCCTTTTTCCCAACGCCAGCACTTCACAAACCTAGGAGCAATTCAAGGAAGAATAGGAAGTTCGGTAAGAAGAAAAATAAAGAATGTTGAGTAGAGAAGAACACAGGACTTTGCATAAAACTCAAGTTGCACCCACTTTAGATATTGCGTCTGACAAATGTAATGAACAAAGTGATGTAACGAATGCTAAATATTTAAGTACTCTATGTTTTGTTTGAAGCCTCTTGTGTTGGTTGTCCTAAAAGCATGTTTTCTGGTTGTCATGATAGATGTGTTGCTAAGGTTATCTTGAATCATAAGCGGAATAATAGAAATGGGAATACCTCAGGCCTTTAATGCTTCTAAGTTTGTGCTAGGTAAACCACCTTCTAGTGTTAAAACAAGATCATTGATGTACCCATAGTACCCCCTCACCTCCTAGGAAGAACTTATCACCTAGTGCATTCACTAAGACCAAAGCTAAGACTAGTTGGAGATAAATGGTTACATAATACACTTGGCTTTACATGGATACCTAAAATCATGAACATGTGTGTTTCATCTATATCTGCATTGGAACCCTCTAACTCTTCGGGTTCCACATCTACTATTCCATATGTGTCGCTGCGTGTGTGTAATCAGGTGATCTGATCATCCTTTGGATTTAGTTGATAGCGGATGTTCCCGGCGATCTCAGTTGTTATCAAACTTTATTTCAAAGTTCATTGGCAATCGTTAGATCGAATGATCACCAGCGACTATTATGGGCTACGGAGATTACATCAATGGTAACATCAAAATTATGCGAGTTTATTATGTGGAAGGTCACAGGCCAATCTCTTTTCGGTTGGTCAATTTTGTGATGGAGATTTGGAAGTTGCTTTTAGGGAGAAAACTTGTTTCATTCGCGATCTACAAGGAAACGATCTTATGTCTGGTCAACGCACATCAAGTCTCTACACAAACTCAATGCAAGACATGATTGCTTCATCTCCCATCTGTCTACTTTCTAAGGCTACATCTACAAAATCTTGGCTATGGCACCGGTCGTCTCACATTTAAACTTTCAAACCATAACCAATCTTGCACGGTACAAACTTGTTGAAGGTCTCCCAAGATTTAGGTATTCTAAAGATCACCTATGCTCGACTTGTGAACAAGGGAAAAGCACTCGTGCTCATTTTCCTTCAAAGGTGGAACACAACTCACGACATGTGCTTCATCTTCTTCACATGGATTTGTGTGGCCCGATGCGTGTCACGGTGAGCGATTAATGGCAAACGCTACATCTTGATAATTGTAGATGACTACTCAAGATGGACTTGGGTTTATTTCCTTCGAAGTAAAGATCAAGCTCCACAGATGGTCATCACCTTTCTCGAAAATTCAAGTTCACCTCAGGAACATAATGGTAATCGAACAAAGGCTGAATTTGTAGATCAAACTCTTCGTGCATTTTATGAGAAAGTGGAATTGAGCATCAAACATATATTGCGCATGCAGAACAAAATGGAGTTGTTGAAAGACGAAACCGATACGTTAGTGGAAGCCAAGAACAATGTTGATTAATGCTAAACTTCCAGATTACTTGTGGTTTGAAGCGTGTCAATGCGTACACTACGTATCGCCAATGATTACCAAGCGCCACAACAAAACACCTTATGAACTAATCCACAATCGTAAACCGAATCTCAAACACTTTCATGTATTTGGATCCCTTTGTTATCCGAATAATGATCGTGATGAATTTGGTAAGCTCAAAGCCAAAGCTGACTTTGGAGTCTTTGTAGGATATGGTGAAAACTCTAAGGGTTTCCAGATCTGGAATCGTCGTGCAAAGGAGATTATGGAAACGATTCATGCACATTTCGATGAGCTTACAGACATGACTTCAGAGCATAACAGCTTGGAACCCGGTCATAACCGTTTAAACTTCCTCAAACCCCATCCGGTGAACCTAGTTTACAACTAACTCGGCGTCCAAATGGAGCATTTGCTCCTCTGTTTAGTGATGATATTGATGAGCGTGCACCGGGTGTATCCAATGTTTCCAGCAACAAACCTGATCAAAATCCAATACGATACGCTACAACAACTACTTGTTGAGAAGCACCACCAGTTGATTCTACAACAACAGCTTGAACAAACCGCATCCAACGACAGGCGGTGATGATCTTGAACAATGAAGTACCCCACTGCAGATTATGATCCAAATGCGTTCTTCAATCCGTTTGCTAATGAAACTGCCACACCCGATGTTGTGGAATCATCTACAAGCCATTTGAATCCTCCCAATCTGCAGAATGTATATCAACATCAACCTTCCACACATCGTTGGATGAAAGACCATCCTCTTGAAAACATTGTTGGTAACCCGAATCAACTAATGAAGTAATGAAGAGCGTCTTTACACAGCGGTGAACATTGCATTTATGCACTCACTCGCCAATCAACCTAAAAACATTAAAGATGCAATGACCAAAGACAACTGGATTGAATCCATGCAGGAAGAACTCAATCGGTTAAACGCTCTTGAAGTATGGGAATGGTTGGAAGACCACGAAGGGTCTTCGTCATTGGTCTCAAATGGATTTGGAAAAACAAATTGGATCTCAAGAAACCGTAATCAAAAATAAGTCCCGTCGGTGGCTAAGGGTTATATAAAAGAGAAGAGGTATTGACTTTGAAGAATCATTCGCTCCGGTTGCTCGTCTTGAGGTCGTATGGATTTTTCGGCATTCGGCTCACATGAACATCACGGTCTTCAAATGGATGTCAAAACAGCTTTTATCAATGGACAAGCGAAAGAAATGGTCTATGTTAGCCAGCCGGAAGGATTCGTTGATCGAGTTCCCTAATCATGTCTACAAGCTGAAGGCTCTCAGGGTCTCAAACAAGCCCTCGGTGGTATGATAAGTTATCATCCTTTACGATGCGTAATAATTTCGTCAAAGGTTTGGTCAACCTACACTTTTCATACAAATCACGGGCACACATTTTAATTGTTCAAATTTATGTGGATGACATTATTTTGGGTTGGGTCAACAAAGTACTCAAACGCTTTTTCAAAACTAATGAAAAAACATTTTGAAATGTCCGTGATGGGTGAACTTACGTTCTTTCTAGGACTACAAGTTCATCAATCACCCCGTGGTATTTTCTTGAGTCAGTCCAAATATACCCTTGAAATTTTAAACAAACATGGAATGACAAGTTGTGACACCTATACCACTCAATGGCACACACAAGCCCGGACTCGATTTGCATGGGAAATTGTTTGACCCTACCAAATACCGTATGGGTCTCTCTCGTGTATCTAACGGCCAGTAGGCACGACATAGTCTTTTTATATCTTTGCTCCGATTATCGGTCGAGACCAGCAAACTCACCTCTCGAGAGGCTAAAAGAATCCTCCGATACATAAATGGAACCATTAACTTGGGGATCCGGTATCCGAGAAGGATTACGGTTTTGAACAATAGCTTTTGATGCGAAGGTTGCTTAGATTCTCGAAAAGTACTTCGGAGCTCTACAATTTCTTGGTGATAAACCGGTGTCATGGCAATCGAAGAAGCAGGATTGTACATCGTTGTCTTCAACGAATATGTAGCCATGTCGGTGTTGTGCTCAAGTCATTTGGATGAGAACACAACTCAAAGACTATGGTTACGTGTTTGAGAATCCCGATATCTGCGTGTCCGAGTGCTATTGCGACCTTGTGCAACTCTTGTTCAACATTAAAATCAAAGCACATCGATCTTCAATATCATTTCATCAGGGAACGTGGAAAGGTGCGGTTGAATTATACTTTATTGGGTACTAAATACCAAGGGATCTTCTCACCAAAGCCTTAGCTCAGCTAGGTTTAATGAGTTGGTCCACCAGGTTGGTATGTTGTGTTTGACTCCAGAGGAACTGGATGAACTTTTAAAACATTCTTAAAAACCAGTCAAACACCAAAACCTTTTTTGGAAATATTTTTTCAAAAACAAAATACAAAAATATAAAATCTGATAAAATTCAAAAAATATTCTTCTATCCAAAATTCTTTCAACATGGCAAGTACAAATATTCCGTCAACACTTTACTCTTTCAAAATTCAAGATTTTTCTTGGTCAAGTGTTGAGGGGAAAATAAATATTTTTCGATTTCATAAAACCTTGTACTTGTATGTTATCTCATCCCGGTTGTTTCTTTGATAATGGTGGTCACATTTCTGGTTTAACACTCCTCGGACTCAAATTTATAAAATTTCATTATTTCTTAAGTCAAGGGGGAGTGTCGTCAAGTTTCTTTCCTAAAATCATACTTTTGGTAACCAAAATGGAAGTTATGGGCGTTGGATGAAAATGGTTAAGGTAAGGGACTGAAATTGTCAAAAGTTCAAACTAATTTTAAATAAAAACACTCCACCTACTAACTCTTCACATTTAATACACTCATTTAATATTCCAACAACTTCATCCCTCATCCTTATCTTCAAATCCGGTGTTTTGATCTCAAATTTGTAAGTGGTTTATCATTCTTGGTGTTAAAACAAACAATGGTTTTGATTTATTTGAAAATCCAACGGCTCAATATTGAGTTTGCATGATGAACCTGAATCATCATCATGTGTGTTTATGATGATAAAAATGGTGTTAAAATGTTTAAATAATCATACCAAAACCATTTCTATCAAACAAATCCACCCAGAAACACGAGTCAACCATTTTCAAAATTAGGGTTCATACGCGTAAATTTGGGTGTTTTCATTTGGGAGAGTTTCTGGTTAAAAAGATGGTTGTGTTATGTTGTTTACATGTTTAATTGTTCAAATCTAGGCTTAATACATACCCAGAATCATCAATTGTGTCAAAATTAAGATTTAGGGTTTATGTTCATTCGAATTAGGTATTCTTGATACATAATGATTTTGATGTTAAAACTTGTCTTAAACAACTCATTAGGCCTCTAAGTTATCCCAGAAATGATTTGGTGCAATTTCTATGGTTAAATATCTTATTCGTAAAAATTGAGTCCTAGGGTTTAAGGTTTTACGCGTAAGCAGTATTCTACGCATAACTGTTTTAACTGTGATTTCATGTGAGAAGGCGAAAGGGATTGAATGTGATGTTAATGATGGTGTTATGATGTATTTATTTTAGGATTATTATGCGTGAAAATTCAAAATCAAGGTTAATTGAGCTTCTACGCATAAGGATCACCTACGGCGTAGAGATGTTATCGTCAGAGAAATCTTTAGCGTAAGGTTCTACAAAGGGTTGTGAAGGATATGCGTAAATGTTGACCTTTAAGTATAAGGTTCACTCTACGAGTAAGCCTTACGCGTGGGTTCCATGCGTCGCGTAAGCTCTATGCCTAAGGCTCTCTTTTCCTGGCGAGAAATTTCTTACGCGTAAGTCAAGATCCTTAAGCTTTGTTTACGCAGCGTATAACCACTCTTTTTTACGCATAAGCTTGGAATTTTACGCCTAAGCCTAATTTTAACCAAAATTGTGAATTGTTACGCGTACAAACTTGTAAATAAATAATCATAACGTCCACGAAACCAAAATGTCACTAATATGCTTAAATGTTTAATAAGTTGTGAAAATAAGTGAAAACTTTGACTTTAAAACTCAAAGTTAATCTACTCTGAACTTATCGACATCTATGGACTATTGGACTAACAAGTGACATTGGACTCAGAACAAATCATTAACATATCACATTCAATAAATAAACAATTAAATCAACTGTTAACTAACATAATGTCTTTCGATATGTTGGTTCTTTTGGCTAAATATCTTCGGATCGATATGGGCGTCAAATGGAATACATTGATGCACCAAATGTTATCTCAATGGAAGACATCTTCCCACAGCTTACACTATGAAGATTGGGAAGAACAACCTCATAGTTGATTTTGACAACTTCACCTTTTCGGAGTCTTCTTGTCGATTCTTGTGGATATTCTAAAGACTCACCCATACGAACATGCTCACAAACTGCATACGTGTCGAAGATTTATGTTCACCAATTCGGCACAATACAAAAGGTCAAAGGTCAAAGTCGTTGTGGCGGTGACCTGAACAACAAACAAGTCACCATCACTCATGCGGATTTAAGAACGTTCTTCTTCTTCCATCCATCCACTGATAATTACACTACTACTCTCTGAAGAGGTAGTTCGGTTCATGGTCGACATTGGCTATGATGATGAATCTGGCGGATCATCAAAGCACTCCTCGGAGATCTCAAAAATATCCCTCAACAATGGAGAACCCTCTACATCATGATAGCTAGATCCAGGTTCGGGCGTGGCATTGGTTATGAGCATCCCAAGCTCATGGAACTACAAATATTTTGGGGCATGGTCAATATGAAACACATCGAATTGCGACTACGATCCGGGGCGACATGATGTCTTATCTTAAAAGGCCTGGCACCAAGATCCCTTATATCAGATACACAAAATTGTTGATCCAAAGGATTCTAGGGAATAATCCTGATATTCCCTAGAGACTTGATGACCCCAAACATCACTCCGTGATACTTGAACCCACACTCAATATGGTAAGATTTAAGGAATCAACTACAAAGAAATAGGGTGTAAACCAGTTGCTTTCTACTGCTGCTATCAAGGGACTTCAATCGACAAGCGTTATCACGGAAGATTGCATTAGGCAAAGTGGGGTTCATGGATGAAAAATCTTCCGTACACACATTAGGAAGACCGGGAGAGGCAGATGCGAAGTGTTACAAGCACCGAGAGTGCCCTCAAGTATCCAAAGAGGAATCCTTCCGTAAAAGGAAAGTTCCATTAAAGGAAGCTATCCCCATTCCCAAACCAGAACCTAAACTAATGGGCGAGGACTGGAGAGGAAACCGAAACGGACGAAGAGGTTATCTACTCAAACTCCAATCGATGACCCTTTGACAAGAGCCAACCTCTCTAAGTCCCAGGCGATAAAGGCAAAACTCGGTGCTTGAGCAAGAAGAAGAGAGCTCGGTGAAGAGCCACCGGATGAAGATGAGAGACTTCTGAGAAAAGAAGTTGAAGAATCTCGGACTCCAACATGTTGCTCGAATTTACCCGTGAACAAACTGCGTGGCCCCGGAGGGTGGTGGTGGTCTTACCGTTCGATGCGGTTAATCAACCCGATAAGGGAACCGGGTACCACCACAAGAACAACAACAACGGACTAGAGGACTCGTCGTCCTATGACTTTGAGGAACCGAAAAGGAGATAAAGAAAACTCGATGAAGATGCTTGGCAGCTGCGGTTAAAGCGACTCAAGCTCAAGCGGATGAAGAAGCCGGATCAAGGCGAAATGGCTACTCGGGAAAAAGACGATATTGATTATGATGATTTTCTTAGTCCCAGCGACGCTCCAAGGAACAAACTTTTGAGCACCAAAGGACCTCGAGCCTCCTCATGTCTCATCATCATCGAGACTCATCTTCACCCTCTCCTCCACCATCCAAATTTTCAACCGATCCGCGATCCAAGTCGAAGAAACCAACCGACTCTTGGATATCAGAGCTAAGACATAGATTGTCAAAGCTATCGAGCGAAATCGAGGAAGAAAGACATGACAAACAAAAAGGCTGAATCAACTTGCTAACGGGATCAATCTTCTACAAGACGGGATAAACGAGATGTTGAGCGAAAGGGAGCATATCCAGAAGCTTATCAATCGTGATGTCCAAGGGAAATGAACAAGACTATTAGGGAATATACTCATAAGTTCCTTCTCGACATTGTTCCCAGGTGACAAGAGAGATGTTCACGGACAACTCTATCCGAATCTCATGGAGTTGGCCAAACAAACAATACGATCAGCGCTGCCATCACAATCAACCTGAGCCTCAGCTTTCTCCGACTTAGAATTGGTTTCCAGCTTGTACTTCAAATGTCAAACGACTGGAGCGTTTACCCTACGGAAGGTGCTTGTTTGGCCATTCTTGATTACCAACTTAAAACGGGATGCAAAGCGGCGGTGAAGCGCTAAAGCGTCCTAGAGGCGATGATGCGGATAAAGACAAAAGCTAAAGCCTGCGGTGAATCATCCTCTATGCAACCACCACCCCAAAGGACTCCAACCGAAAGAAGATCTCCTCCACGCTGCTGCTACTGGATAAACCTCGGGACTCGAGTTACCACCATCAATAGAAAACGGTGATCATTTGGGCATACTGCGGTGGTGACGATGAAGAGATCCCGAGCCCAACAACCCACCTCTCCGCCACTACAAAGAAACTAGAGTCCTCATCAAAGCCAAAGAAGAAGAAGACGAAGACCGATGTTCTTTCATGGCTAGATGACGATACAACCGATGAATATGGTGGTTTTCTAGACTTGTTGATGCTACTCCCTCACTACGAAGGTCAAGAAATGGTAGATGGACGCTTACTATGGAGCATGTGAAGTCTGTTCAAGAGCAGTTTAGAGAGAAGAGATGACTAAGGTGAGCTAAGACAATTAAGAATGATGCCTTCCAACTGCTTAAAGACACTCGAAAGTGCAATTGAAGTTGAATACCATCTGAAAACATTACGAGCCATGTCGAACAATATCGATTGGTCAATCCGGCTAACATCGACTTCACAAGACAAGACAAAGCTCCATACTACTGGATGGACCGCACCTCTACCAACAATATGGCAGACCGGATCAACCTCAAATTCCATTTACTTCCTAAACAATGACCTCGATTTCTTCTACTGACGCGATATTACGTATGAAGTACGCTTATGTCACTCACATTTCCTTTCTCGATAGCAATCTATTCTAACAATCCAACCATCGAGGAAGAAGCCTCACATATGTTTTCGCCAAAGTGGAAAAGTATGACCTTGATGCGATGTATGGGATTCATCATTGGCTTGAACACCGAAGAATCTTCTACGAAAGTGCCGTGTTCTTAAGTCTAAAAGGAAGTGTTTAGTGACAAACGGATCATTGCCATCAAGCATGTCACCCGGTTGCCGTCAAGGGACTACACATTCCTCAAGAACATTGTAGTCAAACGACAAGACGAAGAAGATTATGACTTCGTGAAGCGATTTTCCACGCATCGCCTCTTAATGACATTGAAGATATGTATCTCGCTAAGGTTCAAGGGACTAATGAGACATTTCTCTACTACTATCCAACGCGAAGTACATCAAGTCCTTGTTAATCTTCATCGAAGCATAGTGATCCAAGAACGGTAGAAGACATTCAACTTGCCGTGGAATCGACGTGCGACGCTGTTAACCTCACTAAACCACGCTACACCTTCCTACATAAACCAACTTGCTCAAGAGTACCCTCATCGCAAAACCATTTGGAGTAGTCTACCGAGTGAACTATACCAAAATTGCTTCATGTATGCGTCAAAATCTTCATAAGTTTGGGGATCACACATTGAAGAAAGAGTGGACGGGTTAGCTTATTGGTTAAAGGCGATACAAGAAGGCATTGGGTCAACTAAGAGATGGAATTGAGGAGAGAAAGGATGTGAAGAAGATCATCACATGCATCGATGAAAGGTTGTTCGAAGGAATCAGGATCGTAACATTAGAGAGTTTCGTTGGTGGTCATCCAAGCATATCTCTCATAGGATATCAACGTCCAGAACGCATTCCCGGAGTTATTGCTGGACTACCTGATTCTCCTGGTAACCCTTGATTTGTTTCCTTCAATATTATTTGGATGTGTGATTTCTTTTAGGACAATGGCTTGTGCACACATAACAGTGTACAACCCGTTCTTGTAATGAAAGGACCCTGTGATCAGTGCCACAATCCTATAAAAGGAGTGAAAGCTTCTTACTTTTGAGTAAACCTTATCAAAACTTTCATTTTTCAAAGTTTTGCTCAAAAGAACAAGTACTCCCCCTTATGATTTTCAAAACTTCAAAAGTTTATATCACTTGTTGAGGGGCAGTATTTGGTTAAAACTTTGTTCACAAAATTGTTCTTCATGGTAATCTTCCCACAAAACTCGAAATGGTCATATTCGATATCAAAATTTCATCAGAAATAACATTTATATGCCATTTTTGAGGGGGAGAAAAATTATGTGATAAGAAATATATTGTGATGTGCAAATGAATCATCGTGCTAAAGACTTAACCAATGAATTGACGAGATCTTAAATATTAGTAACTCGAAAAGACTTGTCCGGGATGGGTAATAATTTCAAGCTAGTTCGCTAGTAATGTAAAGGTGTCTCGTAAAGAACTTGTCCTACTAGAATGTACCATTCGAGAAACTCTTGGTAGACATGAACTTTGATGGGTTTGACAACCTTTCGAGGTTTGTCCCAAACTTCAAGGTAGTTATTAGAGCTAGTTGTCACCTAAAATCTGACAATGTAACTCTTTAACTATGCAACGTAACCGTGTCTCGCGGGGAATTGTCTATCTAGATTTGATCAATTCAAAAGTGCGCCGCTCTCTCCGTAGATTTACGTCAAAATACTTAAGCACGTGCGAGGGGGAGTATTTCTTCAAAATCTTAAACTCTCAACAATGGTATTAAATGCTTTTACTCATAACCACTTTGAGAGATTTTCATGAAAATGGTTTTATGGCAACATAGGTTAGTCATGGAGTTATAAGGTGACTAAGGTTAGGAATAACCGTCCTATGATCCGCCAGAGCCGGAGGGATCTACCCAAGGACACCACCAATAGCTATATTTAGAAGTCCTTAGGTATGATTATAAAAAGGAGAAATTGAGAATCGGAGAAAGAAGGAGTTGAAAAATTAAAAGGAAAAGTAAAGAAAAGGGTGAAAAGAAATAGCCCTCCAGATTATTCAACTTAGGCGCATTTCAAGGTTCAATTCATATGCTACTGGATGTCACTTGATGACACCGGTATTGAAGATTAAAAGTCGTCATGGACCCAGTAACGAATGCACTAAACCTTCTTAGCCACTTAAGTTTCTCTCAACAGAAGCTTGTTTCATTCTAACAGGGAACCCTACGTAAACTATCGGCTTTCTCTTAGAGATTGCTGTATTGAAGAAGGAGACCCTCTCCCTAGTCTCCGCTCAGGAAAACCAAAGCGCACTATTGAGGCTAGAGCCACGAGATTCATCAAAAGATCTCTTAGGTACACTTGACATTTCATCACTTGTCGTTCAACAATAAGGATGCAAGTGATACCTTATCGAGTACTACGGATCTTAGCAACTGCGTCGAGAACATTTACAAGAGGTTCACACCAGAATCCTCAATGATTGAATGGAAACTTCGCGTGGTCAACATCAAACCGCCTCGACAGACAGTCACTTCGGTAACTCCTTGTGGGTTACGCTTAGTGTGTCTCAAACGGTCTACAATCATGGGGTGATGCTTCGTGTACCTCTACCACTCATCTGACTGTAGGTGTACTTTGGTACATCGCGTTATCTCACTTGTGGGACTCCAGTTTAGGAACACCAAATTTTATGAGAATTAGAGTTGTGTTTTCACACTATGTTGTTAACACTCTCGAAGTTCAAACTTGTAAGCATTGGATTATTTCTAACCCATGTTTTATGTTTTCTTCTTATGGATGCTCGTGGGTGGAAAAGATCGTCGTCGATTCTCCACATGCTCATACCAAACACATCATATACAAAGTTCTCACAAGATCAAAAGCAACACAAAGTCGAATGATTCTTCGTCAAAGTCAAAGAATCTACAAAGTTTAAAGACTAAGAGAACTACATCAATACTGAAATCCAACGTTAAAGAAGCGGTGAGCAAGTTGGAGAAAGACTGGAGACACCGGAGCAACGGGACTGATCGAGATAACCACAACATACTATCACTACCACCACAAAGAACAAAGATCAACGAAAAAAGATAATGAAGACGCCAAAGCTTCGAAAACTTCAAAGTAAACAAGATCCCTACACTAGGGAGATTGTTGAAATCAAGACACTTCTTCTCACAAGAAAGAAGAATGTCAGAAGACGCCAAAGCTACTATTACATCAGCACCTACAACGTTATCACTCCTATATCATTAATCACCAACACTTAGGGGGAGATTGTTGGAATCACTCCTAAACTAGATTACAAGTGTTAGTAATTAATATGTAATAGTTAGCTTAATTAGGCCTTTATGTTAGTGATTATGCTTAGGCTTATGTAGAAGGCCCATAAGCCTAGGCCCAAGCCTAATAAGGAAAAGATGGGAACTTGGTGTGTTGCCCTAGTTCCTTCCTATAAATACCTCATGTAAACCATCCTTAGATGGTTGGTTGTTCACTTTCACATTTATCCTTAGCTTAAATATTCTCTCATTTCTACGCATAAGTGTGTTCGTGTTTCATCCGATCCTTTCTCTTCTCTATTTCTTTATATTGATGCTTGTGTTACATAAATGGGAACCTAACAATATGAGATAAGTTTTAAAGTCTCTCAAATAAATATAAGGCCCTAAGTAATTGTCCATTTCACCTTCCTCAATGGGCGGCTTGCCTCGAATTCATAATATTATCAACCTTTCCGTTAGCAATACATACAAATATCAGCAAGCGAAACCATTGGATCCAAGGTTTTCAAGATCGGGATTTTACATAAAATCATTTTGTCTTTGAAAGATCGATATTTTAAAGTAGGATCGGGATCTTAAGATTATATTATTATGTCATTTTCTTTATAGGCGTTTTAATATTATACAAATCTACAAATACAAATCAATATAAATCAAACACAAAAATATAAGAATGTTTCATTGACATGTCAATCTAAATTGTTGTTACGGAGTGTTTAATATGCTTAAACTATTGTGTTTTTGTTTAATTCTATAAATATATGAATGTTTCATTGACATGACAATCTAAATTGTAGGTTCCCGAATATGTAAACTAACACAAGTATTCTAGTGAGAGAAATTCTAGAGAGAAAAAGATGGGAGAATTCATCATAAACATAATAAGAGAAGTTTAGTATAACCAAATGAACCAACCAAGGCACAAGAGTGCCATTACATAACTATTTATAGTGAAGGAAATAGGGCAATGCCCCATAGGGATTTTCTAGGACAAATACTTAGGCCCATGCGCTTACTACATAGACCTTAAGTTACTTACAAACATATAAGCCCATGATTAAGACAACCTATTACATAAACTAATGATCGAAACTTTATAATGATTACACGTAATCCCAAAAATCTCCCCCTAAAGGTTGGTCATCATGGTCCTCATTTTGTAGGTTTTCTGACATCTTTTGTTCTTTGACATTCTTAGATGATGACGTCTTAAGTCTTTTCCATTCTTTGTTCTATGTTCTTGTTGTTTTTGTTGTGAATATATGTGGTTGTGTGCCTTTCATCAATGTCATAGTCTCTGGAGTCTTTAAGTCTTTCTCAACCATGCTCATTTATGTGTGGTTCGGGGTCGAAAGACTTCCTTTTCCAAGAGCAAGCTTTACAACCTACTAGGCAATGTACCTAATCGTTGCAGTATAGTATGGGTAAGCCCAGGGGTTGATTGTTCTCTAGGGGAATAAAGATGCTAGTCGAGATGTATGATGAAAAGGCAAGAGTGAGGGTGATTCTTTTTAGTCTTTTGTATTTTTTTAAAGCAAATTAACTCTCGGGTTTGAAGGAGTGGGGGTTTTGTATTTTACCAATTAAATTAATTAACAAATACTAAATAAACTAAATAATTAAACTAAAGCTATGGATTGTAAGAAGAGTTCTTATGATAACTAAAAGAGTATTTACATAGATTTACTTACTCATTAGTTATCTTTTATTGGTCGGTTGAATTGTCACATCCTTGTTTAATTGATGTGTTGTATTCCATGTTTTAGTCATAGGACGGTGCCAAATTCTCTAATTCTATGAGTGTATAAGTCTCCTCTAGGACACCCGGGATCGCCAAGTGTCGAGGTATCTCCCACGAATATCCTAGTATCTACAAGCCGCAACTCACGAAATAAATACGACGTAAGCCTACTAGTGCACTCTAGGGATAATAATCGCTATTTAGGACGGTCAAGCTCACAACAATGAAAGAAGCCATTTTTCCTTAATCTAGCGTGACAACCAATTAAAACAAGAGACAACCTAACAATAATGAATAACTAGGTTTCATTGGATCTAAGGAAATACTAATTAATTTAATTACACCTTATAGAAAAGTAAGAACACAAGCAAACAATCATAAAAGAATTTAACATGGTGATATAATGGATAAACAAACTTATCTTTGATTGATAATGAGGGTTTAGAACCCCTAAGAACTGTCCAAGTCGGACTACAAACATTTTAGGGTTTGCTTGCCAAAACTAACACACAAAATACATAAAATTCGATGTCTATATATAGATTTTACAACTGTGACGGCGTCGCCGTTTGCTGGTGACGCCGTCTTATCTCCGCCATTATGGCTTCGTCTTTGCCAAGTCATCACTTGGACAGTGTCGGGTAGAAGATAATGACGCCGTTCAGATAGATAGTGGACGCCGTCTTGATAAAGTTCTGGCCGTCTGGTGTAGAAATATTGCGTGACGGGCATGTTGAGATACACGTAACGTCGTCACTTGTTAGGGTCTCAAAGTGAGCTGAGCCGTCGCTTGAAATATTTTACTTGGTCTTGAAGGTGACGGCGTCGCCCTTTGGGTTGGGACGCCGTCCTGGCCTCTGATTTTGCCTCATTTTCTTGACTTAGCCATTTTCTTTATATTTTCGCTCCTTTTCATCCAAATATGCTTCATTCCAGCATTTTGCTTCCAAATGACCTAAAATGTGAAAAGGAACGATTTTAAGCAGTAACTTATATAAAATGTAACGATTTAGGGCTTACATGTCCCCCTAAAAACGTATGTTTTAAATCCTTATCAAATATCCCTACACTTGAGATTTCCTTGTCCTTAAGAAAATGTGCTTTTGGATAATCAATTTATCAGTTAGGGGTCATTTAACATTTGTTTAAAATAATCTATAATAAATACAAGTGCTACAATAATCATAACAAGCACGGAAATTATACAATAGCACCTCACAATTAGTGTTTGGATTCTATCATCTCTCGGGTGCATATGAAATATAACATGAATGGAAATGGAAAATAAACACTCTCTACCTGGCATAGTACATAGATTACCATAAACTTGAGATTAGATCAAACCTCCACCGCTTTGGCGTAAGCACCTAGGAATAACTATCAAAGAGGTTTTTACAAATGGTTATAATGTTAGGCTTTGGGTAGGGAATAAAAGGGTTTTGTTGGATATGGGAAATTTTTAGTGGTGGCAAGTCAAAAATCTAAGTTAGATGCATGTAAAACGTGGCATTGCTAAGCCAAGACTCGACTTACTAACACTAACTAATAACTTGGAAGAAAATCAAAACATAAACATAAAACATAAAGGATAGATGTAAGATGGTAGTCAGTATGTTTTTCTCTTTCTTTCTCTATTTTTTTTTTCTTTTTCTTGATTTTTGTTTTCATACACTTTTACCCTACCATCCTCTAAGATAACATCAATGTAGAGAGGGATTTATATGAGCTTCCCTACACTTGAGTTTTATTTCTCTAACGCTATTGACCCACATTGAAAAGATCAAAACACTAGGAGTAATTAATTATGTAGACAAAGAGAATTTGAATTTAACGTTCCTTCCCGTTATTCAACAAAATATTACTTTAACAATGAGTCTCAATCGTCCCAAAACTGTGTAGAAAGGATATGAATTGACTTAGCAACCATGCAAGTAACTAGATAATTGAACTAAGGGTTAAACAATATTTAAAATAATGCATTAAAGATGAGTGCATACAAGGTGGGCTAAGGCGATTTATGTGTAACATTTGGGGGTGGATTGTAACAAAATGCTCTTTATTGATATTCCGGAAACCGGAACATCACGAGAACCCCAAAAAAATAGGCTCAGAGGGGTTAACTAGGGGTATTGTTTACTAAAGATGAGTACATCGCAAAGGTGTGGGAAAATTACTCAACTGTAAGCTCCCGGAAAAATTTCAATGTCATTAACTAACTGATCATGAATAAAGCACGGATCTTGGAACCATAAAAATTATCTTGATATCGATTTTGTATATCATTTGGCAAGTGCATCGTAAAATTGGAATGAAAAGCTTAAAATACACCGTTGAGACCCAATCAAATTTACTTCAACCTCGATAATACTATTTCTTTATTATATATATATATATATATATATATATATATATATATATATATATATATATATATATATATATATATATATATATATTATATAAAATATATATAATAAATTTTATTTATTTATTTTTACTTAACGGGCCCCTAAGCCCAACCGACCCAATCCTTATTTAAGTTAGACAAAATTTGCACAAGCAAAATAGTGTACATGGTTTTCTTGTTCTGTGAAATTTACGGGACAGAAACACAAAACAAAAACACAACACCACTTTGGTCAATGTTATCTTTGCATGTGTGTGTGATCAAGGGGAACAAAACAAAACCAAGCCACCCTAACACAATTAAATATTAGTCTAAAACTTACTTGACCACTTTTGACCATATTAACCAAGAGATTATATGTTCCCATGCTCACAAGTGATGTGACAAAGCCATCCCATGCCCTTATTTCATGCTGCACTTTGAAGAATGCTCAAGACCAACACATACCATTTCTTCTTGTGCCTTGGAACATGGAAGAGACATACATAAAATATAGTAGGAACCATGCCTTGGCTTGAAACTACAAACTTATCACATATCAAACTCATTCAAAAACACTTCGCATATATAAATCGTTCACTGTGGAAACAAGGGCAAAGTGGAAAGGAAATTGCTAAGGGTCGAGTAAATTTGTTAAGAGTATAAGGAACGAGGGAAAAACTTGGGTCACGGTCAAAACTTCTTCGAATCTCGTCACCACCCTTAGGGTGTTGTAAGTTCATTTCAACTATTTTCATATTTCATTTTTTCGCGTAATAGTTAATATCACATGTAAACAATTATAGTAGCACCTTAAGAATCGATCGCATGAATGGTATAAAACGTTAACGCAAACCTTAAGCTGATAACAAACCAAATAGAAATGTTTTTATATCAACTAAACTCATAACATGTGGCTTGTGTTATTTTATAAACTCTCGTTACACTTTTTCTTAAGAACCTTAGTCGCGTATAGCATTTATCAACATCACCCAACTTTTGTTTTCGCGAATGAAACCATTATTTCACTTAGAACCAATTTTAACGACGCTAAAATCGCCCTAAGCAAACTATTAATCGTTCCTAAGTATCGTTTGCCTCTAAAACACCCAACGAGACCGTATTGGTCCTAAAGCCTAGTCGCGTCAAAATCCAAGGCCCAATTAGCGTTTATCCAACCCATTAATGATAAAAGTTTGTCCATAAGCTAAGCTAATGTGAAAGTTTAACATGTTAACTAAAGTCGAAACATGTTTTTGGACCTAATTTGCAAAAACTATAACATTCGGGTGAATAGTAAACATTTTGGAAAGTTAAAGTGTATATATGTACATTGTACGTGTGCATGTAAAAGTCCATGGTAGAAACTGTAAATATGAGAAACTCGCTTTGAAAAGGTAACTAAAAGTTTTGGGGTCAAAAGTGTAAACTACGAAACTTTGAGGACCGAAAGTGTAAATATAACTTTTGTGACTAATTTTGTAAAGACAAATTTCTAAGGGACCAAAATTGTAAATATTTCATATTTTGAATAAGAAACATATTTGGGTATAAATTGCCACTTTTTTCAAAGTATAGGGTCTAAATCTTACATTTTATAACTTGAGGGTAAAAAGTGTAAATTTGAAAAAATGTTTAGAAAACTTATTACGACTTCATAAAAACGAGTAATCATTACGTCGATAACTAACTGAACCTCTCTATATATATATATATATATATATATATATATATATAGGGATATCTTGGCTACAATTTTTGTAGCCAATTAGCTACAATCCCTTATATAAAATACACAACCAATGAATCAGGGCCCCACAGAAAATAATCAGGACCCACAAAAAGAATCAGGGACCCACATTTATACACACAAAATTGTAGCCAATTAGCTACAAAATATTGTAGCTAATATATTCCCATATATATATATATATACATTATATATAAGAGGAGGCATGCCACATAAAATGCCACTTGGCATTCCATAATGCCATGTCATCATTGAATTTATATGGCATTTTTTTTAATTTATTTTGAATTTTGTGTTTTTTTAATTTTTGAATTAGAAAATTCGGATATGTTATAGTGTATTTTTATTTTTTAATTTTTTTAATGCCAGACAAATCAATTAAAATTCGGATTAATTAGTTTCAAAAAATTGTCATTAACAAGATTCGAAACTGAGTCATTTATTCCACACAAATGCTTCAACCACTAGACCAAGCCAGTTTTTTTGATTTACAATACAAAAATAAGTAAGTTGTGCTTAAATAATTCATATTGTTAAGCTATATTTAAGTAATAGATTATGTTCATCATAATCACTCTCCTAAATCACGATCCAATATCTTCCATTCCAAAATCATAAGAACCCTAAGCAACCTCAGACGACACCAAGGTCGACCTTTTCAAGAAAACCCTTCTTCCAAATTCTACAATATTTGTTGTAAGCATATATGTTTGTAACAGTTTAAATATTACTGCATATGAAGGTGTATGTAATTGTATTTATTTTTTTGTCTACTTTTTGTTGTTCTTGATATATATGGCACATGAACCAGAATCGCTAACTAGGGAGTGTAAACTGAACCCAACATACACATGCTTACGCTGGATTTATGTTGCTTTGAAGATCCTTCTGTAAAGAGTCAACCCATGTGTGATCATTTTCCTATCAAGTATTTATGTAATCCATGAAAACCCAAAACAAATAGTTTCAAAAATCAGTGCCAACACCCTCACTATGTCATACAAATGAATTTAGTGCAAATTCTTTTGCCATGTCCTTTTTTATTTCACTTCTGTCTTTGTATAGGTTTGTTTTAGCACTGATCTCGGCTTTTTGTCGGTCTAAATATGAACTTTTATCAGATAATGGGGTTGCTAACTTAGTTGAAATACATTAAGCTAATTCCTTTTGCGATAAAAAAAATACAACTTCTGATTGGCTATACGCAACCTCCACTTAAGAGGACAGTTGTGTCTGGAACTGCTTTCGTTGACAGTAAGGGTAAAAGAAAGATAGGGGACCTTGATATGGTGCATGTTAATCCTCCAAAAAAACGTAACCAGGATGACAATTCCACTCATGCTTATTATACATGCTTATGATTTCCTGTTATTCAGTTTTGATATATGTATGTATAACATAGTTTTATAATATATGTATGTATAAAATAGTTTTATTTCAGTTTTGATACATGCTTATGATTTCCTGTTATGCAGGAGGATTGCCAAGAATGAAGGGGTATGAGGAGGGCTTATGGAGCAGTATGGGACATGCCGAACCCACCAGAAGGAACTATCAACTTGAGGTTCCAAGTGAGTGGTTCTAAGTGGGTTCAACTTAAGAGTTTAATTCAAAGTGAGTGGAAGGCGGGGGATACTTTCGACACTGCACTTCAGCTTGATTGAGTGGAACTCCGCGATAAGAATGGGATAATTGTACATCTTCATACGATTATCTAAATATAGCTAATTAATGTTAGCAAATAATACATGTTTGGCTTTGTTAATTGTAAGTTTTATCTGTGTTTTTAGTAATATATTTTCTGATATGTTATATGCTTGAATAATTAGTAAATCAATTGATATAACCCATAATAGCAATGCGAGTTCAAACAGCTAAGTTGAATAGCGTTTGAAGGTGTATTAGAGGATCCTTCATATAGGCAGTAGTAGGTTATGTCGTTGGTGTACATGTAACTGTCACATCTTAATAGATATGCTTTAGTTCATAACCCGCGTTTATGCTACAATCGTTTAAGTTTATTATTTTCACTGGTAGATTATGTTATATGTTTGTCTTTTATAATGTATAATGTGCGTCTTTGTTTCTGGATAATGGACATATAAAGCCTTTTTGCTTCTTAAAAAAAATGTTTCACAAGGTCTTAAACTAAATATTAGAATACAAAATGCTTATATTCAGCCCATTAATCTCAGGTATTACCATGATTCTTTGTCGTGATTATTTCTGTAACATTCACTTAGCAGTAATATATTCTTTCACAGATGACACTTCAGTTTGTTGGTTCCAGTTAATTCATTGATTGACACGTGACGAGCTATTGGAGCTGGTCATGTGAAATATACATATCATATAGAATTTGGAATTTGGAATTATAGATGTGTGTTTCTATACTAGCTCTGATGTTCTAAATTTTGCATGGTTAGCACGGAAAGCTTCACCATTAAAATCTTATTTTCAATCAGGTGAAGATTATCGGAGCTTTATTCAAGGGTCAGTGATGGAGTGAAACAGAGAGGAAGTGTTGAGGGAAAAAGAGATGGCGGAAAAGAAGATGGAGAACAAAGACTTCTCTGCGGCTCTAAAGATTGCAGTCAAGGCGCAAAAACTTTATCCTGAACTTGAAAATGTTTCGCAAATGATTGTAGTATGTGAAGTAATACAGAGGTGACACGTGTTATATATTATTCAGCACCGGTCAAGTAAAAAAATAGTTAGAAAGGAAGCGGGTCAGGCGAGGCAAATAGGTTAAAAGGTGCCCATATATTTTTCTAAAAATGTTTACAAACTCTATTCACTTTGCATTAAGTGAAACCACATGCACCCGTGCCCAGCCTAACCATCTTGGTGATGGATTATTACTTAATACTTCAGATTTATTGGCAATATTTATAACCCAATGTATAGTTAATTGTCACAACCATATATTTTTCTGCTTATGGTTTACTTAAGATGATAACCAGATTTATTGCCAACATTTATAAGCCAAGGTATAGTTAATAGTCAAAACCAAAGTTATAACCTAACTCATAACACTAAAGACGATAATGACAAAACCATATTTTTCTGCTTATGGTTTACTTAATAGTCATAGCCATATTTTTACATTACAGACAATTGGTGTTTGCATCTCTGGAACTCCGTTGTTTGATTTTTTATCGTCAAAGAGAATGATGAATTGTACACGATGAAGGTAACTTACAGTTTATATTATTTTCAGTCTCTACCCGTTGAACAAACCGAATTTGACATTATTAATCCAAGATTCCCTTGAATACCAAAAGTCAAGCAACTTCAATATGGTTGGTTTTTCTTTTATCTGTTTGCTTCTTTTCTTTTCTTTAGCTAAGGATGTATCCAGAGAGAAAAAAGAATTTTTGGAAAGTATGATAACCAATTTAGGGTTTTGGATTAAAGAAAATGAACTGTATAATAGGTATAATGTCGACTAAGCTATGGTCGGTTTACGCAGTTAAGTTGATAGCTACAGAGAACAAAAATATGTGATAATCTTTATTGACAACAGGAAGGAATGGAAAATGGGAATGAAATCTGCAAGCTATGTTGCTTCTTCACCAGGAGCATCAAACGCATTATAATTAAGGGGCTACAGATTGGATATAATTCTCAAAACCATCTAAATTATAATTTAACCTTTAAATTATACGTAAGATATATTTATTTGATAGTACTATATCATTATTGTTAATTTGCAGGACATGATTCCACATATTTCAAATCAACGGATGGCATTTAAGTGAGTACATGTTTAGTCCTGATGAATGATATTATGATCATCTATTAAAGTAATTGTAAATATTTCAGGTGCTTATAATTTGGTAGATGTCTGCTCTCGCCATGTTATCGAAGGTAATATCTATGTTTTTCCACGCACATAAGCGTTCATGTTAGGCTGCTGTTAAATAGTTTATTAACCTGGTAGGTACAAATGCTCCGACACCAAATGTAGACAGTTGTTGTGGATGGCGCTAACGAAACAAACACCGGCTACAGGTAAGTAAGATATCAATGCCAAAAGTAAGTCGACCACGGTTTGTAAGACAAACACCGGCTACAGCTAAGTAAGATATCATGCGATTTCAGGAAACTCGGAGACACATCACTACACTGATCCTTATAAATTTGCTCCTGCTATAGGAATTAATGAAGGTCCAGAAAAAGGTTCTAGCGGTACGCGTGCCAACAACAGAGAATGGCAACCGCAAATGTCAAAAGTAAGTTGACCATCGTTAGTAACAGTGACTTGGCAACCTTGAGGTTTGTGCTGAACGACATGGTGCATCTTGCTACGGGTAAGAATCTTTTGGTTATGGTGTGAGAAGTTGAAGCAAAATGTGACACGGCTGAGATTAAGATGCAAGAGGCGTTAGACATGCATAGTGCTGTAAAATAGGAATGTGTGGGTTTGCTAGGAAGCCTTGTAGTGGTGAGTTTGGGATCTTTTTCAATACATGTTGATCTTCATTTGTTGTGTCTTTGTGTTTTACTATAGATACCAGCTATTGCAAAACTGCTAAGAAAAACAAAGTGATTTAATTACTTGAATGAGCATGTTGGCTTCACATATACTATGCCACATCTATTCTTAATGTCTTTAGTATAGGGAGATACGTATTGCCTGTACGATCGTTACATGATAAGTACTATAGATACAACTATGAAAGGTCATAATAAAAGCTTCTCTAGAAATCAAAGACTAGCATGTACAGGAAGAAATATAATGGAAAATTTCGATTCTTTGATGTTAAGCGTATTGTATTTTGTACTTTTTTTTGCGTAATTGCGGATTGCTAAAAAAAAAGTGGAATTAAACCCGAAAATTGTTGCTTCCTTTGTAAAATGGGACTGTACCTATGTGTTACAGCAGCCAAAGTGGGCGAGAAGTACCTTGGAAGTCCAGGACTGATCGAGTTGCTGCAAAGAGGATTGATATCGATGACTTGAGACCGTATCTAAAGCTGTAATTGGTTTTAAACCAACAAGTAATCATTTTGATCTGCAATCACAGGCAAGTCAAACCTCAATTTTGCCAATGATATTTTCGTTAAATTTCTTTCACATCTGATCAAAATTTTCCAATGACAAGTAAACCAAACCTTCAAATATGATTTTTTTTTTTTTTTGTTATTTGTCAATAAGTTGAAATTAAGGATGTAGCAACAGTTCTTAGATTAAGGTGGTGTGGGACTGTGGGTATGATATGCTTATTCAAAACTTTTTATATAAGTCATATATTATTCGGTAAGCAGCTTGGATTGCAAAAATATAACTTTAACCAACGAGAAAAAAGTTTATTTAGGAGTTTGAGAGTGCATCTGCTTAGTAGAAACAATTAATTTGGTTTTTGCTAATTTTAACCGTTAGAACTTAATTTAGGTAATAGCACAATGGTAGTCTCGCTGCTACTAACTCCTTTGGACTACTTATGATGTTGAAAAAGGCACTACTCGGATGTGTTACTTTACACATGCTTTTATTGTAATGAATGGAATTGAGTTGGTTACATTCCAAATGTTCCTGTCATTGTGGCAATTATGGTTCCAATTTGGTTTACATGCACTATTTTTTTGAACGACATATTACAAGAGCATTTTATTAAAAGAATTCGATACGCAATGAAGCTTGATGAAGCTTATGAGCTTATTTTCTCCTAGGACAATATGGTGGTAAGTTTTTTACTGTGTGTGATTATGTTCCATATAAACTCCACTTCAAATTTCTACGTAGCACATCATGAAAAACAACTTAAAAGCTTATATCTATACTATACTACAAGTTCTTATTTATAATTGCTTATTTGCTTTAGCAATACTTATGGATCTCTTACAGCTTAATGGGTTGCGTTTTGATCTTATGGGTTATAAATTAATGAGCAGGTAAATGCTATCTTATTGAAGCTCTTTGACTATTCCATTAATGTGTTTTTTTCTGTGCTATAATTTAATGGCATAGACAAATGGCTGGTGATTTTTAATGTTAAATTGAGATATATGAGAGAGGACATTAAGTTAATATGTGCCTTTGAGCCCAATATCAGCACACCCCAGCTCAATCTTTTCAATATATATGGAAGGACAATGGTTATTTAGTGGTGACTGGAACAAGATTGTTGCTATACAGTTACATACACGTATTAAAATGAATCTAAGTGAGGTGATTTTCTTATTATTGTAACGGTTTGTTGCTGAGTTGCAGTAGGTTGCGCAAAAATGACATCAGAAAACGTTCCACGTGTACATGTTATTTAATTGTTTGCTTTTATATATTCTGTCCATGAACTAATGTCTCCATTCCTTTATATAGCTTATTTTATTGACTCGGTGTATACACTTACGTGCTTTAAAAACTTGTGTCTAATAATAATACAATTCTAAGAGAGCTCCCAACTCCCAAGTCTTACTTTTTGAATTCCATTGAAGGCAGTCCTTCCTCTTGGTAATGATCCACCTGCTATCACGTCACTATGATTTAACCACAACAGGCAGATTCTAGCAGCTGCAATCGATGGAATGATTCACATTTTTAGGTTTTTTTTTGGTCTTTCCAAATACTCTCTTACACTTTGTTCTATTATAGCTAATTACCTCTTTTTTGAGCTGTACACTCGCATCAAAAAAGAAGTTTAAAATCCCTTGCCTCTCCTTTTATGGTATGAACTGTTATACAGGTGTTGTGAGCCGAGAAGTTGCTTCAAAACCAGCTTCTATCAGGACCTGAGTCAGATGATGAGTTAATCACGGTTCCAAAGTTCCCTTGGATCAAAGTCAGTAGGAACGACTTTGATGATCCTTTTAATAAACGGGATCCAATAACCAATGGACTTCGTAATGGAAAGTGTTATAGCATCAGCAAATAGCTATGGTCTGATTGCAAATAGCTTTTACGAGCTAGAGCTGATGTTTCTAGACTATCTAAATCGTGAAGCTAAGCCTAAAGCATGGTAAATGGACCCCTTTGCTTAACGTAGCATTTGGTTCTCAAGCATAGATTACACCATGATAGATGGAAGTCATAGCAGAGAGTTTGGAAGAATCTGAAGTGAATTTCTTGTGGGTGGTGAGGAAGTCAGAGAAAAGTGTTCTTAACGAGCTTGGAGAGAAAGTGGGAGAACGAGGGTTTATTATAACAGAATGGGTGAACCAAAGGGATATACTAAAGCATGAGAGTGTGAAAGGTTTTCTAAGCCACTGTGGTTTTCTAAGCACGAGAGTGTGGAAATGACTTTGACATTACTGCTATATAGAGTAGCAGCTTCAAACCCACTGGTCAAATATGCATTTGTTGAGGTATTACAACAATCGGCTTAAACAACTATGGCACGGGTTCTAAAAGCTTGATTTTAACAGTTAAGTTCTCTTGATGCTTCTAAAAATGCATTAAAATGAGATTGTACCCATCTGATGCTTTTGTCAAAGTTGTTTATTTCTTAAATATATAGATAACTGTAATGATTCTTGACACTGCAAAGTGCAACATTTTATGTAAAGATCTATTTGGATTAGTTATTGTTGGCCCTTTTTTAATTGTATTTAGTCAAGTATACTTAGTATTATTAGTATTTAAGTACTTATGGTTTATGGACATATTTGTGTATTAATGTATTGGACGAATTAGGCCTGCACAAATGGGTATATGCAGCCCATATTGTGGCAGTTAAGAATTGGCAGTTACATGGCAGTTACACCCTATAGACACAACGTTTGGAGGGAAACCATAACTGTCATTTGGTGCCTTTTAGGAACATATATAAGTGTAGATTTCTGTAAACAGAAATCAATCAACTTTATCAACTTTTATCTATGCTATACCTGTTATTGTTATATACCTTTTACCCTATACTGTTACACACCAATGTTCATTTATTTTATCTGTTTTGTGTGCATCAGTATGAGTTGGGAGGTCAAAACAAATATATATTTTTTGCAGACATATTTTTTGCTTTCCTGTCTAACATACCACATGTCATTACAAGAAAATGCCATGTGAAGGAAATAGAGAAACTGGAGGCGAGTGTTGAGGCTGCAATCAGGATTCTTGCTCGGACTAAAAAGATAGTATAAATCCTTGAAACACCCAAACACCAGTACTCGATCAGCACGACTGATGCAGTTAACTATTAAGAACCACCGGAGAAAACAAGTATACTACCTCCACGTGTTACCTCCTCCAATATTGCTGTTGCGGTGTCTATTGTTGGGAAAATAAGTCCCAAACTGTGTAATGTATTTTCTTAACTACCAATCAGTAAAAAATGATTGAAAAGGGATTTGAATCAGCAGCCATTTGCAAACCATGTAGAGACAACGACCAGGGAGAATGTTGTCAGGCAGCCCACTAAAATTGTTGGCGCACAAAATTTGGCAACATCCCCTTCTTCACTTGATTGCATAACGCTTGGGTTCTCAGCTGCTTTTGAATGTCTGGTACCTTTTTAAGATATATAAAGACAAGGAGTGCCAAAGGAGCGGGTCAAAATGAGATCTGTTCAATGCAGCTAGATCAAACAGGCAAAATGGTTGTCAGATATATTTTGTATAATTATAACATTGATATGTAATTAAGTTAATGTTTATAATTGTATTTACTGTTTGGATTTGTGATTTGTATCAAAAACCAAAAATATGTAACTAACAACTCATTTTGGAAATGCAATCCTTAAAAATACTATACCCTTGCTTGAATACCACTTGAAATGGTGAGATTTAGTGTGTGTGATTGTGTTTGAGTGTGAATAGAATGACTTTCACAAGGGCTTATTTTTAGCACAAGTTTAAGGTAAGTCAAAAAGGGCTTTTTGCTTATGCATGGTCTTACTACACAAGGTGGGAAAAAGGTGTATTGGGTTTGGGGGAGTGCTTGGGGTGGCTCAAAAGTTACAATCTAGCTTTCATTCATTTTTTGATCATTTAAAGTAATTTATAAATTATGTAAATTTTAGTTTTTAGATTGTTTAGATGATGAACAATGACTTTGTTTTTTCTTCATTTTCAGGTTAATTATGTCTTACAACTTGCAAGAGCTTTAGCTTCAATGACAGATGTCAATCGAGTTGATTTACTCGATTCGAGTTACGGCAAACAAACAGAAATGAAATCTCCATCGAATTTTGATGATATGATGCATGAGATAAGAGAGAGTACTGGTGCTTATAGAATTCGTGTAACATTTGGTCCAAAAGACAATTATTTTGTATTTGAATTTAAAACATATACTTTCGTTCGGATAACTTATAACTTATATTGTCTCATATCTGTTGAACATTTACATTTATTTATTTTCATTCTTAATTCATTCAATAAACATGTTGGTATGTTTAGAACTTATTTTCCTTGTCTTATTTTTTTCAACGATATTAATAAATGGGCGGGCTATGTAACTAAGATGTCGTTTTTCTTTAACTATATTGGTATGTACATAACTTATTTTCCTTAACTTAATTTTGTTATTGCAATACCCAAATTGTCTTTTAAATTTGTGCAATGCCCCATATGATCATTAGCCCTTCTAATAATAAGATGCCGTTTAAATTTAACTGTAGGCAATTCCTTATTGTGGTGTGTTTTGCAATGACTACTTATAAAAGTCAAGGCCAAATATTGTTGCAAGTTTTGTTATTTTTTGAGAGATCAGTTTTGTCCCATGGCCAACTATATGTGGTTGTCTCCGGAGTAGCATGAAAGGATTGGAGATTATTTGTTGTGGTAAGGATGGTAATTACGCGAAATTAACAACAAACATTGTGTATAAAGATATATACGTTAAAAATTTCAATAATTGTTAACTCGCAAGTATACTTCATTCTTAATGAATTAAAAAGAAAAATTCATACGTTTATATATTATTTTTCATCAACTAATACCTTCCAACGAAACAAAAAAAGGTAACATCTCTTATAAACAAAAAAACAAGTAAATACAGGAATAGTTACTTGAGTACCATCTGTGTTAAAAGCCATCACACGCAACCGATCGCTACGATCTTTGGAGAAGACAACAACCTGAACCGATTCAAGGCCCAATTCAGCTACTATTGCATCCCAGTCTTCGGCCCTCATGTGATACTTATATTGCCCTTCTGTCACATCATAGTTCACGCGGACAATGAATGCCTATTGATTTGCAATGATCCTTATTCTCGCGTTATGAGGCAACCCATGAAAGAACTGAGCAGAAAATGTCTGATGTAGAAGATGGCGTAAAAAAACTACAAGCTTCAAAACAAATAATATATATAAAATAAAGGATCAAATACAATATAAACAGTTATAAAAATCCAACAACAAACACCTGTGGAAAGTCAAGGTAAGGCCACACGCGATTCACAAGCCTTTGCGAACGTTTTCTTGCTCCTGGATACCCGCCCACCTCATATCCATTATCATCATATATTGTCACGTAAAATGTATCATCTCCCTGTTGGATAAAGTGTAATAAAGGGGCGAAGTATCTGGCTAACATAAGCATAAGTGTAGTTGTGTCACATGCCACTTTCGCATGTAAATAAAATGTGTAAATTTATGATTTTTTAGATGGCCCAGCTGCGTGAAGGCATTACAGAACTGCTGCAACATGAAAAGTTGTGTGCTCCATTGGTACGTGTTTGAGTTTGACATTCTTTTGATAAAATGTTAGGCGTTACCCTTTATGTAACCTTTATTATAAAATAAAAAACAATCATTGACATTGGGAAGTAAGTTTCTGTCACATATGTTCAGTAGCCAATGTTCAGAAGAGGAGTTTTGGCTTTTTAAGAAAATGGATGATGAAAGAAGACAGAAGGAAAGATACTGATCTTACCTCATGGAAGATCATGAAGTACCTGACTTAAGTAAGGAAACAACTGAACGTGGGTCAGGTCGATGATAAGGTGTGGAGAGTTGGAAGTAAAGAGATTGGTTGCTAACTCAGAGATGATCAATAAAGGCATTGTGTTCAATGTTGTGAAGAAAGAGGATTTGAACCCATCAAATAGAAGCTTTGATTAGGAAAATAATTATTCTCCTACAGAGTTGGCTGCCGAGTGTGTGCAACTCGATTGTCCGGAAAAGGAGACTGATGCTAGCTCGTCTTCTGAAGATGGTGACACAGATAACCAAGTCAACAGGCCCGACACCATTTGTTACCCGAAGGATAATAGCAGCCCTATTGATGATAATGATGATAATCACACATTGACACATGTACCCAGGATTATTAATTAGTATCTTATCATTTTCAGGTTTACAAAGATCTTGCTCAATAGTTGATCGCCTGATATTATACATTCTTAAACCAATCATTCTGAACTAATCTGTATGTTGAAATCCCAGATGTCCCTTTAATTGTAAACGACGTCATTGAAACCCGCCAATTCCTTAATGGAACTTGATATTGGCACATAAGAACACCAATCTCGTGGGGGTGCATTAATCAATCCGGAAGACAACCAAAGAATTGAACCTAGACTAGACACAGATTTTGCTTAGGCTTGTGGTTTTAGAGTTTTTGTCCAAATCATCTACTTTGGTATGGTTTTTAGTTCCTCTAAAAATGAAAGTTAAAATGACATTTAACCTTCATGTAAAAGGTAAATGTTTCTAAAAAGGTAAGCTATGTTGGGATATGTGCAGATACGAATCAGGAAAGAATAGATGAAGCTGGTGGTCTCTCTTCCCTGTTGGCGCTCCTTAAAAGCAGAAGCTTTGACAAAACAATTTGCAGAATAGCAGTTGATGTGGAATGGTAGCTGGAGCTATTGCCAATCTATGAAGAAATGGTAAGTAAGTGTTTTTCATGTCCCTTTGTTGGGTTACGTGATAATGACATACTGCTACTATATATATGGCTCTGATTACTCTATTCTATTACTTGCTCCATTATAATCAAACAAATTCATTTCAATTGACGAATCTATTTACTTTGACACATTAGTGGCATGTAATTTAAGCTACTTTGAGATTAGATATTTGTATATTAGAATATGCAGTTACGAATATCGACTCTGGATGTAAGGCTTTGGAATTTGTTGGATTCTATGAAGATGATGAAATAAATGCAAATCAACCATTTGTTTCACCAAATAATAATCAGGTCTGTGATACTTAAATATATCATATCCTATTAAAAATTATACCATATTTTAAGATACTTAGAAGTATTGAAAAAATTTAAATAAATGACATTATAAAATTGGTTTTTTACAGATATCCCAGACGCATAATAAACCAAAGAACAATGATTGGGAAAATGCATATAACTATGATGAGATTCAAGCTCCTTAAACCATGAATTCAGATGTTAACGCGCTCCTAGCATTAACAACTGATAACGAAGATGATACGACTGAGATTGAAAAAAATGATGAGGTAATTGCTAAATAGAAATCAATGGGTCAATACAAGAATGAGTCGCCTGATAAGTTGGGTTAGACTGTTTATGCAACTATGTAGATACGAGTAACACGTTTGAGTATTTTCGTAGTGGTTATATCATTCTGATAAAATAATGTCTGATATGGAGAAGATTTAAATGAAATACGTGCTACTTATTTTCAGATGGGTCTTTTGTCTTTGAGTATCAAAACCTTAGAGAGTAATGTGACTGCTCTATAATCGGCGGCACCATAATTCAACTATGATTGTAATTTTTATGCAGCCATGCTGATACTCTGAAAAATTATCCTGCTGCTAAAAAGGTTCCAAAGGAAGGTAGGTACATATTTTCCCACACTTTTAATAACAGTTCCAAACACCCCCTTATTTTTCCATCAAGGTTTGTTGAGTATAAATGTTATTTTTCAGTTCAGAAAAACACATCTGTGTGGACGCAAGAAGACATATAGCAACCTCAACAATTTGATTTTTTCATTTGGTTTCTTTATAGAATTAGGAAAATAGCGGTGAAAAATGTTCTTATAGAAAAGTGGAATATACAGAGAATATTGTACTAATGGTACACCAATATATTGTAAGAAAGCGTTACTCCACAAAATAATAGCAAAAACGGCAAACATTTTATATGTATGTTATAACAAGAAATATTTAATACTTAAAAGTATATAGAAGATGAATAAAAGTTAACGTTTATTTCTTTCAGTTGTTAATGTATTCAATAAATAACATGGTATATTTATATCTTATTTTTCATTATCTTAAAGCTCTTCCCATTGACAATATTTCAGCAAATATACCATCCGAATCTTGAAGCAAGGGGTAAACAGAACGAGCATATTGTGGGGCCTCATAATCATCTCTTGGCTGATCTCATTGCTGAAAGACTCGTATTTTCAGTAGATGCTATGATACTGTGAACTACGGCTCTAATCTTCTCAACAGAAGCAGCAGCTTTCATCGAAGACGAGGTATTTACTCCAGTTTTGAACAGACTCGGGACTATAATTTTTGATGGACCAAGAAACTTGCTAAATGATATAGAGATATGCTTTTGGGTCTGTGTCATTATTAGGTTTAAAGACCATGGAACTTTAAATGTAACAACTTTTAATAGCGTTGATGTTGGAACAACTTTAGAAAAAACAAAGCTCCTACTACAACTGGTGCTCCTGCCCCAATTTCTACAACCGGTTTATTCTTTAATCCTCACATTTTGTCACTGTGGTTAGCGGTTTCACCATCCTTCGTTGACTCGGCAATCCGCTCTTCAGCCGTATCCTTAAGATCTGAACCAATGTTTCCTTAAACCGGCTAAAGTACTAACATCTAAAACAAAATGTTAGAAAGTAGTTACCTCCTTTTAGCCGTTTTATGGATTATGGTAACATCAATTATAGTTTTTAACCGTTTTATTTAACTTTTAATTACTTTTTAGTACATATTTTTTATACTAAATCCTAAAAATAAAAACCACAAATCAAAGTACTTACCTGCTTTTAGACGTTTTATGGATTATGTTAACATCAATTATAGATCTTAACCGTTTCATTTAACTTTTAATTACTTTTTAGTACATATTTGTTCTACTAAATCCTAAAAATAAAAACAACAAGTCATACCCGTCCATCGGACGGGTTTTGACACTAGTATATATATATATATATATATATATATATATATATATATATATATATATATATAGTCCGGTTCTAGAGAAAAGTGTAATTAGAGAGAAAATGGAGAAAAAAAAGTTTCAGGGTAGATTATGTAAACAGATGAAACTTGAAGGTCAAATGTACAAATTAGATACAATCACGCCTTATGCGTGTGTTATACCCTTTTTCACCACACAAAAAAACACACATAAACACACACTCACACCATCTACTCACACCAGCTCCCTCCCCGATCAAAATCCGTCAACATCACCACCAGCTCCACCGCCGCCACCAGCTCCACCGTCGCCACCAGCTTCCGATAAAAAAAATAACTCCGATCAAAATCAAAATGAAGAAAAAAACATTTAGGAATCGTAAGTGCCCTAATTTTCGTGTTTATTCTCGATCAAAATCAAGATTTACAATTTTGTTTGATTTTTCAATTTCTCGCTACTGTGAGTCCACGAACTATCGAGAAGGAAATAACAAGCGCACAACATCGGTCGAATGTAAGTTCCTAATTTTAGGTATTTATATTTTTATTGTATAATTGTTGCATCTGTGGTAGTAATTTTTGATATGATTAAGGTATAGTTTCAGTGCATCTCTGATATTAATTTTAGTTAGTAATATGTAACAAGTTATTATAGATATGATTAAGGTATAATTTTAGTGCATCTGTGTTAATAATTATTGCTTATTATACCTAGTGCACCAGAATATGCAAGTAGTACATCAAACTAGTTGATCATAGCATCATATTGTATGATTAGTGCATCAATATGATGGTTAACACTGTATATAAATATGTATATAACAATGTATGATTAGTGCATCAATATGATGGAAGAATATTCTACATGCAAAAATAGGGAATCAAATTGATAGTTAAAGCATATAAATATATTATTAATGCATCAAAATAGTATTATTAGGGCATCAAACTGATGGTCAAAGCGTACAAAAATAAGTTTGCATTATTAGTGCATCAAAAAATGGTTAGTTGAAATGGTTGTAGCATCTAAATGTTTAATCAATCCAAATTTAAATTTATGGCATCTAAACTTAAGTCAATCTAAATTTAAGTTTGAGGCATCCAAGTTTAAGTTTAGGGCATCTAAATTTAAGTTCAATGCAAAATTATATGATTAATGCATCAAATGGTATGATTATTGCATCAAACTGATGGTTGAAGCGTATAACATAAGTTTATGACTAATATGTTTGCATTATTAGTGCATCAAAAAATGGTTAGTTGAAATGATTGAAACGTCTAAATGTGTAATTAGTGCATCTAAACTTAAGTTTAAGGCATCTAAATTTGATTTTAAAGTTGAATGCATATGAATATACTTCTTTATTTAAACACTATATAAAATATCAGTATTATGACACCTATTTTCAATTTAAATTTCAGCAAACGAATCGGACAACAATATCGAAGAAGAAGAAGAAGGCAATTGGGGGTAATTCTCGAAGCAAAAGATAAATCTCAAAATAGTAAGTCGAGGAAGACATTCGAGAATTCATGGGATTTTACAAATCATATTATTTCAATATCAGCTTTTTTATTTGATATGTATACGTACAATATTTATGTGTATACTGAATACTTCATGTATAAATATTTATTTATTTATTTATTTATTACATACTACACATTATTCATTGCAGCATATGTTTCATGTGATTAACGCATCAAATATATGAATGTTTTCAGTATATTTACATTGCTCAGTATACATATATTTCAATGCGACATAAATTAAATTGTTCATTACGACATATATACACTGTTAATTTAATCATATGTTTCATGTTAAGAACAATTTTAATTATGGAGCATCAGTTTGTATATTTATGGAGCATCAATGGTTAATATTACAAAGATCTTTGCTATACTCAAAGTGCATCTGTATGTAATATTGAATTTGTGGTGCATCTATATGAGCATTAGTCTAGTTAGATGTAGTCTCTGTCATTTGCGAAATTGAGTTGTATGCTTGATTGTTTATCTGATGCACTAGAAGTTGAACTAAGATGAAATAGGTTTTAATTTATGGCGTTTGAGCATGAGTTAGGTTTGATGTAGTCTATGTCATGTGCGAAACGGATTTTTTATGCAGGATTATTTATCTGAATGCAAAATGCAATGATTTAAAAAGAATAGATGAAGTAGTTTATGATTTAAAATGAATGATATTATTTTAAGATTAGTTAATGAAGGGGTTGTACATGATATAAAAACTGGAATTCGTGGACGTAATAAGACGAAACAAACTAAAAATGTACCTGAAGAAACGCCCGGTGGTAGTCCGAAGGGGATGTGTTTTTTAACTTCACTTGTTGGGGAATGTGATCTAGTCATGAAGGGTAAGCGTTGCTTGTTTGATGTGTGTAAAATTGTTTGTACGCTTTTTTAATTTTGGAGCATCAGTTTGTATATTTTAGGAGCACCAATGGTTAATACTACAAAGATCTGATACAATGTATTATTTATTATGCATCAGTTGGTATACTCAAAGTGCATCTGTATGTAATATTGAATTTTGGTGCATCTGTATGTAATATTGAATTTTTGGTGCATCACTTGTTACATTTCAGGTGCATCAATATGATTATATTTGCAGCATATGTAGTATTTATATTTGCAACATACTTTTAATGCGCCCACAAACTCGAACGTGTTTCATTATGTAGGCAACGACAATCTCAGTACCGACACAAATAAAAGCCAAAATAGGAAGAAGAAAATAGCTACAAAAAAAGGAAATCAAGTGAAGTAACACAAATTAAACGTGGCAATGACAAAAAGAAACAAAAGGTCGCGGAAGAAAATACAGTTCTTGTACCAAAAAAGACGTTCCCAACTATTAAATCTAGGTCGTCACCAAGAGATTTATTAGAAATTTTAAAAAGGTTGACAGTTGTCCAGAAAGAGAACATTGTTGACATGGGGTTTGGATCGTTGTTGGACGGGAACTTCGATATAAAGACAACACCAACAAAACTGGGAAAGTGGGTGGTAGACCGCTTTGATCCCTGAAACATCAACAATCAAGATGGGAGACGGTAGATCAATCCTGATGACTGCAAATATGATACAAGAATCGCTTGGAATCCCGATGGGAGATACCATCAGTATGCGCGTCTTTAACAACAGAGTTCCCGCTAATCGTTGAATGGAGGCACACATGATTATCCGTGATGATAGATTCTACTTGAAAAATGTGGTTGAACCGATTGTAGAACATCACACTGGACGGGAGTTCAAGCTAAATTTCCTTGTTGCATTCATCTCGATTATCAGCGAATGCACAAAAATGGGACGATAAACCAGAAGTTTTTGCAGTGTATCGAAAAGGAAGAAGATATCAAGAATATGGATTGGTGTACATACTTGTTGCAAACAATGAAGAAATAAAAAAGAGAGTACAACATTCATCGTGGTTCGGGTCCACTTCTGCTAATGGTGGTAAGTATTGTACAAACATTTAAGTGCTTCATAATCCAACAAAATAATGCATCTGCATGGTATATTTATGCTAATTTCTTTGTATTATTATCTTTGCAGCTTTTGTATCTAAACTCAACCATCTCAGAAGAGGTTGAAGTTGCTCAAGAAAACCCAGCTATCAAAGCATGGGACACGAAAACCTAAGATCGAGAAAAACAGGAAGTGAAAATGGGAGGTTTTGGAAAGTTACCAATTAAAGAAGGGCGCAGTACATTGCGTAAAAGAAAAGCGAGGCCTTACAAAGTACAATCGTGAATTCCAAAAATCACCGTGTAATATGTACAAGTTATCATATATTACAAATTGTCATGTATTACAATAATTTCGTGATATTTAATAATAATCACTAAATCAATTTGCAGCGAAACAATTGGAGTATGCACAAGAAGACATCATACACCATTTCTATACACCAAGAATTGATATTGGGGACGGAATATGTGGGATAGGTGAACCTTCAAATAAGGCTGAAGCATTCAAAATATTCAAAAGTAAAACATCAGAGGTATGTATGTGCATACATCAGGGTTGCTATGTACATTTATACGCATATGCTATGTATATTTAGTACATATGATACGTAAATTATATGATTGATGCAACAAATAAATAAAATTACACGTGTATGATATGTATATTTAGTACACCAGGATTGCACAAAATCTCTTAAACCAGTTATATGTGTCTTTTTAAAAAGATTATGTGGAATATGTGTCAAAAATATGTAAATAATCTACATTGATTAGTTATGTTTACATTTAGAGCATCTCCATGTCAGTTTAAAAGCATCTTAATTATATGATTGGTGCAACAAATAAATAAAATTAAGTGCATCTGATTTGTATATTTACAACATCAGGACTGCACAAAATTTGTTAAAGCATATCAATTATTATTATTATTATTAATATTATTTTATTATTATATTTTTAACGCATATTAATTATATAATTCAGGAAATGAAAATGCAAATAAAGAAGACATTGTCCATATCAGAAGGTGTACAACGTCTGGTAGATGAATTGCTCGAATTGGCTTCGATTTCCTACCCTGAGGACGAGGATTTAAAAGCACTTGTTGAAACCAGAAACGAGAAACTCACGAAACCGTTCAAACCAGGGAAGATCACATCGGTGTGCAGAGCCGAAAAAGTCATGGTTGAATCGGATAAAGATGTAAACAACGCACATATATCACAAGAAGACAACAACATAAGCATGGATGACTTTTTTGGAGACGAGCCACAAATAGACATTGACATCGATGAACCTGAAGTGATAAAATTAAACACTGATGAGGTACAAGAAGACACGCTTATGGCTGAAAATGATGGGGTACAAGTAGACACTGATAGGGTAAGGGAAGGAGGAAACGGAGATAAAGATGAAAATGAAAACCAATCGACTGAAGACATGGATGTAAATGATGGGGCAAATGACGGAACACAAGTAAATGTTGGGGTAAATGATGCTGCAAATGTGATAAATGATGGGGTAAATAATGCTAGAAATGATGGGGTAAATGATGCTGTAAATGACGGGGTAAATGATCAGGCTGTGGTTCAAGATGGGGTAAAAGATGGGGTAAGTGATCCTGTAAATGAGGTAAATAATTCTGGAAATGCAGCTGAAGAAAATGATGGTATGAATGTGGAATTAGATATAGTAGATAATAATCAGGTTGTGGTTCAAGAGAAAAATACAGGGTTGGTAAAAGAGAAAAATACAAATGTTGTATCAACGGGAGATGTAAATATAAAAGAGAAAGAAAACGTCAACAAAGAAAAAGAGAAAACGTTGGGTGAAGGGCTTCAAGAAAAACAAGACATTGAACCTACTAGGACTGTTTCACAGATTATGAGAAACATGAGAAGCAAAGGTCAATTAAAACGTTTCCAAAATTATACAGACGCATTGAAACAGCAGTTCAGTAATGAAAAGACGTTGGAAATATTGAAAAGTGGTAAAGATGCAACAAAGAAAAATTTGGAGTTCACACCACCAAGCTTCGATTTGTTTTCACAGAGTGACGACATGTTTGGATTGGACAAAGTCTTGAAGCTACCAATTGCTCAAGCAACAGATGCTGAGAAAGATGATGAAACCATTCAGCAAAATGATGTTGAAAAAGTTAAAAAGGACATGGAAAAAGTTCAGAAGAATGCAGAAGAACTGAAACTGTAAATACCAAAAGGCCGAAGGTTACAATAAAAGTAGTTCAAGGGCAACCTTCACCAACCACAAGGAGTAAAGGGAAACAGTTGGTAACCACTGAAGATGGAAGTATCACACCAGCTGACGCAATTAGTGCAGTTCCTATAAGATACATGAAACCAGGAAACACAAATGATAATCAGGTTGAATCGGAAAAGGAAGTAAGACAAAAAAGGGAAAGGGTATTATCAGGTGTATTGCTATCTCCATACGTCAAGAGGAAGGTCAGCATCACAAACAATTTGCAGGCTGATGAGAAACCTATCGTCGAGTTCATATTCAGCGGAACGTTGCCGGCTAAGTAAGTAAATGTAAATTTGACAAATATATAGAGTATTATTTATTTTTAGTGCCTCACATTTGAATTATTATTGCATCCTTTTTATTAAACTGACGTGTTTACATATGAACAGCGATATTGTTTTCAAAACAATAAACATGGAGGTCCCAAGGGTGGTATTTGAGAGCATGCGTGAAAGTTTACAGGTGACAAGTGCAGCTATAGACGTATGGAGTATAATTCAAAACAATGAAGAGAAGCTGAAAAACAGGGTATCTTCACGCTTTTTGTTTTGCAAAACAGGAATGATGGTAAGTGAATTCAATAATATTCATACATATTTTCCTATACAAAAAAATAATTGATAAAATTTTGAATCAAATTTATGACCTATTGTATAATGCATTTTGTTTTACAGCTGTCACGCAAACCTGAGGACTTTAAAAGAAAAATGGATGAGGTGCTCGAGTATTCTACAAAGAACCTTGACAAAGTTGAGCTGGTAAGATTTAAAACAAAAATACTATACATTGTTTATTCAAACTATTGTTTAACGTAAATATGTATACGAAACAGGTATTTTTCCCAATAACCATGCCAACAGATGAAATCAATCGATACTACCTTATTGTCTACAATTTGAAGACAATGGAAGTAGATATTATCGATAACAAGCATGATGACAGTCAAGACATACATAAAAGATACGGGGATATTCCAAAGGCACTGGTAAGAAACTTTAATTCGCACGCAAATGAATATGTATGAATATGAATGTTTGATGTTAATATAGTGGCGGATATTTTGATTACTGATTGTGTTGATACTGTTTTCGATCTCGTTTCGTTGCCGGTATGATTTAATTGAGAATATAGATACTACTGATTTAATTGCCTAAACGCAAAAATTGTACCATAACATGTATGATGCTATTTTGACATAGTGAATGCGAATACGATATATGTTGTAAATATGACGTGATTCATAATTTATATATAAACTTAGTTATTCAGTCTTTAAATATCATAAGGAAATTAGTTTGTTTATTGATGTATCATACATAACAAAATTATAGGTTAGTATGGAGTTAGTGATTATAATTAGTGCAATAAAAAGTTTATTAGTGTGGATGTTTGTATTAATAGTGCATCTGGGTTCAGATTTTATAGTACTTAGTATTATGGTTTGAGTTGGTGGTGCAAATGAAACTAGTATTAGTTGTATCGATGATATAAATGTAGTTTTAAAAATTAGTGCATCAAAGATTATAAAGAAGGTGCATCTAAATGTATTTAACATACACTGATTAACACATTCAATTACAGACAAAGGCATTTGCGTTATATCTGCACTCAGTGGAACACCCAGCTGCAGCTAAAATATCAACATCAAAACATAAAATCATGAAGCTGGAGTGGGAGAAAAAGTTGAACCACGTTGATTCTAGGATTTTTCTTATGAGACACATGGAGACATTCTTTGGAAGGAAAAAGGAGTTCAATTCTGGTCTGAAAAAAGAGAGTGTTCAGCAACTAAACCAGATAATCAGGCTTCGAAAGAAGTACGTGGTGAAGATGTTGATGACAATTATCAACGAAAAATGTAAAACCCTAAAATCGTTAAACTATGAAATGACCATTATGCCACTAATCTACGAATCCGTAAAATAACCAAGCTCGTCAACTACTTGTGATAACAAAACCATATAGAACATTTGAACTTTATTTATTTAACTTACAAATTTAAATAACACATTTTAACATTAATGCACTAAATTATTTAAATAACAAAATGCATAAATGTAAATTTAAAAACTAAATATTGACATGTTGTGATTTCCTAAAATTCGGCCAAGAGAGGGGAGCAAGAAACGCCTCTTTAATGTCCCATATCATTGCCAAAGATAAGTAATGCATATCCTTTTATTCCTAACCTACCTAGCTTAAATATCTCACAAAAACCTAGTCTTCCTTCATATCTTTTTATACGGCAAAAACAACCTCTCCATCTCCATTTTTTCTATCGAATATAAGCCTGGTCCAAGGAGGGTCGAGGTGCTTCAAAACTGTTCCGTTACGTGCTCGTTGAAAGGCTCTACTTGGCTATATTCGTGGGGTATTTGCTGCTGTTGTGTCGTGAGTATTAAGGCACAATATAGGGTGCTTGGTTTGTTTCTTTGGTCTCTTGTTTTCGTCCCAAGTACACGCTACAAGAGGTACTCAATAACTCGTCTCCTTCCTGTATTCTTTTTGCATCTGGTCGTGGGTTCCAGGCCCTGTACATGATAGTTTGCCTTAAAAACCATGTCATAATATGTGTTAAAACATAAGTCTAAAACCTGGAATTTGATATAAAATAAAATCATGATACAAACCTTTAAATATGTGTCGACTCAAACTTTAGAATCTGGTCCCATCTTTTGTGAATCTGGTCGTGGGGTGAGACCCTTTTGTGCACTTTTAGTCATTAAAACCATGTCCATTGTGTGCTAAGATATGAGGGTTATAAACCTAAATAAAAAGGGGCTATGAAACCACTAAACTAACCTATGATTGGTCAACTTATACACTTTATAAAATCTGTTTTTGATCCTCTAAAATCTGGTCATATGTTGTGTTTTCCTGGTCGTGTGATAACATGAATCCTACGCCAGCTTTGGTCCTTAATCCTTGTGTAATAAACTTGCGTAAACTAATCTATGTATAACCTAATATTGACATGTTAAAATCAGACCTTAGACCTCCTTTACTTGGTGTTAAAGTGGTTTATAAATCTGCTCATATTGCATTAAATCTGGTCGTGAGTTTTGACACCCTAAACACGTATACTTGAGCTCTAAAACATTCAAATTGAATGCTTAACCTAAGACCATTGTAACGTGCTATCTAACACTTAAAAATCAGACCCTAAACCTTATTTATATGACGTTATACATGTACAAAAACTGGTCTTATAATACGCTTAGTAAAACCCTTATTATACGTGTACTTGTACAAATTACGTAAAATTAATGTGTTATGCATAATTATTGAGATTGAAGGGTTGATTTGCAAATATAATGACTAAAGGGGCTAAATGAGTAAAAAGAGATAAAAGTAGTATATTTACACTTAAGACCCTACACTTTATGATAATTAGACTTTAGTCCCTAAACTTGTATATATTGACATAATTGATTCTTAAAGTATCTAAATACTCATTTAACCTATTGTATATTTAAAATACATCTAAATGGAAAGTCACTAAAAGTGGAAACATGCTAAAAATGGAGAGCCGTCTAAAATAAGTAATCCGATGTTAACAAGCGTTATCAAATTCATATAGGTTCCGGACGGCGAGATTGATTCATCTTGTGACTTTGTCTTCTATTTTACTTGCTTCGATTGAGGTACAGATATTCTGACCTTACCTCTTAAGGTTTCTCATGATTTGTATATCATCTTTTGATATTCGTTTGAACTGTCAGGCTTTACTCTAAGCCTCTTTATTAGGGCTTCCCTATGACTTTGCTATGCTCCCTCTGATATGAACTCTGATATGAACTCTGATATGAACTCTGATATGAACTCTGTTATGAACTTCTGATTATGAACCTTATGATTATGAACCATCTGATTATGAACCTTTGATTATGAACTTATGTTATGGAAACCTGATATGAACCTTTGACTTCTGAACCTTTGATATGAACCCTTATGATATGAATATGCTTTGACCCTTCAGCCTAATACCCGAGCCAAATATGTTTCCTAGTCAGGAAGGTAACCTGACCGTGTCATTGATGCACCAATGGCATGACTTTAGTGTGGTTGAGTGATGTTCCACACCGTCCCCTATTATGATATGTTATGATATGATATGCTTTGTATATGATTTGGCCACTGGGGGGCGTATGGATGCATCCTAGATATGATATGTTTCGAGGGATTTGATCTGTTTGGAGATATATATGGTGAATGATGTCGGGTGCAATCCGCGTCTTCACATTTCCGGGAGCTAGCTACTCCATTTGTTACTGAGGTCTCCCCTCTTATTATGTATGGTATTCCGAGGTCACCCCTCTGAATACAATGGTTACTTATGATATGATATGATATGTTCCGGGCTCGTGGTAGATTTCTGACAACCCTTACACCTTTGATATGCTATATTGTACCTTTTGTATTCCCCAACGCACTATATGCTACGTTAATTGTTCATTACTCAGTACCTTTATATGACTCACTCTACTACCAAGATATATATATTCCATTGCATTGAACTGTCACACTTTCATTCCGTTACTTCAAACTATGGTTCCATTCACGTACCGGGTTATTATATGTCATTGGATTGATTATGATATTCATGTTTATACGACTACTGATTACTATGTATGATATGTATGTATGTGATATAAGATTTACCTGTTGTCATATGATGATATGCTATCTTACTGTTATGTAATCCTTGATTTGTCTGGTAACCGTACTTGTGGGAAATCGATTGTTGATCTGTTTATCTTTTTTACCTCGTTTGATTTATCTCGTGGACTATGACTATCCGTGGTGTCCTTATCTGCTTGTTGTTGACCTGCCATGTTTGCATTTCTGTTTATGCTACGGTTTGATTGGGTAAATGGTTCAACTTATGAAGTCTAGCTTGTTAACTTGTTTAATTGCCCTGCTATGTATTTAATTCATTTAATTATAGTGTTCATACTGTATTCCTACTTGTTATGTGTGACTGCCATGTTTTGACTACCGTTATGATACTGATTATGTCTTCAACTAAGGGTTTTGACCTGTGTGAATTGCCATGCTCACTTATTAATTAATTGCTTCCGCTTTTCCTGTAGACATCTGTTTGGCTTGTATGCCTTCTAATTTCCTGAATTGATTGTATGACATATATGTTGTGTGGATGCGACGCCTGTTATGCTTGCTTATGTTTCAGTTCTTGTATGTCTGGTTTGTATGTGCTTGTTTTTATGTCATCAATGCTTTGCTTTGTTTCTCTTTGTTATCCGTTCGTTTTGGATACCTGTATAATTGTGTTCTGCAGGATCCTCATTGACTCGTTGTTCTTAGTTCGCTGCGACTTTGTTATCTGTTTCCTTTGTTTCATTTTGTTTCTGCTTTTATTTAGCTTTCGTTTTGTTATATCTGTTCACTGGGCTTTTTAAGCTCAGCCGCATTTCTTTTCCTGCGGCAGGTTTTAGGTTGGAAGATGGGCTTTGATGGGCTGAGAGTTGGATTATCTAAGTGGACCAACCCTAGTTACCTTTCTAGTTGGACTTATTTTGGCGGGCTATTGTTTTGAAATTTTGGTTTATTTTAGACATTTGGATTTTGTAATTTTCCTTGTAAATCTTTTGTTTAAATGACTTGGTACGTTATTCTTTAAGATTTCCGCTTGAAGATTTTAATTGTATGTTCTGATATGACACCAGAATGTGACACTTCTACCCTTGTCGGGTTGGGGTGTTACAATTATGGTATCAGAGCCCAGGTTTCGTCTTGTTGACCTTAGGATTGACCTGTGAGGACTGGGTAGACATTAGGCTTCCGTTTGTTCTGATCTCTTTCGATTCCTTTTGAATGTCGTTCTGATTTGACTTCGAAAATCTTTGGTCTTCACTGATTTGGCTTTCTTCTTTTGGCATTTGATTTTGTTTACTTTGTCTTCGCACATCCGTTCGTCGATCGTTAGATGGAGATTTCTCGTAGAGCCGAAGATGATGGGGCCGACCTTGCGTTGCTGCAACAGTCCCTAAGCTGGAGAGGTTCGTGAAGCAGAAGCCACACCCGACTGCCGTGCTGCTGGAGACATCAGGATGCTGCTGGATGAAGCTGGACGGATCAACTAAAGACGCAACACACGAAGACAAGATTCAACCAGTGGCTGAGAAGGTTCATCTACTTCATACGATTTGGGCGCGACTTGTATTACTCCGATTTGTTTGTCATGCGTTTTGAGACGGTTTGATATTTTGTTAAGTGATTTTGATCGGTATTTCTTTTCTTTGATTCGTTCAGAACTCGGTTTGAATCGTGAAGTTTTACCGTTGGCATTTTGTGCATCTGATACAAAAATAAAAGTGCATCAACAACACTTAGTGCATCTGTATTATACAAAGAAATCGATTTAATTAATATATATATATATATATATATATATATATATATATATATATATATATATATATATATATATATATATATATATATATATAAATAATAATAAATAACACATCATAATACATAACAAACAGCAATTAATAAAAATTATTGCATCTGTACAAATAAATTAAAAAAAACGGATTAAGCTAACAACACAACTGCTTAAACATAATCATTAACATATATGATAAAAATAACAAAAATAAAATAAAAATAGACTAAAAAAACACACAAATCATCAGATAACACACACATTAGGTCAATATCAATAAAATCAACATATAACATAATCAGTTATGAAGATTAACATCGAAAGTAAAGGGGAAAACGTGTTACATCACATAATCATACAATTAACGCAAAAAAAATAACGATTATAGTTACGATTAACATACAATTGATGTCGGAATGTGTCATTATGATTGACGGAATCAGTGCATCAACAAGCTATTTGATTTGTGACAGAAAAAATTAAGTGAATCAAGTTTTCATTTTATAGAGAGAAAAGGAGAGAATTTTGGAAAGGATAATCTCAAATAATGATTTTGATTTAACATTATATACGGTATTGTTAAAAAGTTACGGAAATTACCTTCAAAAAATTAAACTGTTACATTTAGGCCCCTCTAGTTTGGTGCAAAAAAAAGGAGGGGAAGGAGGGATGATCTAACGGTTGAGATCACTTCTCCCACTTTTCTCTTGAGATCAACATTTTAAATTATGTCCGGTTCTAGAGAAAAGTGTAATTAGAGAGAAAAGTGAGAAAAAAAGTTTTAGGGTAGATTATGTAAACAGATGAAACTTGAAGGTCAAATGTACAAATTAGATACAATCACGCCTTATGCGTGTGCTATACCCTTTTTCACCACACAAAAAAACACACATAAACACACACTCACACCATCTACTCACACCAGCTCCCTCCCCGATCAAAATCCGTCAACATCACCACCAGCTCCACCGTCGCCACCAGCTTCCGATCAAAAAAATAACTCCGATCAAAATCAAAATGAAGAAAAAAACATTTAGGAATCGTAAGTGCCCTAATTTTCAGTGTTTATTCTGATCAAAATCAGTATTTACAATTTTGTTTGATTTTTTCAATTTCAGCTACTCGTGTGAGTCCACGAACTATCGAGAAGGAAATAACAAGCGCACAACATCGGTCAGAATGTAAGTGCCCTAATTTTAGGTATTTATATTTTTATTGTATAATTGTTGCATCTGTGGTAGTAATTTTTGATATGATTAAGGTATAGTTTCAGTGCATCTGTGATATTAATTTTAGTTAGTAATATGTAACAAGTAATTATAGATATGATTAAGGTATAATTTTAGTGCATCTGTGTTAATAATTATTGCTTATTATACCTAGTGCACCTGAATATGTGAGTAGTACATCAAACTAGTTGATCACAGCATCATATTGTATGATTAGTGCATCAATATGATGGTTAACAGTGTATATAAATATGTATATAACAGTGTATGATTAGTGCATCAATATGATGGAAGAATATTCTACATGCAAAAATAGGGAATCAAATTGATAGTTAAAGCATATAAATATATTATTAATGCATCAAAATGGTATTATTAGGGCATCAAACTAAAGGTCAAAGCGTACAAAAATAAGTTTGCATTATTAGTGCATCAAAAAATGGTTAGTTGAAATGGTTGTAGCATCTAAATGTTTAATCAATCCAAATTTAAATTTATGGCATCTAAACTTAAGTCAATCTAAATTTAAGTTTAAGGCATCCAAGTTTAAGTTTAGGGCATCTAAATTTAAGTTCAATGCAAAATTATATGATTAATGCATCAAATGGTATGATTAGTGCATCAAACTGATGGTTGAAGCGTATAACATAAGTTTATGACTAATATGTTTGCATTATTAGTGCATCAAAAAATGGTTAGTTGAAATGATTGAAGCGTGTGTAATTAGTGCATCTAAACTTAAGTTTAAGGCATCTAAATTTGATTTTAAATTTGAATGCATATGAATATACTTCTTTATTTAAACACTATATAAAATATCAGTATTATGACACCTATTTTCAATTTAAATTTCAGCAAATGAATCGGACAACAATATCGAAGAAGAAGAAGGCAATGGGGGGGGCGTAATTCTCAGACTGAAATAGATAAATCTCAAAATAGTAAGTCAGAGGTAGACATTTGAGAATTCAAGGGGATTTTACAAATCATATTATTTCAATATCAGTTTTTTTTATTTGATATGTATACGTATAATATTTATGTGTATACTGAATACTTCATGTATAAATATTTATTTATTTATTTATTTATTTATTTATTACATACTACACGTTATTCATTGCAGCATATGTTTCATGTGATTAACGCATCAAATATAAGAATGTTTAATGTACGTATAATTACATTGCTCAGTATACATATATTTCATTGCGACATAAATTAAACTGTTCATTACGACATATATACACTGTTAATTTAATCATATGTTTCATGGTAAGAACAATTTTAATTATAGAGCATCAGTTTGTATATTTATGGAGCATCAATGGTTAATATTACAGCATCTGTTGCTATACTCAAAGTGCATCTGTATGTAATATTGAATTTTTGGTGCATCTGAATGAGCATTAGTCTAGTTAGATGTAGTCTCTGTCATTTGCGAAATTGAGTTGTATTCTTGATTGTTTATCTGATGCACTAGAAGTTGAACTAAGATGAAATAGGTTTTAATTTATGGCGTTTGAGCATGAGTTAGGTTTGATGTAGTTTATGTCATGTGCGAAACTGATTTTGTATGCAGGATTATTTATCTGAATGCAAAATCCAATGATTTAAAAAGAATATATGAAGTAGTTTATGATTTAAAATGAATGATATTATTTTAAGATTAGTTAATGAAGGGTTGTACATGATACAAAAACTGGAATTCGTGGACGTAATAAGACTAAACAAACTAAAAATGTACCTGTAAAGAGACGTCCTGGTGGTAGTCTGGAAGGGGATGTGTTTTTGACTTCACTTGTTGGGGAATGTGTTCTAGTCATGAAGGGTAAGCGTTGCTTGTTTGATGTGTGTAAAATTGTTTGTACGCTTTTTTAATTTTGGAGCATCAGTTTGTATATTTTAGGAGCACCAATGGTTAATATTACAGCATCTGTATACAGTGTATTATTTATTATGCATCAGTTGGTATACTCAAAGTGCATCTGTATGTAATATTAAATTTTTGGTGCATCTGTATGTAATATTGAATTTTTGGTGCATCACTTGTTACATTTCAGGTGCATCAATATGATTATATTTGCAACATATGTAGTATTTATATTTGCATCATACTTTTAATGCGTCCACTAACTCTGAATGTGTTTCATTATGTAGGCAACGACAATCTCAGTACCGACACAAATAAAAGCCAAAATAGGAAGAAGAAAATAGCTACAAAAAAAAGGAAATCAAGTGAAGTAACACAAATTAAACGTGGCAATGACAAAAAGAAACAGAAGGTCGCGGAAGAAAATACAGTTCTTGTACCAAAAAAGACGTTCCCAACTATTAAATCTAGGTCATCACCAAGGGATTTATTAGAAATTTTAAAAAGGTTGACAGATGTCCAGAAAGAGAACATTGTTGACACGGGGTTTGGATCGTTGTTGGACGGGGAACTTCGATATAAAGACAACACCAACAAAACTGGGAAAGTGGGTGGTAGACCAGTTTGATCCTGAAACATCAACAATCAAGATGGGAGACGGTAGATCAATCCTGATGACTGCAAATATGATACAAGAGCTGCTTGGAATCCCGATGGGAGATACCACTGTCACAGAAGTGCGTGCTGCAACAACAGAGTTCCTGTTAATTGTTGATAGATTCAACTTGAAAAATGTGGTTGATAAACTGATTGTAGAACATCACACTGGACGGGAGTTCAAGCTAAATTTCCTTGTTGCATTCATCTCGATTATCGGCGAATGCACAAAAAATGGGACAGTAAACCAGAAGTTTTTGCAGTGTATCAAAAAGGAAGAAGATATAAAGAATATGGATTGGTGTACATACTTGTTGCAAACAATGAAGAAATAAAAAAGAGAGTACAACAGTTCATCAGGGTTCGGGGGTCCACTTCAGTTAATGGTGGTAAGTATTGTACAAACATTTAAGTGCATCATAATCCAACAAAATAATGCATCTGCATGATATATTTATGCTAATATCTTTGTATTATTATCTTTGCAGCTTTTGTATCTAAACTCAACCATCTCAGGAGAGGTTGAAGTTGCTCAAGAAAACCCAGCTATCAAAGCATGGGACACGCAAACTGAAGATCAGAGAAAAACATGAAGTGAAAATGGGAGGTTTTGGAAAGTTACCAATTAAAGAAGGGCGTGAGTACATTGCACCGAAAAGAAGGAGAGGTCTTACAAAGTCGGCAATCAGGAATTCCAAAAAATCACCAGGTAATATGTACAAGTTATCATATATTACAAATTGTCATGTATTACAATAATTTCGTGATATTTAATAATAATCACTAAATCAATTTGCAGCGAAACAATTGGAGTATGCACAAGAAGACATCATACACCATTTCTATACACCAAGAATTGATATTGGAGACGGAATATGTGGGATAGGTGAACCTTCAAATAAGGCTGAAGCATTCAAAATATTCAAAAGTAAAACATCAGATGTATGTATGTGCATACATCAGGGTTGCTATGTACATTTATACGCATATGCTATGTATATTTAGTACATATGATACGTAAATTATATGATTGATGAAACAAATAAATAAAATTACACGCGTATGATATGTATATTTATTACACCAGGATTGCACAAAATCTCTTAAACCAATTATATGTGTATTTTTAAAAAGATTATGTGGAATATGTGTAAAAAATATGTAAATAATCTACATTGATTAGTTATGTTTACATTTAGAGCATCTGTATGTCAGTTTAAAAGCATATTAATTATATGATTGGTGCATAAAATAAATAAAATCAAGTGCATCTGATTTGTATATTTACAACATCAGGACTGCACAAAAATTGTTAAAGCATATCAATTGTTATTATTATTATTATTAATATTTGTTTATTATTATTTTTTTAACGCATATTAATTATATAATTCAGGAAATAAAAATGCAAATAAAGAAGATATTGTCCATATCAGAAGGCGTATAAGGTCTGGTAGATGAATTGCTCGAATTGGCTTCGATTTCTTACCCTGAGGACGAGGATTTAAAAGCACTTGTTGAAACCAGAAACGAGAAACTCATGAAAGCGTTTAAACCAGGGAAGATCACATCGGTGTGCGGACCCGAAAAAGTCGTGGTTGAATCGGATGAAGATGTAAACAACGCACATATATCACAAGAAGACAACAACATAAGCATGGATGACGTTTTTGGAGATGAGCCACAAATAGACATTGACGTCGATGAACCTGAAGTGATAAAATTAAACACTGATGAGGTACAAGAAGACACGATTATGGCTGAAAATGATGGGGTACAAGTAGACACTGATAGGGTACGTGAAGGAGGAAATGGAGATAAAGATGAAACTGAAAACCAATCGACTGAAGACAAGGATGTAAATGATGGGGCAAATGACGGAACACAAGTAAATGTTGGGGTAAATGATGTTGCAAATGTGATAAATGATGGGGTAAATAATGCTAGAAATGATGGGGTAAATGATGCTGTAAATGATGGGGTAAATGATCAGGCTGTGGTTCAAGATGGGGTAAAAGATGGGGTAAGTGATCCTGTAAATGAGGTAAATAATTCTGGAAATAGGGCTGAAGAAAATGATGGTATGAATGTGGAATTAGATATAATAGATAATAATCAGGTTGTAGTTCAAGAGAAAAATACAGGGTTGGTAAAAGAGAAAAATACAAATGTTGTATCAACGGGAGATGTAAATATAAAAGAGAAAGAAAACGTCAACAAAGAAAAAGAGAAAACGTTGGGTGAAGGGCTTCAATAAAAACAAGACATTGAACCTACAAGGACTGTTTCACAGATTATGAGAAACATGAGAAGCAAAGGTCAATTAAAACGTTTCCAAAATTATACAGACGCATTGAAACAGCAGATCAGTAATGAAAAGACGTTGGAAATCTTGAAAAGTGGTAAAGATGCAACAAAGAAAAATTTGGAGTTCACACCACCAAGCTTCGATTTGTTTTCACAGAGTGACGACATGTTTGGATTGGACAAAGTCTTGAAGCTACCAATTGCTCAAGCAACAGATGCTTAGAAAGATGATGAAACCATTCAGCAAAATGATGTTGAAAAAGGTAAAAAGGACATGGAAAAAGTTCAGAAGAATGCAGAAGAACCTAGAACTAAAACTGTAAATACCAAAAGGCCGAAGGTTACAATAAAAGTAGTTCAAGGGCAACCTTCACCAACCACAAGGAGTAAAGGGAAACAGTTGGTAACCACTGAAGATGGAAGTATCACACCAGCTGACGCAATTAGTGCAGTTCCTATAAGATACATGAAACCAGGAAACACAAATGATAATCAGGTTGAATCGGAAAAGGAAGTAAGACAAAAAAGGGAAAGAGTATTATCAGGTGTATTGCTATCTCCATACGTCAAGAGGAAGGTCAACGTCACAAACAATTTGCAGGCTGATGAGAAACCTATCGTCGAGTTCATATTCAGCGGAACGTTGCCGGCTAAATAAGTAAATGTAAATTTGACAAATATATAGAGTATTATTTATTTTTAGTGCATCATAGTTGAATTATTATTGCATTTTATTAAACTGACGTGTTTACATATGAACAGCGATATTGTTTTTAAAACAATGAACATGGAGGTCCCAAGGGTGGTATTTGAGAGCATGCGTGAAAGTTTACCGGTGACAAGTGCAGCTATAGACGTATGGAGTATAATTCAAAACAATGATGAGAAGCTGAAAAATAAGGTATCTTCACGCTTTTTGTTTTGCAAAACAGGAATGATGGTAAGTGAATTCAATAATATTCATACATATTTTCCTTTACAAAAATATAATTGTTAAAATTCTGAATCAAATTTATGACATATTGTATAATGCATTTTGTTTTACAGCTGTCACGCAAACCTGAGGACTTTAAAAGAAAAATGGATGAGGTGCTCGAGTATTCTACAAAGAACCTTGACAAAGTTGAGCTGGTAAGATTTAAAACAAAAACACTATACATTGTTTATTCAAACTGTTGTTTAACGTAAATATGTATACGAAACAGGTATTTTTCCCAATAACCATGCCAACAGATGAAATCAATCGATACTACCTTATTGTCTACAATTTGAAGACAATGGAAGTAGATATTATCGATAACAAGCATGATGACAGTCAAGACATACATAAAAGATACGGGGATATTCCAAAGGCACTGGTAAGAAACTTTAATTCGCACGCAAATGAATATGTTTGAATATGAATGTTTGATGTTAATATAGTGGCGGATATTTTGATTACTGATTGTGTTGATACTGTTTTCGATCTCGTTTCATTGCCGGTATGATTTAATTGAGAATATAGATACTACTGATTTAATTGCCTAAACGCAAAAATTATACCATAACATGTATGATGCTATTTTGACATAGTGAATGCAAATACGATATATGTTGTAAATATGACGTGATTCATAATTTATATATAAACTTAGTTATTCAGTCTTTAAATATCATAAGGAAATTAGTTTGTTTATTGATGTATCATGCATAACAAAATTATAGGTTAGTATGGAGTTAGTGATTATAATCAGTGCAATAAAAAGTTTATTAGTGTGGATGTTTGTATTAATAGTGCATCTGGGTTCAGATTTTATAGTAGTTAGTATTATGGTTTGAGTTGGTGGTGAAAATGAAACTAGTATTAGTTGTATCGATGATATATATGTAGTTTTAAAAAATTAGTGCATCAAAGATTATAAAGAAGGTGCATCTAAATGTATTTAACATACACTGATTAACACATTCAATTACAGACAAAGGCATTTGCGTTAGATCTGCACTCAGTGGAACACCTAGCTACAGCTAAAATATCAACATCAAAACATAAAATCATGAAGCTGGAGTGGGAGACAAGATTGAACCGCGTTGATTCTGGGATTTTTCTAATGAGACACATGGAGATATTCTTTGGAAGGAAAAAGGAGTTCAATTCTGGTCTTTAAAAAAGAGAGTGTTCAGCAACTAAACCAGATAATCGGGCTTCGAAAGAAGTACGTGGTGAAGATGTTGATGACAATTATCAACGAAAATAGACAGATGCTATAGCAAAAGGCGAAAAGGTACAACAATTTCAACGAAGCTCAAAAGTCGAATTTACATAAGACTGCATTTCAACGTCTTCAGCCAAGGGTTAGAAAGTATTATGATGAGCACGAAGAGAAACTCAAGAAAAAATGGAGCTTTCTAAACAAATTTACACCAGCAAAAAATATGATGTGATAAATTTGAATTCCGAACTAGATCTACATACTTTACCGTATTATGATGGTCTCGTATTAATATAGGACATAAAACAATGTTATGTAGCAGGTTAAATCGTATGTCTTTGACTCTATGAATGGCATGTTACATATATGGGTTATAATGAATGACGTTGAAATGTGTTTAAACATAGATGCGTTATAATGGTGCATCAATATGATATAAAAAAGGTGAATCAAATTGATAATTACTGATACATATGTGGATGATGTGAAACTTACATTAAATAATGTTTTTCATAACTTTCACATATGATTATATGAATGGCATGTTACATTACCTTATATGTTGAAATGTGTTTAAACATATATTGGTTAGAATGGTGCATCAATATGATATAAAAAGGTGAATCCAAATGATAATTACTGATACATATGTGAATGATGTAAAAATAACATTAAATGATGTAAACTAACTGAATCAACTGAAAAGTTAATATTGAAAATTATGGCATCAATATTTTAAAAGTTAATAACTAACCATACAATATAGTAAAATCAGTGCATCAATATTTTAAATATACTGCATCAAGCAACAAATTTTACAAAGATGCAATTACATAAAATCAATTGTATAATCAAATTTATGCCAATTACAAAGTATCATAAAACCTGAATCCAATACAGATGCAATTCCATAAAATTCCAATAAACCTGGATCCAATATAGACGACAATTCCGTAAAAAATCAACAATCCATATACATGCATCAGACAAGCATGACATTATTCTGCATATTATGCTTATTTAGAAAAATCCTAAAAAAAAAAGAAAAAAAAAAGAAAAAAAAAAGAAGGCAAATTACAATTGAAAGTGTATATAGGTGCATATCATAATCAGCAAACGTTAATCACTCCTCGTAATTAACATCCATGGCACGAGTAGAACGGCATGCTCTTTTGTTACCAGCCCTGATCGTGTCTTTATAAGGGCATGTCCTGGAATTATGTCCTTCAGCCTTCCCACAAGTGAAACAAACTCGTCTCTTCTTTCCTGCTTCAGATTCCTTGCGAATTATCTCATCAATATTCTTCCATCGAGTATGAACCCCAGTCCCTTTGTTCTTTGATTGTTTAGGAACCTTTATAACAATACCTCCAAGTTCACTAAACCAAGCATTGAACGAAATGTATCCGATTTACTCTTCTTTAACCCAACTAGAACATCAGATTCGACCCTAAAGAGAAGTTCAGATAACTCCAAACGATACACATCAAGCTTTTCTCTACAAGGCATCAACCTGTTAACCGTGTCTTCAACAATACGACGAATTGAGCGAATAACAGCATCTGAGCTCGAATCAGCAGCATTAACAAACGCATCCAAACAAACATCATCAGGAGTCTTACACCACCTACCAAGCACATACTCTCTCGGGAAATACTCAACACCATTTAACCTCAAAACGTAAAAGATATGGCGGCAAAGTAACCCAAACAAATCAAACCTCTTGCATGAACAGGTAACAGACATATCAGATGAACAAAACAACACCTGTATAATTAAAAAATAAATAAATTATTGCCTTAATTAATGCATCTAAATATATATACTACAATCATTTAAATGTAACAAATCAGAAATATTTAATGATCATCAATTTACTGCACCTGAATGTAACAATTAAACTGAATATAAATACAGTAATTAGTGCATCTAAACACAACAAAAAAGGGCATCTAAAAAATTAAAATCTACATACAAGTATTTACATACCATACATCCAGAAGCTTAGGCCAGAAGAAATAAGCTACTACAAGGGCATCTAAGAAATAAGCTATCAGCTACTACAAGGCTACCAAAAGCTTCCATAACCTAAAACTAAACTTAACCAGCTAAAGTTATCCTACTACAACTGAATTAGACCCTAAAAGCACAAGCTAAAAGCATCTAGGCACAACATCAGGTTTCCTAAAGCTTACGCCAAACAGCCCTGAAGGGAGTACTTTGAGCTTAAATTTATCATGCAGATTTTAAAAATAAAAAACAACAGTGGATTGGGATAGATGGTAAACTGATGTACAGAGGGGGAAAAAGAAAAGCAGGCCTAATAAGCTAATGCAACAAGCTTCCAAAGGATTATAAAAGGCGTCACATATCAAATCTAAACAATAAGCTATGAGGAATAACAAAGATCAAAACATATCAACAAGAGGATAAGCAGTTTTAAGATAGAATAAGTATGGTGCAGTCCTAAAAGGCTACTAAAGCAAACTCTATGAACTAATCTAAGGCTAAACTAAATATAAATAAAGTAATTAGTGCATCTAAACACAACAAAAAAGGGCATCAAAAAAATTAAAAATATACATACAATTATTTACATACCTCAAAAACTTCAAACGACGTCTTGTCATTCCACATTTTAACACCCGTGTCCCGAATGAAAAATTTCTCAAAAACCCCAATCTGTTGAGTACTAACAGACAAACAATGCGTAACAGAAGCAGAAATTTCTTCTTGTATATCAAAGAACACGTTCAAAGTATAAATCTCAGCAGCATCCTTTTCTAATTTCAACCCAGTACGCATATCCGGTTTTTTATACCTAGATTCATGATCATTTTTTCGCTGAGAGTACCTCTGAGAATCCATAGCAGAATCAAAATGACTAATAAACTCAACAAGGGTTAAGTTTGCATTAGTCCATCTCCCAAAAAAATGATTCTCTGATTCAGACCTCGATGTTGTACGCATTAAACCAGATAAGTCTTCATCGCGCAAAAAAGCAGGAATCCATCTAGACCTCATATCGTAAATATCAGAAAGCCACTTATTTTCAGACAGGCCAAACTCATCAATGATCGATTTCCATTCTTCCTCAAAAATACTTGGCGAAATCTGATCATTCCAAACGACAGCACATAATCGTTTCCTAAAGTCAGTGTTATTGCAAACTGAAGAACCAACCTGTAAAAAAATGCACCAGAATGATAAAAATCAATGCATCAAATACTAAATGTGTCATTATTACAAAACTTAAAAATTCGAATATACCTTAACCGACAATTTTGCATGATGTGCCACATGCAAAGACGATGGCGCGCGTTAGGGAAAACATCTGCAGTGGCTTGTTTCATCGACGGGTCCTGGCCAGTCACAACAACTTGCGGATCAGTTAAAAATGCCTTTTTAAAAGCCCGCAAAAGCCACGTATAAGACGCTATTGTTTCATCAGCAAGCAACCCAACACCAAAAGTAACAGATCGGTTATGATTATCAATGCCAGTAAAAGGCACAAACACCATTCTGTACCTGTAATTGATTTTTAGTGCATCAGTTTATTATAAAAAGGTGCACCAATATATATGAAAAGTTAAACAGTAAATAAGTGGACAAAAAGTAAAATTAAGTCATGAAACATACTTGTTCGACCTAAAGGTAGCATCAAACGATACCACGTCTCCAAAATGAAGGTAATTCATCTTGGCACAACTATCAGCCCAAAACAAAGAGTCTCCTTCACCTTTATAGTAATCGACAAAAAACCCCTCGCAATGCTTCTCAAGGTTCTCTAACTTCTCCACCACCAACTGGGCGTCACGGTCTCCAATAAAGGTACTTACATCCCGTTTAAAATTCTTGCAATCCACCACAGTTGCACCAATGTTCTCAAACCCTCCGTAAATCTCTTTCATAAGCCTAAACGCTCTAACAGGTCCAACATTGGAATTCGATACTTGCATCAGAAAATGTTGCTTAGAACACCCCATGTCCCTTGAACTCATTAAAAACTGCATGTCTTCTTTTGAAACTAGCGGATGGTTATGTTCTTCAACAAACACGTATACCTCATACATAACCCCATCAACTTTCCTAACCCTCAACTGAGCTAAACAACCAGTCTTACACGAAGTATTCTTCCTAAAATATTTCTTATCAAAAGAATCACCAACTAGTGACAAGTCAATTCCCTTACCCTTATTGTCAATCGCCCCATCAACACCTTTTCCATTCACCCTACCACGCACAGCAACATCAGAATCCGACCTATGTCTATCATACAATGAATCTCTTTTCTTCCCACCTCTATTACATCTAAAGTACTTAATACTAGGACAATCGCTACCGTCGGAATTGCTCTCAGTGCCAAGCTTAATATCAAACCCTCCCATTTTTGAATAATGTCTGTAAAAGTTATACGCTTGCACCAATGACACAAACACAGTTCCTTTTGTCGGTTTAAGAGACATTTCCACATCAGGAACCGAAACCCTTGACCCATCAATAACAGACGAAACACCAATAGATCGATCACCAACATTTGAGACATTAACAACCGATGAAGAACTAGATGCACCAACAAGCCTCAAACTAGAATCATCACTAACTGAGCCAGAACTAGATGCACGTACACCATCAGAACCTAAACTAGAACTACTCCCACACACATAACTACAACTGCTGCTTTCGCCGACATTGTTTGAAGAAGAAATCGTACCTAAACCTAAAGATATGAAAACACAACTATTAGAACATGTTTGTGTAACTAGTACTTATAACCAAATATAAAAAAGTGCATCTGTATACATTCAGTGCATCTGTACACAAAAAAAGGTGCATCAACAAACTTAATCCACTAAATTCATATCAATCGCATCAACTTATCACTTCACTTCAAGTTATACATTAAGTGCATATAAACTTAATCAGCTTATCCGTATTCAGCTATCTAATCCGTATCACTTCAAGTTATACATCCAATGCGTATAAAAATACTTAATCCACTAATTCATATCAATCGCATACAAGTGCATCCGGATACAAAAATAAAGGTGCATCAACAAAATTGTCAATCGCATCAACTTATCACTCCACATACAAGTGCATCTGAATACAAAAATAAAGGTGCATATCAACAAACTTAATCCATAATTCATATACAAGTGAACCTGAATACAAAAACTTAATCAACTAATTCATATAAATCTCATACAAATGCATCTGAATACAAAAATAAAAGTGTATCCACAAACTTAATCCACTAATTCGTATACAAGTGCATCTGATACAAAAATAAAAGTGCATCAACAACACTTATATCAACTATTGCAGCAACAACAACATTAATATGAACATAAACAAATCGGAAGCATTTGTATCACAACATCAACAACACTTATATCAACTATTGCAGCGACAATAACCTTAATATGAACATGATTGATAAATTAGTGCATCTGTATTATGCAGCAAATCAATTTAAATATATATATATATATATATATATATATATATATATATATATATATATATATATATATATATATATATATATATATAAAAATAATAATAAATAACACATCATAATACATAACAAACAACAATTAATAAAAATTAGTGCATCTGTACAAAAAAAATAAAAAATCGGATTAAGCTAACAACACAACTGCTAAAACATAATCATTAACATATATGATAAAAATAACAAAAATAAAATAAAAATAGACTAAAAAAACACACAAATCATCAGATAACACACACATTAGGTCAATATCAATAAAATCAACATATAACATAATCAGTTATGAAGATTAACATCGAAACTAAAGGGGAAAACGTGTTACATCACATAATCATACAATTAACGCAAAAAAAATAACGATTATAGTTACGATTAACATACAGTTGATGTCGGAATGTGTCATTATGATTGACGGAATCAGTGCATCAACGAGCTATTTGATTTGTGACAGAAAAAATTGAGTGAATCAAGTTTTCGTTTTATAGAGAGAAAAGGAGAGAATTTTGGAAAGGATAATCTCAAATAATGATTTTGATTTAACATTATATACGGTATTGTTAAAAAGTTACGGAAATTACCTCCAAAAAATTAAAATGTTACATTTAGCCCCCTGTAGTTTGGTGAAAAAAAAGGAGGGGAAGGGGGGATGATCTAACGGTTGAGATCGCTTCTCCCACTTTTCTCTTGAGATCAACTTTATATATATATATATATATATATATATATATATATATATATATATATATATATATATATATATATATATATATATATATATATATAGTGAGGATCAGTGCGGATTTTTTAATTCGTGCGGATGTGCGGATTGATCCTGGACCGCCCATTTCAGATCGATCTTGACTTTTTGTAAAAAGTCAATATTTGCGCTAACATTCACGCTTACCAATTGACCATGTAAACGATTTTTTTGATTTTTTCCTTTTGAGCGATCCTTACTATTCATATCTTCTTTCATTTTTTATTTTTTCGATTTTATGAGCAATTTTTGTTTTTTTTTATTATGAGTCCTACCGTGATATTAACGTTATTATGAGTTCTACTATGATATTAACAATTTTACTTAATATCACTGTCTTTTTTATTACGATATTAAGAAAAATTACGGTGATATTAAAAAAATTAATTTTGATATTAAGAAAACATGTAAAAAGTAACTTTGATATTAACAATTTTACTTAAAAAGTTACTTTGATGTTAGAAAAAAACTTAATATCACTGCTAGTTTACATACTACTGCTAGCCTTAGTGAAACTACTGCTAGCCTTAGTGAAACTACTGCCAGCCTTAGTGAAACTAGCCTTACTTAGTAGTGATATTAATAAAGCTTGATAATTAAGGTGATATTAACAAAATTCATAATATCATTATACCTTTTAACAATGAAAATGATTTTTTTCTAATTTTTCATGATTCTTAATAAATTGTTGTCCTCTTTCTCTTTTAATTTTTTCGGATTTTTTGAATTATTTTTTGAATGTTCTTGTGATATTATCCGCACCATCCCTACTTAAAATCTAATCCTAACCGACCCTTCCTATATATATATATATATATATATATATATATATATATATATATATATATATATATATATATATATAGGTTTGGGTTTTATAAAAGTTTCTTAGAATGAAAAGAATGAGAAGATGTAGAGGTGACATGTGTCACCTTGCCACATCATCATGCCACATAACCATACCCCCCCCCCCACCGCCGAAAAAAAAAATTCCGCAAAAAAAAGTTACGTGCATCACAGTTATAAAGTTAATGCATCACAATCATGATCTTAGTGCATTGGGTTATAAATTACAGCATCACAGCTTATAAAGTTACTGCATTACAATCATAATTTTAGTGCATTAAAGTTATAACCTTGATTTTAGTGCATCATTTGATGCACTTAACTATTAACTATGATGCAGTAACTTATAATAAAGATACACCAAAATTTATTAGTGCATTAAGGTTATAAGTTACTGCGTCACAATTATAATTTTAGTGTATTAAGGTTATAAATTACTGCATCACAGTTATAAAGTTACTGCATCACAATCATAATTTTAGTGCATTAAGGTTATAACCTTGATTTTAGTGCATCATAATTGATGCACTTAACTATTAACTATGATGCAATAACTTATAATAAAGATGCACCAAAACTTATTAGTGCATTAAGGTTATAAGTTACTGCATTACGGTTATAAAGTTACTGCATTATAATCATGATTTTAGTGCATTGAGATTATAAGTTACTACATCACAATTATGATTGTGATGCAGTATTTTTATAACTGTGATGCAATAATAAATTTTGGCGGGAAATTTTTTTTTGCCCAAAAATTATTTTTGGCGGGATTTATTTATTTATTTATTTTTTGGGTGGGTGGGTGGGTGGGGGTGACACATGTCACATGACATGACACGTGGTGATGTGGCAGTGACACATGTCACCTCCACATGCTTCTTATTTTATCATTATAAGAAACTTTTCATTTTAACCCTACCATATATATATATATATATATATATATATATATATATATATATATATATATATATATATATATATATATATATATATATATATATATATATATATATATATATATATATATATATATATATATATATATATATATATATAGAGTTAGGATCAAATAAGAAGGTTACTTAAAATAAGAACTATAACCGCAAATTCGAGATGCACCGACCTAAATTAGATGCATCCCTATAATCTTAGATGCATTATAACGCACCATAATGTGTTTTCTAGCTTTTAATCAGATGCATATACATATATTAGATGCATTTCATGATTTCTCTTGTTTTTTATTCCTTTGCACGTTCCAATATCATGAAAATCAATTTCCACCATCTACACATCAAATTAACTTTCGAAACTAAAGATGTTGCATCTATATGAATAGAAACGCATATAATGCAAGTCGTTGCAGATCTCAAATGCGTGGTTTGGTCACTTCTCACCACTTATTATTTTAATTTACTTCACCTGATCCCTACTCTATATATATATATATATATATATATATATATATATATATATATATATATATGAATCCTGATCGATGGAAGAGTTTAGATCGAGTAAGATTGGTAGCAATCTTGATCATTCATCTCACTAAATTAATACAAGGGCATGATAGGTATTCACAATTTTATATTTCCTTTTCATTAAACCTACTTTAATTACTGTCGTGCGTTTTTCTTCTCCTCCTCAAAATACAAATTCTAATTTTATTGAGTCATTCATTTTTTATTCGGTTATTTTGTCTGTGTTCGTCACCTTTAAATGCATGACAAAGAATATTTTATACATTTACATTGCTCATACTGTATTATTTATCTTTGTGAAGGTTTATATAAAAAGTAAACCTTATTATAGATCTAATTTATTAGTGATTAACATCTGTATCAGTTAGTATAGTCCAATGGTTTTCTCATTAAATCAAAATATGTATACAATGAGTATTTAGATATCCATAGTTCCATTTTTTATATTTTTTCTCCCTGTAGAAAGTAACTACTAGTACTTAATTTCGATTTCTTCATATGCATTTCAACTAATTGCTCCATTCTTATCAATTTTTATTTATTTTAAGAATTCATGCAATAGTCACCACTTTTTGTAATCTTTATAATAATTCATTAGTAAATCGTTAAGTACCAACCGGTAGAAATTCGACTTTCTTATATGAACTCAATTTATACGGATACGTAGAGACAAACGATTATTGTCAATATTGAATCATGAATCATTTTGTTTATATCCGTCTCATAAGTCATATAGCGTTTTTGTGACATAAATATGAATCGTTATATTAATATTGAATCATAGTTACGTTCACTAGTGAATCATCATTGTTTGATATATTAAGGATTTATAGATTAAAAAATGGAATGGGCTTCGTTAAGCATTTTATTTCGATATGCAATGATTCAAGAACAACCCCATCAAATAAATCATTGATTCAATAATACGAATATGATTCAAAATAAAAACTAAAAAGTTCTATTACTTATGATTCACTTTTTCGATTATGATTCACTTACAATTTTATTTTAGATTCAAAATATAACATGCGAAAGAAACACCAACTAATTAGACAAGTTAGTTTTATCAAGTTTTTCTTAATGATAAACCATTATATTAGAAAATTCAAAACCTACCACACATACGTAAAGCATGTTCAAAACATCTAAAGGCATATACAATATCAACAAAAAGATGAATCATATATTTAAATAAAGATTCTTACATATAAAAGCAACAAAAAGATAAATCATATAGTTGCTAAATAATTTTATTTAGTTTTTTCATTACATAGAAAGTGATTTGATTGATTCAAAAAAAAAGTAAAACATGCGTACGTGAAATTTTAAGAAAAAACGAACCAGGTTCTATTATGGTTGAAACTTTTTGAATTTTTGGGACCATAATTGTAGGAGTCATTATTTCTCAATTAATTTTTAAATGATTCATTTACTTTTATACCCTTTTCACTTTAATAAAAATCATTTATGAAACATTAAAATTAAAATATTTCAATGGTGTTGATTTCTTCTTAATCTTCTCAATCTAAAAGTCTTCTCAATGAAACCAAAGCCTATATATATATTTATATATATATATATATATATATATATATATATATATATATATATATATACATACATATATATATATATATACATACATATATATATATATATATATATATATATATATATATATATATATATATATATATATATATATATATATATATATATATAGATTTGAGTTCATATGAGATCATTCTTAAAGTTCTAAAAATGAGATCCATCCAAGGACCAATAGGAAGAGGGCAAGTGTAATTTATGACTTAATAAAAAATGAAATTAATATTTATATGAAAAGGGCATCTTGGGTATTTTATACATTAAACTCTAAATAACCTTCTACCCTAAAAAAAACAACCGGCCTCCATCTTATTTTTCTCCATCCCATTTCTCTAATCTCTCCCCACCCACTTTTATTTTCCGGCGACCAGCCGACCATTAAACAACCATCTCCGTGGTTATACTCTCCCGCCACATACTACAATCCATAAACAAAATCAAACATGATACTGAACGCACCCCGATGCATATATGTTATTGTTGACCAGATTATCAAGATCTTACAAAGAAAACCAGCCACCACAACAAGCCTTTCTCATTTGTCGTCGATCGGTTGGTAGAAATATTCAAGATCGACTGGTAGAAATATTAAAGATTGTGATTTTGAATATGTACCTGCAGTGGTTCTTGGTACACCTAAGAACGTTTTCTCGTGTATCTAGTAGGTGCGTTTCTCATTCGCTTTGTGAACACCGGATTTATTAAAAAATGTTTTTGATCAGATCTTGTGCATATCAAGATTGAGTAAAAAAAAAGTTTACATGGATTTGTGTTGATAGATGGGTTTACATTGATTTATTAAAAAATGTTTTTTGATCAGATCTTGTGTATACCATGGCCGTTTGATGGTGTACCGACGATGTTTTGAAGGTGTACAGACGATGTATCTGTGTTCCGACGATGTTTTGAAGGTGTACCGATGATGTATTTGTGTTCCGACGATGTATTTGTGTTCCGACGATGTTTTGAAGGTGTAGCGACGATGTATCTGTGTTCCGACGATGTATCTGACGATGTATCGTTTAATTTTTTTATTGATAATGTATTTGTTCCGACGATGTATCTGTGTTCCAGTAACCTGGAGGTCGACTTTTGTTATTTTCTTTTGTAGATTAGATTGAAATGTATCAGATCTATTTGGATTCTGTATATGAAACAAATCTGGACTCGTTTTTTATATGTATCCGATGTGTTTATTTATTGGATTCTGAGTAAAACGCACAGATTCCGGTACACCGGAATCTGCTGGTGTTCGGTTTGAATAGTTTGTGTAGCAGTTTAATGTATAAAAAATGTTTGACCAGATTTTTGTAAAAAAAATTAAAATTTGAAAAAATATTGACAACATTTAGATTTGAATTCTCAAAAATACCCTTGAAACCCTATTTAATTACAATAATGTCACTTATTTAATGTTAATCTCATCTAACACAATTACAATGATCTAATGGTCCATATTGGGTCTTACTTTTATAACTTTAAGCTTGATCTCACATTAACCCTCCCTATATATATATATATATATATATATATATATATATATATATATATATATATATATATATATATATATATATATATATATATATATATATATATAAGTATATAAATGTATGAAAACGTTATTCGATAACGACACATCTTAAAAGTGAATAAACTAAACTCTTGGCAACGTCGTCATTTTTATAAATCGACAACGGGGAACTTTACAATTATATATAAGTGTGAATTTCTAAAGAATAACAAAATAAGTCGATATAGCACATCTTTTGAATTTGAACTTTAAGCACTATCCACACAAGTGAAATCAAGACTAGTATCGCTATATTGAATTATCTATTCAATGCTCTATCATTTTGGTCGTGAACCAAACGTTTATCATTATTCTGAGACTTGCCATCTCGTACTTAGGTTCCGGGTTGGAGCCACTGCTATATCACACTTGATCTCTTTGTGCTTTATCACTATCGCTAAAGTGAGTTCATAGCCTCACTTTTACTTATCTTTCCAAACCCCACGAGGGAGATACATGCTATAAACTAGAACACAAGGTTTTGCAACTGTTCGCTACTTGATTATTGGTATTGCCTAAGTTATTAGCTGAAAGACCCCTGCATCATGAACCATTAGTCACTTGTGAGTAAACGCGAATATCGTGAATAGTACTATGGGGAGTAACGACCCAGTCTTGGTTATCGGAAATAACCGAGGAGCACCATATTTGAATTGCATTAGGTAATTGGCTATTACCTCCTTGGGGGAAAACTATTACGTACACCAGTAATTAGGTGTATGCAGTTGAGTATTGGTTGCATGAGCTTAGCGCATAATAATCTGTGATTTTCTATGATAAGTTGTTGGTTTACAATTATCATCTTTCTTGTGTTCAAATGATTAATTATAAGCCTATGAATTCAATCAACATTGTTGTTGACCTTTTAAGCATGTTATCTCATGTAATAATTGAAGATCATCTCTATGGCACGGAATGGGCTTGCAAGACCTTTTTATCGTGGTGTAAACATATTTTTCACAAACTCATGATCTATCTTTTGTGTACCATCAAAAACAATTTGGAAGTGTTTTGTAACAAACTATGAGTTTTTCTTGAATGATAGCAACTTTAATAAAACGTCTCTTTTTGAGTCATTTTCTATGATTATTAACTGTAATCCTTGAAGTAACACTCAAATTAGCCTTTCGCTGCTATGTTGATATTTTGGGGGTGTTACATCAACCGATGTGGCCGATATAATTAAATTACAGGTTTTAAATAAGGGTTATCCTAATGCCTCTTATCATTAATCCTAACTACACGAATGTAGTCTCACTAGCGATCTCGGAATGCATCACAAAACAAGTTCTAAAATCTATTATACTACCAGTACACTCATAAGCATTAAAGATAAATGATTTATTCCTAAAGATCTAGGGGTGAACCTCACATTTTTTAGGTGGAATTTGAGTGGTATACGGTTTTTATGCTAGTCATATAACTCTTATCCATGAAACGCTTTATTAAGACTAAAGTTTTGCTCGTATGTGTCATTAAAAGATAAAAATTTGGTGCTAAAATTACCCTAACAAATATTTCTCATAGTTTATTACACAAATTACTAAGGACAAGGAAAAAATCAAGTGAGTGAATAATTTCTAAGTACCCGTTTTATTCTTCCTCCGTACACTTAAACTGAACATTGTCCCCAATGTTCCCCGAAAGTATCAAAGTAATGATAGAGAAAGGTAAAATAAAAGAGAGAAACTAATACTCCCCTGATTAGCTTGGTAGGATATGTGTGGAATTGCGGTTAAATCCTCCTCCAAGAAGAATGAGTAATTAATAAGTGTTGCTTCCATCTTACACTTCATCTTCTTGTCTAATATAACCTGCAAATTCTCAGAAAATGGAGACGAAACCTCACGTAAAATCGGCGGTAAAAACTATATAAAACTAAAATATGCTAGAAAGCAAGTAAGATATAATGCTTGTGAAATAGATGTTTGCAGATTTCTTGAAAATTAAGAATTCTGGAATTCTGGAAATTTTCAAAAATTACAGATTACACAGAAAACAAAAATCTGGATATTGTTTCTACATTGCCTGACGTCGCCGAGTATTAATTCCTACGCTCGTGAGTGTCCTCAGAATGAGTCGAAGTCGCTCGGAAGCAAATCCTGGAAAAGTTACTTCTTTAAAAATATGGAAAATTATACAAGCATTTGACTCTAACAAACACATATATATATATATATACAATTTCAAAAATTGTTAACCTCATGTTCATATTAGTTCTAAAAAAACACGTGATCTTCCCTACACTTATCTTTTTTTTTTAAATACCTTTATATGTGATTAAGACGAAGTTAAAAACAAAATAAAGCATTTTCACAAAATAATGAAAACATGAGAATTAAACAATAATGAAAAAGATATAAAAACACACAAATAAAAATGAAAAACAAACATTCAAACAAATAAACATGGGTTGCCTCCCAAGAAGCGCTTTTCTTTATTTATGAGTCTTGTAGCTAGACTCGAAGCCATGCCTCTACGTGACTTCATTATCCAAAATAATATCTTATTCATTGATTAAGTCACTATTATTGATATGCTTCACACGCTGTTCATTTACGGTGAATTCTCTTCCGTCGTCGTCAAGCAACACGACGGCTCCACCGCTCGTTGCCCTTCTCACCGTAAAGGGGCCATACCACCTTGACTTAAGTTTTCCCGACAATAATCTTAATCTCGAATTATACAAGAGTACCTTTTCTCCTTTAACAAAATCCTTAGGACTCTTGATTCTTTGGTCATGCCATTTTTTGGCCCTTTCTTTGTATGTAATTGAGGACTCGTAGGCTTATAGTCTTAGTTTGTCTAGTTCTTGAAGCTGCAAGAACCTATTCGACCCGACCTAGGAATAGTCCATATTACAAGCCTTGAGCGCCCAATATTCCTTTTGCTCAAGCTCGATCGGGAGATGGCATGCCTTCCCGTACACTAACCAAAAGGGAGTTATTTAAATGGGCGTTTTATAAGCCGTTCTAAATGCCCAAAGAGCTTCATCAAGCTTGAATGACCAATCCTTTTTGTTTTGGTGGACCGTTTTTTCTAAGATTCATTTCAACACCCTATCTGTGTTTTTAACTTGTCCATTGGTTTGAGGATGATATGCGGTTGAAAACCTATGAGGAACACCATACTTCTTCATCACCTTTTCCATTTGAGCATTGCAAAAATGGGCCCCCTATCACTAATGAATGCTTTGGGAATCCCGAATCATGCGAAGAGTTTCTTGAGGAAATGAATGACCACCCTCGCATCGTTGGTTTTAAGGGCTTGAGCCTCCACCCATTTGGACACATAATCAATGGTGACAAGTATACATTGATTCCCTCCGGATGATGGAAAAGGTCCCATGAAATCGATTCCCCAAACATCGACTATTTCACAGACTTGGATGTAATTATGGGGTGCTTCATATCTTCTCGAGATGTTCCCTGATCTTTGGCACGCATCACAAGTCTGAACCAATTTTTTGACATCGCGGAATATGGTAGGCCAATAGAACACAAAATCGAAATTTTTTCGTGCTGTGACATTTATCCCGTGATGCCCCCTGAAGGTCCCGCATGACATTCTCTTATAATCTGGTCAATTTCTCTTCCTACGACACAGCATCGGATAATCTGATCTGGACACATGTGGAATAGAAAGGGTTCGTCCCAAAAACAATATTTTAGCTCAGTGAAAAATCTCTTCTTTTCTTGCCTCGTCATGTAATTTGGTAAGACCCTACTGGATAAATAGTTAGCATAATCCGCTTACCATGGCTCAATGTCCTTAATGGACATTAGCTGCTCTTCAGGGAAGGAGTCCCGAATCTCATTATTGTTTAATATCTCCATGTCTGGATTTTCCAACCGTGAAAGATGATCAGCAGCGAGATTTTCAGCCCCCTTCTTATACCAAATTTGGATATCAAATTCTTGGAGTAATAAAATCCATCTAATAAGTCGGGGTTTTGCATCTTTCTTTGAGAACAAGTATCTCAAGGTGGAATGATCTGTGAAGACAATGATTTTAGAAAGGACGAGATACTGCCTGAATTTATCAAAGGTAAAGACCACAACCAAGAGTTCTTTTTCAGTGGTGGTGTAATTCTCTTATGCCACAATCGTGGTCTTGCTAGCATAGTAAATTGGCTGAAAATGCCTTTCTCTTCTTTGGCCTAAAACGGATCCTACGACATAGTCGCTAGCATCACACATAATCTTGAATGGATGAGACTAATCAGGAGTAACCATTATGGGAGTTTTGGTAAGATCTTGCTTTAATCGATTGAATGCGTCCTTACATTCTTGTGAAAAGTTGAAAGGCGTGTCTTTGACGAGTAGTTAGGTCATTGGTCGGGCAATTTTTGAGAAGTCCTTAATGAACCTCCTATAAAAATCAGCATGACCTAGGAAGCTCCAAATAGCTTTAATGGATGTTGGATATGGTAATTTAGATATTGCTTCTATTTTAGCTCTATCAACCTCAATTCCATTCTCGGAAACCTTGTGTACCAAGATAATCCCTTCTCTTACCATGAAATGGCACTTTTCCCAATTTAAGACCAAGTTAAGGATCTGGAAGTACCCTGAGAATCCATTAGGAAAATAGTAATACTCATGCCCAACTAACTTTTCAAGCATTTGATCAATGAATGGTAATGGGAAGTGATCCTTTCGAGAGGCATCGTTCAATTTCCTATAATCAATACACACGTGCCAACCCGTAACCATTCTCCGGGGAACCAACTCACCCTTATCATTTTTCACAACAGTCATTCCTCCTTTCTTCAGGACCACTTGGACTGGGCTAACCCAGGGACTATCAGAAATTGGGTAAATTAAACCAGCATCAAGGAGCTTGATGACCTCTTTCTTTACCACGTATTTGATGTTGGGATTTACTCTTCTTTGAGTTTGAACGGTGGGCTTATAGTCCTCCTCCACAAGGATTTTATGAGTATAAACAATGGAGTCAATTCCCTTGATGTCAAAGAATATCCATGCGATCACCTCTTTGTATTCTCTTAGAACTTCTAAGAGCTTCCCTTTTTGTTTGGGAGTTAGGGATGAGCTTATGATTAATGGAAGCTGGTCTATCTCATGAAAGAAAGCATATTCCAGGTGACTCAGAAGTTATTTTAACTCAAATGTAGGGGGGTTCCTCAATTGAGGGTTTAAGCTTATTCTCTAGCTTTTGAAGTTCAAGGGGTTCAACCTCTTCCTTGCGCTGGTAGAAAGAAACGGCTCCAACCATTTCAGTTTCTTCCTCTTCCTTATTATGCCGCACACCATCGTCGTTATTCACAAATTCGTCTGCTAAATACTCTTCTACACATCCATCAACCTCATCAAAAACTCATCAACTTCTTCAGCAAGATATATAGAGTGGTCATGCAAAGGAGAGAAGCTCATAGTGTATTTGATATCAAAGTTCAAGTTTTTGGATCCCACCCAGAAAGTGAGTTTTCCATCATGAATATCAATAATGGCATGAGTAGTGGCCAGGAATGACCTTCAGATTATCAGAACGGTGTCATCCTCCTCCATTTCCAAAATCACGAAATCTATCATGAACCAAAATTTTCCTATCCTAATGAGCACATTCTCGCATACTCCTATGGGGTACTTAACTGATCGGTCAGCAAGTTGGATACTCATCCTGGTGGGTTTCAGCCTTGAATACCCAAGTTTAAGGAATAGAGAGTGAGGCATCAAATTAATGCTTGTCTCTAGATATGCCAAGGAATTTTTCATAGAAAGTGTCCCTATGGAGGAAGGAAGGGTAAAGCTACCAGGATCCTCTTTCTTTTGGGTAGGCTTTTTTGGATAATAGCCGATCATTCATCTCCTAAGGTTATTAACCCTTTAAGTTTCTTCCTATTGGAGAGAAGTTTCTTGAAGTATGTGCTATGTTTGGGTAGATGATAGAATGCATCAAGAAGGGGGATTGTAACAACTGCATTTTTGAAATATTACAACAATCTCTTGTTGTCTTCTTTGGCTTTTTGGTTTTTCAGATGCGAAGGGTACTGTATTTTTTTTAGAGTTTCATGTTGGATGGGTGTAGGTGATTTCAGAGTACGGTTGCGAGAGGTTGGAGGAGGCTCGGGCGCTCTCTCCTCGTCGATCTCGGGTTCATTGGTCGTAGGAGATTGGACTGGGTAGGGTGGATCCTTAGTAGTAGTTCCAAATCGAGTGGTGATAGCAAAGGTTGGATCTTGCCGGATTGGGTTGGGTTTGTTCATTCTTCCAAGATTAGCATGAAGTTCGGCGAATTGAGCCTCTAATTTGGTCTGTTGTTCTTGAATGAACTCTCTAAGACCCTTCAGAAGCAAGCCCTTTTCCATGGTGAAATGCCTAAGCTCCTTTTCAAAGGCATCTCGGGTGGTATACTCGGGACCTTCTTCTCCATCTGTTTTTCTTTCTAGGTTACCCCAAGGGGTAAAATCATTATTTTGATAGAACGTTAGAAGATAAGGGTCATCATAAATGTCATGGTTTGAACTGAAAACTTGCTCACATGTTGTATTATCTTCACACTCATCAGCTTCATGTGGCCCTCCACAAATGTCGCATATAAGATATGGACTAACCAATATTTTAGGATCTCATGAATTTGCGAGGTATGAAAGTTTCTCTTACGCTCTCTTCATTCGATCATCTAGGGAGAGTAGGTTTTCACATGAGGTAGCCAAAATGCTCATCACGGTTGTTGGATCACACCAAGTGTTGTCTTGGTCTTGCACATATTCCTCAATGCAATCCTGTCCCTCTTCAGCACTAAGATTAGATATTTTTATTCCGGCTGAGAAGTTAATTCCTTTTTTATCCTCACGGGAGACATTATCGTAGAAGATTTGAACAAGCAACGAAAGGTTGATACCATGGTGTGGAGCTTGTTGTATGAGATCTTTAAAACGAGTCCAGAAGTTGAAAATGGATTCGCCTTCTCCTTGAGGAAAGCTGATAACATCAAATAGTCCTGAATTTTTAGTGTCAATTGCCCCCGATAATGCTTGTATTTTATATCATTTATATGGATTTATGTATGTATTCCTTTATATTTCACTTTTAGGTAAATTACGAGCATTGGAGCGTATGAGACGTGGATTTGGAGATTTTCTTAAAGATTTATGATAGTATGCAAACTGTGAAGAACCTACGGCGTAACTCCCTCTCTTTCATTACGCCATAGCTAGTGCGTTGACTCAGAAGACCAACTTAAAGGCAATTACAGCGTAACTCCCAACTAAGGTTAAGCCGTAATCAATTAGGTCAAGAAATGTTTTGCGCCTATATCAACTACGCCGTAACTCCTCACAAGGATTACGGCATAATCATACCTGTATTGAAGATACAGCATAACCTTTCCCAAGTGTTACGCCGTAACCTACTTAACGAGAGCATTATTTGAAGAATTATGGAAGTTACGGCAATCTCTCAACTCAAGTTTCGCAGAACTTGTAACCAGATCGTGCCAATAAATACCAGCCCTAATTTCTGCATTTCACATCATTCACTCACAACCCAAAAGCAGAAAACATGAATAAGGTTCCAAAGGCAGATCTTTCAGAGCATACGAAGCCATCTCCAAGGGAGAAATCACTCCCTAACGATAAGCATTAGCGATTATTTTATCTTTTACTTTCAATTCATGTATTTCATTATGTTAAACATTGAATCTTTTGTTTCTTTTAATATGATCGGCCAAGCACCTTTGGTACTTACCTAGTTATGATTCCTTGAAATGTTTTGTTTATGTTTTCATGATTCCGTATAATTGTTTATGTTAGGTAACCATAAATGAACACAAGTATGTAGATGAGATGAAGAAGGAGGGATGAACACAATATCACACACGTATGAATAAAGGTTATGCGTAGGATTTAGATAAAGTGAAAAACCAACCCTCAATTGAGGGTTTACAATAGTATTTATAGGGGAAGGGAACTAGGGCAACACATCTAGTCCCTTCCTTCCCTTATTGGGCTTTTTCATAGGCTCATGGGCTTTCTACATGATCCTAGCCATAATTACTAACATAAAAGCCTATTTAAGCAACCTATTACATATTAATGACTAACACTTGAAATACTAGTTAGTAGTGATTCCAAAAATCTCCCCCTAAGTGTTAGTGATGAATCCAACAATCTTCATTGAGTTGTTGGTGATGATGTAATTGCGGTTGCTTGACGTCTTCTATCATTCTTCTTTCTTGTGAGAAGAAGTGCTTTGATTCCAACAATCTCCCCAGAATAAGGATCTTGTTTCTATTGAAGTTTTCAGCTTTGACGTCTTAGTGTTCTTTGTTATGGTGTGGATGTGGTGATAATATGTGATTGTCTGCGTCCGGTCAGCTACGTTGCTCAGGTGTCTCCACGTCTCTCTCCAACATGCTCACACGCCCTTTGACTTTGGATTTCAGATGTGATGTAGTTCTCTAGTCTTTAAACTTTGTAGATTCTTTGACTTTGAGTTGCCTTTTGAGAAAACTTCATTTGTGTTGTTGTTGGTATGAGCATGAGGAGAGTCAACACGATCTTTCCTCCCAAGAGCATCCACCAGAAAAAACATAAAAATGGGTTAGTGAAAAACACCAATCGATCACCGTGGTCTTTTTCAAAGAATTGACCACTACGATTGTTTTGAAGCGATGAATGTCTTGATTCTATCCACCTTGGTCTACGAATCACCCGTCCGAATCTTGTGGAGGGGTCAGCTTGGCATTACATTGAACAAGTTCAAGTAATGACCCGCATCTTCAGACTCAATTCTTGAAAGGAATCTCCTCGCCGGTATTTCCAAAGACTTACAAGTTTGAACTGAGGGTGCTAACATAGCGTGAAAACATCTCTAATTCTAGCAAAGGGTGTTCTCGAACTGGAGTCCTCAAGTAGGATAACACGATGTACCGAAGTACATCTACAGTTCGCTTAGTCGCCGAGGTACAACGGCATCACCTCACGACTATAGATCATTTGAGACAACACTAAGCGTGCCCACAAGGAGTTACCGGCGACCCTCCTGTCGAGGCGGTTTGATGTTGACCGGCAGAGTTTTATTCAATCACGAGGATCACAAAAGTGAATCCTCTCATAAATGTTCCTAGACATAGGGATGCTGCGAAGGACTAGAATGTATTACTTGAGTTCATAATGTTGAACGACAAGTGATGAAAGTTCAAGTGTTCCTGAGAGATCTTTTGATGAATCTCGTGGCTCTAGACTCCAATTAGTGCGGCTTTGGTTTTCTGAAATGAGACTGTGAGAGAGTCTCTCCTTCTTCAATACCAACTATCTCTAAGAGAAAGTCGATAGTTTACGTAGGGTTCCCCGCGAGAATGAAACAAGATTCTATTGAGAGAAACTTGGTGGCTAAGAAGGTTTAGTGCAAAGGCGTCCACCGGGTCCATGACCTAACTTTAATCTTCAATACGGTGTCATCTAGTGACAACCGGTAGCATATGAATTGAACCGATCTTCGCCCTAAGTTGAATAATTTGGAGGGCTATTTCTTTTCACCCTTTTCTTTTTAATTCTTCAACTCCTTCTTTCTCCGATTCTCATTTTCTCCTTTTTATAATCATACCTAAGGACTTCTAAATTCTAACTATTGATGGTGTCCTTGGGTAGATCCCTCCGGCTCTAGCGGATCATAGGACGTTTATCCCCAAACTTAGTCACCTTATAACTCCATGACTATCCTATGTTGCCATAAAAACCATTTTCTCGAAAATCTCTCAAAGTGTTTATAAATGAAAACATGTTTGTAACACTTCGAGAGTTTTGTATTTTTCAGAAATACTCCCCTGTTAAGAATCGTTGCTCTAGGTTTATTAGACCTTATCTAGGATAATCAATGAAGTGCAAATAACAATGAACAATAAGATGCACAAATGGAATAAATAAACTATCATTGTTATTACTAAGGTTTCTTACATCATCATCATGTGTTCTACAAACACATCTACGAGCCCCAATCCTAGACGATCAACTCTAAGACGGTTACAATATAACAGGGATCCATGATCCTTGAGGCTAACCAACTATATGTCGACTACACCAAAACCGCAAGGCACCCACGCCTAGGTTTTCCCACACACACACACCTTTGTCTGATGTTTACATTGTTTGACACTTATTAAACATAATTCCCTGTATCTCTTTATATAATAAAGATACTAGGGTTACAAATGACTACAAGGGACTAGATAATAAATACTTCTTAGCCAAGTAGGTCCCTTGTCTTTCTTTGTCTTCAATAGTCCTTCATCTTTCATGTACTTTGTCTTATCAAGTTTAAATATAGTTCCCGACAATCTTCCCCGGTTGATAATGCACCAAATAAGCATGTGAACAAATATGTCATGAAAGATAAACAAACTTCCCGCCAAACATGCAATCACCAGAATCTTCTGGAACTGCGACTTCAAGTACTTCTTCCCCTTTTTGTCGCAATCTACTAAGAACCACGAATATAAGCAACTTTGATCTTAATACCATCCAAAATCATCACCATAACTGATTCTAACGCGTCCCAATGTCTCAGTGTACCACATACATGAAGTTTTAGCGGCAAAAATAGAACTTAAGACACTAGATCACTTAAACCAAAAGTAATAATAATGAATTACAAAGAGTAAAAATCTTCCCCCTCGAATGATGCATGTAGATGGTTAAACATTGAACAATAAGCTTCCCCTAAAAAATATGTTTACCGTCTCTTGAATCTTCAATCTGAGCTCCTTGTAATGATCACTTGTGAAAAGAAAATCAAATATATGAGACTGTTGAAGAAGTAGAGTATCCCAAACTTGTGTCTTATGTCATCTTGTACTATCCCGTAGCACGTCGAACTTATACATACAAAAATACTAAAGTAGATGTAACCCTCTTGACAAATCCTCATTTTTTAATGAGACGGCTGAAACTTTATACAAAATGTAAGCTCCTTTAAAGTGATAGTTAACTAGGTCTTCATCCTATCCGCCCCCTTGACACATGAAACTAGATTTTGAAAGCAGTAAATTAAGTCAACAGTCTTTAAACTTACCCGAACATGTTATCTACAAAGTGCTGTAATACTTCGCTTTGAGATATGATAAGAGCCTGAGCACAATGATGAAACTAGAATACAACATCAAATTAGTGATAATCAACCTTCTTAAGTAGTAATATTCAATAAATCCAAATATGAGCTTTTTTTGGTTTAGAACAAATAACTAAAATCCCTCTTGCTGTGTGTAGACAAATCTCATGTGCCTTGTGTATCATTCTGCTTCCCTAAAAGTCAAAACCAAATCCAAACATTATGATAATGCAACCTAAAAGATAAATATCACTCAACAAGAGGGTCGTATAACATCATGCAGCCTTCAATCTTTATGTTTATAATACCACTTATATGCAAACATCCATGTTACCATCTGTGCTCAACGAGTTAGTATCACACGCATCAAAATTCTAACCGTCCCATGTGCAACCAATAAACATAGGTCAACAAAATCATACTTACTTCCATACACAACCCATGTACATTACAGGAGTAGCTTGAATAAATGCATGTACCGCCAACCATATTACGAGACACTACTGATACTTAATGGAGAACCAATCAGATTGAAGAACCAATCATACGCATCCCATGAGAATACACAACCATTTAGAATCGCCCACATAGATATCACTAACCTTCAAAAGATTTGTAATTTTCCTTCCTAGTGTATTACGTGAGCAGCTTCATAATAAACCATGTATACTTCACAATGCAAAGACATCATTTAAACGTAGTAGGTTACCTCAAAGAGTATATAGCAAAGGGGACACGAGTAATCTTCGCTGGAACGAAAACTATCCTGGTTACCAACATGCATCGCTGGAAATCATATCAAAGCAAAGTGGTAACGGCATAAAGCAAAGGGAAACCACCAAGCTCGCACAGTGGAAACGATACGTATTGCAGTGGAAATGAGCTCGTGTGTTTCATTGCTCCTTCCTGCCACTGTATCATCAAGAATCAATGAACTTCTTCAAAGCTCCAATCATCTCAATATAAATATGCGAAACTAGGGTTTCATGAAAAGCTTTAAAAAATAAATCGATCATACACATCCAAAGCAGCTTCCTTCCAAGCATCAAAAGAATTTAGAGATATATTAGGGTTCATTATCAGTTAAAAACTGATTCACCATGACTAATATAGCTCTTTTAACCATGAAAAAGAATTTTAATGCACAAAGAACCCTAAAATTCACCTTGAAAAACACATCGCAGCCAATGGATACAGTGAATAACTGTTGCATAAGAGCTCAGATCAACGATCCCTTTGGTGGAAAGTTAGATTGGTATATGAAGAACATCCACCTAAAATTTCAGCCCGATCCAACGGTTAACGAAAAAGTTATACCTGTTTGAAAACTGACTCGCAAGCATTATGGGAATTTTTCGATTCGAATTTTTTCTTTTCGCCATTTTCTTCGAGAAACCTTGTAGATCCTAGATATCGAGAGCCACCCGCTCTGATACCACATGTTAAGAATCGTTGCTCTAGGTTTATTAGACCTTATCTAGGATAATCAATGAAGTACAAATAACAATGAAAAATAATAAGATGCACAATGAATAAATAAACTATCATTGTTATTACTAAGGTTTCTTCACATCATCATGTTCTACAAAACACATCTACAACCCCCAATCCTAGACTATCAACTCTAAGACGGTTACAATCTAACAAGTGGATCCATGATCCTTGAGGCTAACCAACTATAAGTCGACACACCAAAACCTAGGCACCCCACCTCTAGGTTTTCCCCACACACACACCTTTTGTTTGATGTTTACATTGTTTGACACTTATTAAACCTAATTCCCTGTATCTCTTTATATAATAAAGATACTAGGGTTACAAATGACTACATGGGACTAGATAATAAATATTTCTTAGCCAAGTAGGTCCCTTGTCTTTCTTTGTCTTCAATAGTCCTTCATCTTTCATGTACTTTGTCTTATCATCTTTAAATATAGTTCCCAACATCCCCCTCCACATGTGCTTAAGTGTTTTGATAGAAATATGCACAGTGAGGGTAGAGCTCGCACTTTTGAATTGATCGACTCATGATAGACAATTCCCCGCGAGACACGGTTACGTTGCATAGTTAAAGAGATGCATTGTCAGCTTTTAGGTGACAACTAGCTCTAATAACTACCTTGAAGGTGTGGATAAACCTTGAAAAGGTTGTCAAACCCGTCAAAGTTCATGTCTATCAAGAGTTTCTAGAATAGGTACGATCTACTCGGATAAGTCTTGGAAGACAAACTGGGAAACGTAGAGGGGGTGAATACGTTACCGTTTAAAAACTTTAGATCTTTAGTATCAAATCGCTTATGAAGCTTGTTATAATATGAAAGTACCAATTATTGTTTGTGACTAATATAAAGCATGGTAAACCAAGTTGTCACACAATCATGAACATCAAACCACATCTCAAACAATAGTATAGTGCAAGTATAAAAGTAAAGAGATAAAGAAAGGATAGTGCAAAACGAACACGAGGATTTATAGTGGTTCGGTCACGGATCTCCTTTCCGCCCTACTCCACTCCCAAAGTACCCAACTCGAGAGTTACTTCACTAAATCAACAAGCTCCCTTCTCGGCGGATAAAACCTTACAATCGCCGCTACACTTTTTCCAGCACAAAGCTAAATACCGGTTCTAGTTCGAGGTAGAACCAACCTAACGCCGCTATACAATATTTCCGACATTAAGCTAGATGTCGAGTTCTTTCCAAGGGTACAACCACTCCCAATATGTTTTATGGCCCAACATAATAAACCTTGTGTTTTATGGCACAAACACATAAACCATCTAATCTAGTTTGGTGAAAGTGTTGTTATGATGCAATGATGTTTACACTAATGATCCATGACACAAATGTCTAATGGATATGAATAACTACTTCTAAATGAACTTCCATTGATAGGAAGCCTTCATGATGAAGATCACAAGTTCCCTAAACTTGTTGAGATAGATCTTCAGCTTGTGGTGAGTGGGGATGGCTAAATCTCCAAACTTTCCTTGGTTGATCAAAGAGTATGCTTACAACAAAGATGAATGTTAGAAGCATTATGATCATGATTATTAGGGTTATTAATGTATGTTATTACATTGTTATTGATTGATCTAAATGTATGCAAGAAGGTGGAGAAGATGTGATTTGAAGTGGTGAAGAAATGGGAAAACAATGGGCTTCTATTAATAGGCAAAAGTGCTCAGAGCGCCCACGGACCAAGGATCCCTTTAAAGGGTTCCGTCCTTTATACAAATTGGTGCCGTGGGTGCCCACATAAAATCTAAAAATCTTTCTTCAAATCTTTCCAAGATATTACCAAATCTTACTAAGATCACATTTGATTTATTGAGTGTCAATCTAACCAAAATATTCAAGTGATTTTCAAGGATTTATGATGCATGACATGATGTAACATGTATTTCCATTTTTAGATTAAAAAGTTTATCAAGGTAAACTTGTAAATTGTATTATGTAACTAGTTAATAAAATGTCTAGTTACCTTTGTGAGTGCTTGTCAAAATAAAATATATTTTGTCAAGTGTAAGTAAACTTTAGTATTTGTATGAAATACTTGTAAATTCAAAATGTAAAATGAGGTTCGAAATAGAATGGTTAACCTATTAAAATACTTAGTGACTCTAAACGTATTTTAAACATTCTAAATGATTTGTTAATGGGTTTGATCATAATGCCACATAACAAACATGTATGAACCTGTGTTGTAACATATGAGGACTTGAGTCATCGAGAGGTGTTGAATGTATGTTGAGACAAAGTGATTACAAGTAACTTGTACATTTTACGTTATGTATTACAAGTTACATGTTTGTCATCAATCAAAACAAACGAGACTGTATAGATTAAATATCGTAATATTTGCACTAACAATCTCCCCCTTTTTGATGATGAAAAAGATATGTAAACGTAATAGAAAGTAAAATGTAAAAGGTTACTTGTATCCTTACTACCTTTGCATTTCCTTCTCCGTTTACACTCTTCTCCCCTTTGTCAAACAAAAGGGCTGTCTTAGAGTTTAACTTTATTTCTCCCAAAAGGCGCTTGCATCATCCCTAGTGAAGTTAAACCGTCCACTTCAATCCGGCCCCTTGTTTGGTAGTGGATCCATGGATCAAATAAAGAGGCTTAACCTACATCAAGGTTAGTTTTATGCAACAAAATTATGAGAAATATATGAAAAAGAAAAATGCATAGCAATGTTTAGCCTATTTTCTCCACTTTTTATCGAAGCACAAATGCTTGTTGAAAAGTGAGAATGATGATAAATGCGCATGCTCCCCTGACGGTTGCTCCCCTTGTTTGAGGCGCCGTGGTATGAAAAAACTACAAAAATATTAGTGCAAAACTATATTCGTCATTGGACGAGTAAGTGATATACAACAAATTATGTATAAGATGCATTAGTAATGCTTGACGAAGCTCCCTTGCTCTAGGGCTTCAAGATGAACCTTCAAAATAGATATTAGTATAATAGAAGCTTTGTCTTTAGACAAATATGTCATATACAACCAAGTGTATAGACAATGCAATATGAGTGCTTAAAGGATATTCCTCCTTGTTCTAGGATGTCTAGAAGCACCTAAAATAAGAAAAATAATTGATGCAAACTTCATCCTTAGATGAGTAAATTATATACACTCGAGTGTATATGATGATGAACCTACAATGAAAAAAATTAGTGCAATATATTTCATCTTTTTCACAAAGAACAATAAGATGTATATATGTGATAAATGATATAATCCAAGATCTCATCAAGTGTAGTCTCCTAATTACAATCATAAGAAGGGTGAGAATATAATATGATAAAAGCCTAGAAAATAATTCCTAGAAAGAAGATATGAAGTCTTCCACCGTGTGTGCCACTAGTGGTGCTAGTGTTGGTGTCGGTTTACTAGTAGGATTCATGTGGTGATGGTAGATGACTTGACATTTACAAAAGCAAGTTTTCGCTAATCCATGGTGGTGATGATTAGTGACAGTGGTGATGGAAGGTGGTGGTGATTAGGTAGGAAGCTATTAAGGAGTTAGAAACTCGTATGTATAGCAAATATAAAAATATAGACTCATGCAATCCTTTCTGCGTGTCAAGTGACCAAAGTTAAGAGGAAAAAATGTGAATGGACATTGCATTTCAATGATGCATAAGGGTTATGATTTGAATGATTTATTGATGCTAGCAAGTTCTCATATGCTTCAACCCAAAAGTAATCAATAATGCGTTCTATCTAAGAATATTATAATGAAGATACCAAAAGATATAAAAATGATGAAGATAAATTGCATTGATTGACAATTACTATAAAAATGACCTATTCTTAGGTGACAATGGGAAAGGTAGTATTAGCATGGTTTTGACCGACATGGATGATTATCACTTTGAAAAGAAGTGAAGACAATAAGGAAAATACTAATAATGAGTACCTATATGAGGATGAGGAACACATCATGAGTGAGAGTTGGATTTGACCAACGCGGTTTGGAGATGGCAATTTGATGAATATATCGCTTGCACTTACAAGGACATGCATGATAAGCTTTTGAAAAAAGGATAAGATCATAAGGATGGTGTTCTAGATAGTGAAGTTGTAAGGTGCTAGTTTAAGGAAAATCCTA